>CM060683.1:145478960-145983960 GCA_030686995.1 Artemisia argyi
ATGACTCGACTTAGCAACCATGTAATCAATTAGAAAGTTAACTTAGGGTTTAACAAATAACAATAATGCACTAAAAATGAGCGCATGCACGGAAGGCTAAGGCGATTTGGGTGTACATTTAAGTGGGGTGTAACAAATTCTTCCTTTAAGTAAAATGCTTAAAGTTAGAAACAAAAAGATAGGCTCGGAGGGGTGTACTAGGGGTTTCGTGTACTAAAAATGAGTACAACGCTAAGGTGTGGGAAAAATTAGTTGACTTAACTAGCCAAGTAATATGACTTAAATGGTCAAGTAATTATAATACGGGTTTAACACAAGGGTGATCCTAATGCCTCTTATCATGTAGTAAATCCTACTACACGAATGTAGTCTCACTAGCGGTCTCGGGATGCATCACTAACGCAAGTTCTAGAATCTAAATGCTACCGATACACTCATAAGCACTAATAGTAAATGCTTTTCCTATCAAATCTAAAGGCGAACCTCACATATTTGGGTGGAAAATTTTTCTGAACATACGGTTATGTGCTAATCATACAATCTCCTATCCACGAGACGCTTGCTATAGCTAAAGTTTCACTCCTAAATGTTGTAAAAAATTTTAAATTTGGCGCTAAAATTGCACTAACAAGTATTTCTCATAGTTTTATTACACATCTACCATTGAACAAAACAAACTCAAGCGAAAGTGCATATGTAAGGTATCATCTTTTTACCCTCCCTTTACACTTAAGATGAACATTGTCCCCAATGTTCAAGTAAAGAATGTAAAAGTGAAAAAGTTAAAAAGAATGAAATCAAATACTCCCCTGATTCGCTCGGTATGGATAATAGGGTGGCCAGGTTAAATCTTCATCCAAGAAAATGAACAATCAAAGCTTCCCTTCCAGAATGTAAATCATCTTCTTGTCATACATAACCTGTAAAACCTGATAAAATAGACAAGACAACCTCGCGTAAAATCGGTGGCATCCTATATAAGTTACTAAATCCTAGAAAACAAGATAAGATATAATGCTTGTGGAATGAAGTTTGCAGATCTCCTGGAGATTATAAAACTTAATACTTCACAAAAACTATAAGACTCCGTTAGAAAAACAAAACCGGTAAAATATCTAGATTTTTACACTTGACGCCGTCAAGAGTAAACTCTTGACGCCGTCAGAAGTGACCTGCAGAAATCCTTATGTTAATTTTCCGGAAAATTTCTGGAAAAACTTGGTCCTACTTCCTGGAAAATCCTGCAAAACTTCATTATGACTCAATACAAGCATTTGACTATAACAAATACGAATACACATGTTCATTTAATATTGTGGAGAATCATGATCGGTTTGTTTCTTGAAAACATATTTGGGGTTTCCCCTTACACTTATCTTTTGCAAAAATACCTTTAGGTGGAGTTAAGACTAGGCCAAAACAACAAAGTAAAGTATTTCCACTATTTAGTTTAGAAACATGATCCACCAACAATAAAAATTACGCATGCATACGGAAGCAAATAACAAACAAACAAATAAAATCACACAAAACATGGGTTGCCTCCCAAGAAGCGCTTTTCTTTATTTACGAGTCTTGTAGCTAGACTCAAGGTCATGGGTTACTACGTGACCTCATCATTGGTTCCACTCTCTAGGTCGTCTTCTAAACCAGTATCGCTTTCATAGTGTAAGTACTTCGGGTCTTCGAACTCGAAGATATCTTTTCGATACTTAGAACCAAGCTTACTAACATCCTTAAAGAATCCACATGATAAATCAGAAGTGTCCTTACACCCTCTCCGAACATCTTCATCGCACAGATTAAGTTGGGAACTTATCTTATCAAGCCCGTCACAATCGATTTCCTTAAGGTCTCTTCTCTTGTATGCGTTTGGTATGAAACCCTCCTAATCCCATCAGCGAAGGTCATAATACCGTTCCGATCATCAATTATCAGATTAGTGATCTCGCAAAATGGCACTCCAAAAACAATTTGTGATAATCTAGGGTCGACATAGTCTTCGATGTTGTCCACGATCGTAAATTCCATAGTAAATGCCATATTTCCTACAAACACCTGGATTTCATGATCCTTACCAACCACTTTCTCTTCCTTGTAAATCATTCCCCATCTGCAGATATTGTTATAATGGAATAAGGACATAAAATTCTTCGGCAGGAATACGTTAATTTAGACGTTATCGAAGTACTTATGACCAATCATGCAGGGGATTTTAAGATTATTCGGATTACGCCATCTTATCTTCTCCGACTCCCCATCCTTCGACCCATATATATTCCCCACAAGGGAAGGACGATACTCGTACACCTCCTCATTACCCCTACGAAAAATTACCTTCTTAACACCATTGGTGAATAATGCACTACCATCTTTCTCATCAAGGATCACTCCCGATTCATTGATAAATGGCTTCCCAAGAACAAGGTTTGTTAACGTTTGATTGGTGAGAGGGTCTACGTCATCGACCACAGCGAGGTCAGTATTGTAAACAAGCTCTCCGACCCTGATTGATAAATTATTCATTACCCTTTCGCACGCAATGCGTTTTGGGAAGGTCTCATGGTATAAGGAAAGGGGGATTAGGTTGACTGGGGAGCTAGGATCTATATGACTATCGGTTAGGAGCTTTTCCTTAATGGTGCAGGAGATCTTGAAAACTTTATGGTTATCTTCCTTAGTCCTATCGCTACTCCCACAAGTAACATTCTCTATTTTTCTCTCGGGTTCTTCTATAATAGATTTACCCAAAATGGTTGGATTTCTCACATGCTCTTCCGATCTCTCTTTCTCTTCATCCGATTTGCCAGATTCTCGCGCGGTGTACTGCTCGGACGAGTCGGTAGGTTTTCTGGCCGAATCGTGGTCTACCCTTAAGGTCTCATCTTTAGCTATATGACCAAATTTGTTAGTTTGTTGCTGGGTTGAGTTGGGTGTAAAAGCAGATATCGTGGTGATGGTGTTTACGAAATGGGTTGGTCCTAGGGGGTTGACAGGTTCTTTTCCTTTAGGGGATAGATGTTTGAATAACTTGCTAGGGCTTTTTATTTTCACAGGGGAGGTTGGTGGACTCATGATGGTAACAGACTTAACCTCATCAACGTGAATGGGCTTATTAACAACATGCTCTTTGATAGCAGTTAACAGATCACAAATCTTGTTGTTCACATCAGCCTGCTGTTGTCTAAATTTAGCCTCGAGCGTAGAGAGCTGTAATTCTTGAGATAGAATGAATTTTTTTAGGGTATCTTCACAGCTTTGCCTTGGAATGCCTTGTGACGGAAAATGCTCGGACCAAGTGAGTGATGAGGAGTCATTGAAAGATACGCTCCGCGTTTGGTACCCTTTGAAATTAGGTTTATCCTTCCATGCCTCATAGGCCTCGCCAGAAGTTCGAGGGCCTTGACCCACGTGTGATGACGTGAATTTTTTATAAGCACGTTTTGGAAGCTCCATGCAGTTATGAGTTTCGTGAGGGCCACTACATAATTTACATGTAGAAGCGATTCTGCTTACTTGGCTTAAGGATTTTGGAGCTTCGTAAGATTTCATGAGAGACTTGACTCGACCTTCAAGTTCCATGATCCTGCGGTCGGGAGTGCTAGAATTGTTCGAAGGCAAAGATATTGCCTTGACCGTTTTGTTCAAGTCACGGGGATCATTCCAACTTTCGTTGTCATAGAGAGCAAGATCTTCTATGAGTTCCCATGATTGTTCTGCACTTAGATCACGTAGCTTACCACCGGCCGATTGGTCAATGGCTCGCCTCGTGGAGATGTCGATATGGTCATAAAAGATTTGGACTTGGAGCCAAAGATCTATGCCATGATGAAGGACTTTTTGGAGTAAGTCCTTGAAACGAGTCCATGCTTCATAAAGAGATTCATTTTGATGTTGTTGGAACATCAAGATGTCATTTCTAAGCTTAGTAGTTCTCCCCGGTGGGAAAAATTGAGCAAGGAAATGAGTGGTGAGATCATCCCATGTGGTGATGGATCCCGCGGGTAAACGCTCAAGCCATTGACTAGCTTGATCCCGTAGAGAGAATTGGAATAGGCGTAATCGGGTTGTCTCTCTAGTTGCAACATCTAGGTCTATGGAATCTACGATTTTGAGGAAGTCCTTAAGATGTTGGTTTGGATCTTTGGAACGAAGTCCATGGAATGCACATCCGCTTTGCACCAACCGGATGGTGTCGGATCGCAAGGGGGTCACATTGGCTCCGGTGAGCTCAATGGTGTTTCGGTAGCCTTGGTGGCTAGGTCGGGAATACTCTCCTAAGGTTCTAGTGGTGGATTTTGTTGTGGTGGGATGACGGGTTCAAAGATGTTCCCGTTGTCCATGATGTCGGGTGGTTACGAACAAAGGCACAAAGAAATAAGATAGACTAAAGAGAACCTAAAAATTAAAAATAAAATCTTACTAGAAAGGAATCTAGCAAGTAGACCTAATAAAAAGAAATTCTAACCTAGACAATAACTATTCCCCAGGCTGCGGCGCCAAAAACTTGATGCGTGGGATTGCACCAGGCTTTACCTCTCAAGGGATCTTGAGAAGCTTACAACCCCCACCAGGCAGTGTACCTGATCGTTGTAGTATAGTATAGTGACAAGTACCGGGGGATTGATCGTTCAGCTAGGAATAGTGTCGCTAGGATTAGAAAACCTAAATACTAGTTCTAAAGGTGAGGGATGATTATTTTTTTATTTTTATATTTTATGAAAAGCAAGTAAAAATCTTGGGTTTGAAGGATTTGGGCGGAATTAGTTGCTAATCAACTAACCCAATACTAAAGATGCAATCAAAATAAAATACTAGAAATGAAAATAAGCTAAATTATACTAAAGTTGTGAGCAATAAGTGGAGAAAATGTGTTTACTTAAATTTCACTACTCCCTAGACATCTTTTACACGTTAATTACTTGTTATAATTGCATGGATGACGGATCGTATTCCTTAATACCATTCATGGGGTGGCACACTTAACTCCCCAATTCTATGAGCTCTTATCTCCTCCTACACCATGCCCAGCACAACTATACGGATTGTAAACAGTGGCTCATGCATTAAATACAACCAATAAAGACCTAGTGCGCGTCGGTTCATGTTTCTTAAGACGTTCAAGCATGTTACCAATTGGAGATCTGCCAGTTTTCTTAAGCCTAACATATAAATCATTCATCCAAAACAAGTATAAACAAGTAATCAAGACATAATTAACATCTAGGTTTCATTAGATCCAAGCAAACACAAGATAGATCTAGCCTAGCATGATGGAATTAAGACAAGAACAAGATATAGACAACCAACACATAGACATATTGATTGAATTAAAAGAACACTTCTCTTAATTACACATGAAAGGTATCAAGGGCTTGGAACCCTTGAAAAACCTGTAAAAGTTGCACCAAAATCGTACTTAGGGTTTCTCCAAAACTTCTCTCTTTTTTAATGTGAAAATTAGAAAACTATATATAGGAAAAGGGGTCTGACGGCGTCAAGACCAACATTGTGACGCCGTCACCTCGCCGCCAAAACTATTCTCGGACTTCCTTGATCTACATTTGACGCCGTCAAGACTTAATCATTTCCAGGCCGTCATGACTTTTACTCTTGACGCCCTACCTTCGTGACGCCGTCAAATCTGTACTGGGTCGTCATGGAATTCTGCTTTTGACGCCGTCAGGGAATTACTCTTGACGCCGTCACCTACTGTTCCCAGCATGGAAAATTAAGACTTTGGCGTTTTCTTCACTTTTATGCTCCAAAAACGTCCGAATTGCTTCCTTTTCCAGATTTCTCTCCCAAAGTACCTAAAATCACAAAAGGAACGATTTAGGGCAATATTTGATCAAATAAATTCGAATTCGGGCTTAAATGGCCCCCTAAAAACGGATCATTTTTCGTCTCATCAGCAACGCCATATTGTACATGTAATTAACCAAGATGATTAACTCGCCACCAGTAAATATTGCCTTTATCCAACAAAACCATGTTTTCCATATCCCTACACCTAACGTTATAACCCTTTAAAAGACCTCTTTGATAGTTTATCCTAGGTGCTTACGCCAAGTGGTGGAGGTTTGATCCTTTCCCAAGCCTATGGTAATCTATTTGCTATGACAGGTAGTGAGAGATGTTTTCCATTTCCATATTGTGATATATACTTTATTACACCCGAGAGATGTGAGTATCTAAACACTATTTGTGAGGTGCTAGTGTATGACCTCCGTGCTTGTTTTTGGTTTTTAGTGGAACGATTATTTGTTGTAATTACTTTTATACTAGTGTTAAATGACCCCTAACTTGTATTTTGATTAGAATAAAAGCGCATTTGCTTGAGGACAAGCAAATCTCAAGTGTAAGGGTATTTGATGAGGCGAAAAGTGTACCGCTTTTAAGGGGTCATTTAAGCCCGAATTCAAGATTATTTGATCAATTATTGCCCTAAATCGTTCCTTTTGTCATTTTAGGTACTTTTGGAGAGAAATCTGGAAAAGGAAGCATTTTGGACATTTTTGGAGCATAAAAGTGAAGAAAACAGCAAAGTTTCAATTTCCTTGCTGGAACAGTACCTGACGACGTCAAGGGATTACATGTGACGGCGTCAAGAGTGACAAAAGATGTAGAAGTGGAAAATACACGTGACGATCCAGAATGTTTTTAGGCTTATTGGCCTGACGGCGTCACCTAGGCCGTCAGGGTCCAAATACACGTGACGGCCCAGAGCTCATTCCTACATGACGGCGTCTGAAGTGGATCTATGCGATACGAATTTCATCATGGCGGCGAGTTGACGGTGTCAGAGGCTAACACGTGACGCCGTCAGGATGCATAGTCTATATATATTTTTCCAAATTTTCATTGTAATGTGTGGAACTTTGTGTGAGATATTAGGGCATAAACCCTAGACGAATTTTACAGCTTTTTCAAGAGTTTCAACCCCTCGATTCTTCTATGTTCAATTGAAGATAAGTACTTATTCAAATCATTCAATATGTCTATGTGTTGTGTGATTATATCTTACGCTTGTCTTCTCTTTAACATGCTAGGCTAGGTTTTTATTGTGTTTGCTTAGATGTAGTGAAACCTAGATGTTGATTATGGGTTGATTGTTTGTTTATAATTGTTACGGATGATTGTATTCGATGTTAGGCTTAAGAAAACTGGCAGACTTCCATTGGTAACTTGCTTGAACGTCTTAAGAAACATGATCGGAGTTGTACTACAATTTTTGGTTGTATTTAATGCGTAAGAGAATTCTAATGATCCCATGTTAGGAGCTTCTAACGGCTCGACATAGGAGTGAAGTAGGATCTTATAGAGTTAGGGAATATTGTACACGACCCTATGACTAGTATTAAGGAATATAACCCGTCATCCATGCAGTTGTAACAAGCTAATCAACCTGTAAAAGATATCTAGGGAGTAATGAAATCTAAGCAAACACAACTTTTCTCATTATTGTTTCCACCACATTAGTATAATAGTTTAATTTTCATTTCTTTTATTTTATTTTGATTGCATCTTTAGTTAATTGGGTTAGTTAGCTAGCAACTAATTTCGCCCACTACTTCAAAACCCGAGATTTTACTTATTTTCTATAAAATATAAAAATACAAAAAGAATCATCCCTCACCTCTATACCTAGTTTAGTAGGCTTTCTAATCCTAGCGACACTATTCTTGAGTTGAACGATCAATCCCCCGGTACTTGTCACTATATTATACTACAACGATCAGGTACATTGCCTGGCGGGGATTGCAAGCTTCTCAAGATCCTTTAAGAGGTAAAACCTGTTGCGAGGGCGCAATCCCGCGTATCATACTTTTCGATATCTCTACGTTTTGATAATCACAAAATATAAAATCATTAAACGCAAAGATTAGTACATAAACAAGTATTTAGTTGTTAATATCTGTTTCAACAACTCAATCACTTAAGGTATGAATAAACAAAATGCCTAATGCATTTGATGATCAAAGGAATATTTTCTTAATCACTAGATTAGTTGTTATTGAATGTAGATGGTTAAAAAAAAATCGTACATTCTTACTTTAATCTCATAAAGTGGAATTATCTGAGTTGTTCGTATATGTACAAACATGAGATTGTACATATGCAAACGACTCATGTTATTCCTCTTTATGAGATTAAGTAAGGAGATATGCAAAAGTATTTTCTTTTTACTAATGACATTCAAGAATGACTCATGCTATCCATCTTTACAGGTTTAACCCACTCGTACACTGATTTAAAAAATAAAATACGACTAAATTAGTAGTAACATGAATATAAAAATCAAAATGAGAGTATAGCCCCACAAGTTACTATGAGATGAAAATAAATACACGATATTCTACATATAACGACGACACATGTAATTCCTCTTTAAAGTTTAAATAAGGATATCCGATTTTTTTTCTCAAAGGTTATTATGTGCTAATAAACAGACATAATGTCCGGAACATAATATCAATTGTTAAATTTAAAAAACATCAACCTTAACAACATGTCAATTAAACAAAACCAAACACTCCATCAAACAAAAATATATACAAAATATAAATCAAAATCTTATTTAACATACTGTGTATGCATAATGTAAAAACTCCCGCGTGCACGAGTATTGTAACTATATGAGTGCAAAAGTTTTACATATTTTTATGGAAAAATCCTATTTAAAAGCCCCGTATATATATATATATATATATATATATATATATATATATATATATATATATATATATATATATATATATATATATATATATATATATATATATATATATATATATATATATATATATATATTGGGTTAAACCAGCTAAACCAAAAACCGAAAGCTCGCAAAGCCGATTAAATGAGTGTTGTGGCTAAGCATATGAATTGAGCTTATGTTTATGTTTATAAGTAGCTTATGGTCATAAGCATATAAGCATGTGGTGAGTGCTTGGATAAGCTTATGTTTAATAAATTAATAAACTCAAGTATTTGGTTTAAGTTATGATGGTTAATCACCAAATATGAGCCTTAGATTAACTAGTAATTTATAATGAAACATGTTATATAAGCTTAACTTTTCTTTAAAAAACCATAATTTTATGGCTTATCAAAACCTTCTTATATAAATTTATAAGCACACTCATATAAGCTTAGTTGAACAAGTATTTTAAACTTATTTGAGTCATATAAGCTAATAAATTAAGCCTTGTTTGTCACACTGGTTTACGGAAGCTTTTATAAGCTATAAACTTTCATACGCCCAAGCCCAAGCCCAAGCCCATAGAAAAGGGTTTACAGGGGCTTATAACAAATCAAATTACTCTAATACCTTTCAAAATATTATGAATTATCACGTAAAAACTGAAAATATATGTAAATTTAATTTGATGTATTTTTATATAATTTTACATTAATAAGTCAGCTCCAACTTATTCACCAAAAACCTCATTCATATCCTTAAGTGTTTTGAGTTGGGATTGGGTTTGAATGTGAACTTTTCGAAGAGCAGGCTGTTCGGTGTTGGTATCCCCCAAACGAGGTTGTTGCTATGGCTTCGTCACTTGGATGTTCTCATGCCGTTCTCCCTTTTATTTATCTCGGTCTCCCGGTCGGTAAGAGAATGCGCCTATGTGACGGGTGGAATGAGGTTATTAACCGATTTAGAGACCGTTTTTCATCTTGGAAAGCCAAGTCCTTATCGGTTGGTGGGAGACTCACTCTCATCAAGTCAATCCTTAGTAGTCTCCCAATTTATTACTTTTCGCTCTTTAAAGCTCCCTTAAAGGTCATCAATGCCCTCGAGTCGATTAGATGTCGGTTTTTTGGGGCTTTAAAGAGGATACCCATGGTATTTGTTGGGTTAAGTGGAAATCTATCCTTCTCGATCATAATTCTAGGGGTTTGGGAGTCGGTTGTCTCCGGTCGAAAAACCTTGGTCTTCTTGCGAAATGGAAATGGCGTTTTATATCTGAGGAAAATGCTCTTTGGCGGATCGTTATTAAAGAGTTCTATGGAGTTGATGGCGGCTTTGGATCTTATGTGAATTCTAATGCAAGTGGTGGTATATGGCATGATATTATCAAAGCGGTGAAGGCAATTGAAGATATTGATACTTCCTTCAAATACTCGTTCACTCGCAAAATCTCATCCGGCGGTAATACGATGTTTTGGAAGGATTCTTGGTGTGGAGACGGTACTCGTTTGATGGATAAGTATCTAAGGTTGTTTGCCCTTGAATCGCTGAAAGATTGCTTGGTTCGCGATAGATGGTATTCGATTAATGGAGTTTGGGGTGGCCGTTGGTCTTGGCATTTTGCTCCACGTGGGAGGGCAAATGATGATCTCTCCTCACTGGTGTGTCTCATTGGAAACCTCACACTTTCTGAGGAGGGTTTAGATAAATGGATCTGGTCCAAAGATGCATCAGGTTGGTTTAAGGTTAGCTCTCTCTCCAAATCGATCCAATCCCTTTCTCTCTCTAATCATGCATTGGGTGATCATTTTCGGTGGAACTCTTGGGTTCCCAGAAAAGTTAATGTTTGTGTTTGGAGAGCTTCTATAGATAGGCTTGCAACTCGTCCTAATCTCATTTTGCGCGGGGTTGATATTTCCTCCACTGCTTGCACTTTTTGTGATTGTAACGTGGATGTATTGAGCATTGCCTCGTTAGATGCCCGAAGGTTCTCCCAGTTTGGAAAAAGGTTTGGTCTTGGTGGAATCTCCAGTCTCATGTCTCTTTCCCCTTTTTTTCCATCACCGATATTGCTCTTGGAAAAATTAAAGTCAGTGGGTGCTCGAAAATTGCAAAGGTTGTTCAGGGGGTCTTCTATATCGTCATTTGGGCCATTTGGAAGTGGAGAAATAGGCTCGTGAATGCCGTCTTAGAGCAGAAGGCGAGTATCTTGGAGGAAGATCTGTTTTCGTCTATCCAAAGGCTATCCAAGCTTTGGTTTTCTGCTCGAATTGTCTTAAGACTAGTGAATTGGAGCGTTTGGATTGCAAGGCCTTTTTACTTGTTTATGTAATTGATGTTGTTCTTATTGGTTTCTGCTTTTAGTTCTAGGTGGTGGTTTTGTTTTGGCCTCCTTCTTGGAGCCTTGTTGGCAAAATATCTCTTAGCTTTTCAAAAAAAAAATAATAATAAAAAATAAAAAAAATAAAAAAAAAAACTTTCAGCTTATAATATAAGATCCAACCCAACCTAACCCAACCCCGACCCAATGTGTTAAACATGCCCTATAGGCTATAGTATATAAAGTCAACTGCACACCCTAAGAAACATGTTTTTTTTTTTTTTTTTTTTTTTTTTAAATTTGGGTTTTTGGCCTTGGTCCGAACACCAAAAAAAAAACCTAAAAAATATTTTAATCTGTTTATAAGCCCACAAAATATTCTAACCATTTAAACCAATTTAGTTACCACACTTATTAATTTCAGTAAAAAATCTCTAAAACCCTAATCCTCCATTCATCACAAAACACCTATAACAACTTCACACACTCGTTCATCCATCGATGGCGATGAACAGAAACAGAGCCCCAGAATCAACCACCACTCTCTCATTCACCAAACAACCATTTGTCGAAGATGTCGGTCCTCGAAAAATGTATATATATATTTTTTATAATCCTAATTATTACTATTATTTCGTTTTGTTTTGTAATGATCGTGTTTAATTTGATGTGAATGCAGTAAAAGTATTAAGTTTTCTATGTTTTCGGAAGCGGATGTGCTTAAAATGGGAGAAGTGCAAGTCAATGTTTCGCGCTTGTATGATCAGGCTACGGATAATAAGACTACTATTGCTCATGGATTGCTGGATCCTCGTATGGTTAGTTACTTATTTGAGATGCTAATAAAAGAAGTGTTTAGCTTTTATGTCGTTTTACACCTGTTAATTACGTTACCAAACGCTCTTATAGGACAAACAACTACTACTAGTTTTGCCAAACATAGCCTATGGTTTGTTGTAATGAGTGTTTAGCTTTTTGATTTTGTGCTGGCGACGAGCGAGTTTTTTGGAGTGTTTAGCATCTAATGCTTGTTTGGCAACAAGCGTTTGGATTTGCGATTCTGTTTAAGCGTTTGGATTTGCGATTCTGTTCACCGTAGAGGGGGGTAAATACGGTTTCTTTTGCTTTTAAGACGTTTAAAAACTTTAAGCCTCAAAGAAAACAAAGTGGTTGTATAATCAATCCAAACAACCACAAACATAATCAAAGTATATAAAGCGAGTAAAGAGAGACGCCACGATATATACTGGTTCGGGATTGGGGGTTTATACCATCCGTACGTCCAGTTGCGAATCCACGACACCGATATTATTCCACTAGTATAATCCTTTCGGTGGACTACAAACCGTTATAATTCACTCCACCGATATTCGCCAATATCGATGCTCACAAATAAGGAGTTACTCTCACGGTATTCCGCACCTCGGAAACCACCCTAAAGAATCTCGTGATTCGACTTACACCTAAGGGTCACCAAGACCACTACCAAGACTTCTCACCGGAAGTATCAAACCCCAACTAGATCCCCAATGATCTAGGCTTGGTCACCAAGACACAAGACTTCCCTTACAAACAATTGAATGAATGAATAAGTGTTTGTTCAACCAAGCCCTAACCTAACCTAGAGACTCGATTGTAATAGAAAGGGTATAAGGAAGAAGACCCTCGACACAATCACAAGAGTGGATTAAGTTCTTGTGATTCTTCCCTTGCAAGTAGATGTGTTCTTACAAAGATATTAGAGTAAGAATCAAGAACACAAGATTAGAGATAGAGAAATTAGAGAGTGTTTAGAGAGAAAGAATGTAGAGAGAAAGAGTAATTGCAAGGGGCGAGGAATACAAGAGCCAAGGCATGGTATTTATAGGCAAAAACCCAACTTGGGAAAATTTTACCGAGGCTGGCGCGCTGCCGTGGGTGACGCGCCAGACACCCAGAGAAAATTTTCCCAAAGCTTTGGGTGTTGGCTTTATAAATACCTTACCTTGCTAAACTCCCAATTGTACTTCACACTAAACCTTAACATTATTCAATCTAAGGTTTACCAACTCAAATAGCCAATTTGGAAAATGTCTTGTGAAGTGTTTATAAGAAAACCAAATACCAAGGGTAGAATAGTAGAAAGGGTAATTTGGTAGGGGTAGAAATTGTATTCCTCACATGGCATAATAGAGAAGAGAATATGCCATGTGATATTCCTCAAGGGAAGGGTTAAGATATAACCAAGGTTGGGTTAAAGGTTTAGAAGTTAACCATGGTTAGATGAGAAAGGTTAAGAAGGGATATTCCAAAGGAATATGCTTTGCTTGAGGGGAAAGAATGAGATGGAGGGTTGAGATGAGATGGTGGAGATCAAAGGGAGCCTCCTTTGAAATTCAAATTAATTGGCATGTGGGGAATATGGAGGGTTGAGATGTGTTTATTTGAAATGGATGGCTAGGATCAAAGGGAGCCTATGTTTGGATTTCAAATTTATTCCCATGTGATGAAATAGAGGGTTGAGATGTGTTGTAAGGGAATGGATGGTTGAGATGTAGAGTGTGTAAGGAATATACGAGATGTGATGTTGTAAGGGATTGTGTAAGAGATTTGTGTAAGAGAATATATGATTTGGATATGATTGGATATGAAAATCTTGGTGAGTTAGCAAGTGTGTGTAGAGAAGAGATGGTTGTGAGACTAGTGTGTGTATTTTGAAATCAAGTGTGTGTACACAAGGTGTATAAGTGTGTGTACAAAGATTGTATATGGAAAGGGAATATTTGGGAAGGATTGTGGGAGATTTGGTGGTATTTGTCTTTTGTAAGAATAAGATTAAGAAGAAGATTAAGAAATAATTTAATTGTCATTAAAAAGAGAAAGTTTAGACAATTAAGATTATAAGTTGAGAAAATCATAGGTTACTTATAAGTTCAAGTAACACAATGTCGAGAATCCATAGTTTCATATCTCGTGACTTTCCACGACTCGACGTTCTCAACTAATACCTTGGTTCAAACAAGTTAAGTGCTTTGCCTTGATGTAAAGCATAACCCAAGTAGGAAAGGATGCGTTTATGCAAAGTGACCTTTGACTTAGTTGACCAATAAGGGAGTAAACCCGTTACGTAATTAGAGAAGACGCAAGCATGGGATATGAGCATATGAATGCTTTCACATGATGTTACGTGAAGTATATAAGCTCCCTAAGTTTAGAAAAGCCTTAGCTAGAGGCGATAGTTAGAAAACATGAGTTGGCGTTTTCCCGTAAATGGGTGCTTTAAAAGTTGGATCTCTCTAATCCCAAAACTCGTTTCGAGTGTTCTCAATTAAGCACATAACATATTCATACCTGTATTGAAAGATCCACATTTGTCGGGTAAGGGGAAAGTAGACTTTCAAAATTCATCCCGATATTCACAGACGCCTGGCGCGTTACCCACGCGTTGACGCGTGGGTGGCGCGCCAGCAGTAGACTTGTGATTCGGGGAATTTTGGCTAATGTTTGTTATTTTATGTGTTTCGATGGTTTATTTGTCATCATTAAAACATAAAGAGATCTTGATCATGTTGCCTCAACAGGCCCTATCTAATTGGTCATAGTGTAATGTGTGGTATTTATTTTCGTCATTAGGTTTGTAAGTTGTAAGCATCGCATGAGTTTATGAATGAGTTTAATTAGTTGTTTGGTGACTTTTATATCTAGACCGAGTCATTCATACCCGTGCGATGCACACGGACTTAATCTAAATGTTCATTAGTGTATTGTTTAACACTAAATTTCATCATTACATGGGTTGTATATAAGTGTTCATAGCGTAATCTTTGGCTTATTTTCGTCATTATATATCTAAGTTGTGATGTTATCACACATTTTTTAAGCATGACACACATTTAAATAGTTTATTGGCATTAAAATAGTATATGTGAATAGACTTTTTTCAAGATGCTACATTTAAAAGAGTCTCTTCACATATAAGTTTTTAATATGTATAAGTTACATGCTAAATGTCAAAAGGAGGTTAAACTCATACGGTTCTTTCAAAATAAATGTAACCCTTATATAAAATCATAACAAAGTGATATTCTCTATATTTTGAGATCTAACTTGTGACAATGAATTATCCTTTTGGTTTATCATATCAAATACGGTAACTCCAAATTACTATGCTTAGGGTGTGTTTGTTTCATTTAGATGTTTTAGGTCTAAATCTGACTACCACATCTTACTAGTAAGAGGTGGCTAGAACGTCTAAATCTAAACAAAATAATGTTGTTTGTTTTTGTATAATTGTCCGAATCATTTTAAGTGCTTGTTTCTGCAATTTATTTAAGTAACTTGTGTAATATGAAATAAGACTTTTTATCGTAAATATAACATAGTTAATAAACCATCAAATATATTATATTAACACGAGTCTTCAATCTCTCTTATCGAGTAAGAGGCAGTAAGACAAGTTGCCCACCTCTTACTGAGTAAGATGTTATATGTCTAACTGTGTCTGACTCAAAAGAAAAAAACAAACAAGCAAAACGTCTGCCCACCTCTTACTGGTAAGAGTAAGAGGGAGTAAGAAGGCTAGTAAGATTTTTTTTTTTTTTTTTTTTAAAAAAACAAACACACCCTTAGTTACTCAAACTTTATTTTATCCACAAAAACCATTTAAGTTTCAATATTTTTTTATTGTTGTGAAAATCGGCAAATATTGTTAGTATATTTAATTTGTAGCATATTACATATATAAATATATTTGAAGACATCATTCTCAACATATAATTTTTCTACTCTTAATAACTAATATAACAATTTCATTTTGTCAAATTTGTTTGCCATCTACAAATGAAACTAAAATCATATTAAGATAATCAATTAATCTCTATAGTGATATTAACACATCGCAAGACAAAAAACTATATTAAGAGCAAAAATATTAAAACGCACTAATAAAGTGTAGTAATAATTATTGATTAAAAATTGAATGCTCGTCACATTATTTTCAAGAAACTTACTTGTTAACGAATCAATAGTATTAGTCCGTTTATCAGTATTACATGAAGTAAAATATTGTATGTTTAATTTTTAACGTACAATAAATATGAATGCTAAGTATTCATTCCACCGATGGCTGTGGCGTTGTTCTTGTTTTTGTTGTTGTTGTCTTTGTCGTTGTTGTTCGTTGGCCTTTTGCATGTTTTGTTCTTGATACAATTTTTGTGACTTTTCGATCCCTTTCTTTAATGATTCTTGATGTGCTACAAAAAACAATTAGATGTAGTTGATCGTTAGTAACTTAAATACAATTAATCAATATATTGCATTTTTGATCAAAGTAAAAATGTCCGTGCATGTTTCACTTAATTGATAAGACAACGATGTGTAGGATCTCTTAAACCGTTAGAGAAGATGATGTTACTACCAAACCTCCTAAGCGCCATCTTTATGTCCTACATTGTTACACACACAAAACACACGTGAAATTTACATGAAACAATATATATCAATATGCTAAATAAGTAAGACGATATGATGCTTACTTTACCATCATAATAAGTTGTAGCCCAATGTGCACGCGGTGTGGAGGAAGTTGTGGTTTGTTGTGGTGATTTTTGACACATTATATAGTTGATAAAATATTTGTAACTCATGGACGGAAGGTAAAAAAACTAACCACTAATTGGTGTGTTTAATTTATGCATTCATGGCACCAAACGCTTCATCTCCTGTGTACTTATGTTTATGCATAACTATTAAATCAATGTACTAACACATGAAGAATCCACATTTCACTTTCAATTCATGAGCCATTTATTATATCCCCTTATATTTATAAGGCTACTTAAATTTTTAGTATATAAAATAGATAAACTTCAACTTTCAGCTTATATCCGACCCAACCCGAACGGCCCGACCAATGTGTCAAACATGCCCTATGCCCTATAGTATATATAAAGTTAACCAAACACCCTAAGAAACATGTCTTTTTAAATAATTTTGGATTTTTTGCCTTGGTCCGAACACAAGAAAAAACCTAAAAAAAATATTTTAATCTGTTTATAAGCCCACAAAATATTCTAACCATTTAAACCAATTTAATTACCACACTTATTAATTTCAGTAAAAAATCTCTAAAACCCTAACCCTCCATTCATCACAAAACACCTATAACAACTTCACGCACTCTTTCACCCCATCAATGGCGATGAACAGAAACAGAGCCCCAGAATCAACCACCACTCTCTCATTCACCAAACAACCGTTTGTCGAAGATGTCGGTCCTCGAAAAATGTATATATATATATTTTTTTATAATCCTAATTATTACTATTATTTCGTTTTGTTTTGTAATGATTGTGTTTAATTTGACGTGAATGCAGTAAAAGTATTAAGTTTTCGATGTTTTCGGAAGCGGATGTGCTTAAAATGGGAGAAGTGCAAGTCAATGTTTCGCGCTTGTATGATCAGGCTACGGATAATAAGACTACTATTGCTCATGGATTGCTCGATCCTCGTATGGTTAGTTACTTATTCGAGACGCGTTTAAAAGAATCGTCGTTTTACGCCTGTTAATTACGTTACCAAACGCTCTTATAGAACAAACAACTACTACTAATTTTGCCAAACATAGCCTATGGTTGGCGACGAGCGAGTTTTTTGGAGCGTTTAGCATCTAATGCTTGTTTGGCAACGAGCGTTTGGATTTGCGATTCTGTTTAAACGCTAATAAAAGAAGCTTCTAACGTTAGCGTCATTTTGCACTTTATAATTACATATACAGTTAGGTTATCAATCACTTTTATAAGTCAAACATCTATAGCTAGTTTTGCCAAACATAGCCTATAATAACGCAAACGTCTAGTAGCAGTTATGCTACATGAATTAAGTTATGATATGTAGGAACAATAAAAAAAACGATAGACAAGAAATAAGATGAATACAAGGGCGATATGATAGAGGAATTAACATGGTTAGTTATCGCGTTATCAATTAGTTAATGTGTCAACAATTGTTTAGCTTTTGGATTTTGTTTTGGTGACAAGCTTTTTGGAGCGTTTAGAATATAATGCTTGTTTCGCATTGTGCGTTTAGCTTTTGGATTTTGTTTAAAGGCTTCTATTGGAAACGCTAATAAAAGAAGCTTTTAGCGTTATTTACCCTTTATAATTACAGTTACGTTACCAAATGCTTATATAAAACAAACCATAGTCTTGCCAAACATAGCCTATGGTTGGGATTTGAGGGCCAAATAACGCAACGTGTAAACAAAAGATAGACTAGAATTAAGAAGATTACAAGGAAGATATAATACAAGAATTGATGTGGTGCACATGATTAGGATAATTGTGCTATGTGACTATGTCCACCTGCCAAACTAGAGATAATGCTAGTTACTTTGTGGCACACGTTATAATTTAGAAGACTCTTTGGAAACAAGAATACCTAGAACCTAAGTTCCACCACACGTTCCTTAAGCAGCTTTAGTGCTTGTCTAGAAAATCTGTTATGAAATTAAGGACCCAAGCTATATCTGGACCATTTATAAAAATTGCGTTTCCTGATCTTTGTAATACTTGCTGCGGAGTTATGCTTGAGTGAATTATTCTCGACTCTCACGAGCTTATTAGTATTCGACTCATGCTATTGTTAGCCTTTTATTAGAGGGAAGTGATTTGTACACCATTTATTGTATCTATACACCACTAAATTTTGAGTTTTACTATACTACTATGATTCTCAAACCATGTACACCACTATTAAAAGCTGGTTGAGGGTAAAAGTTGGTTGTGCATGGATAAAAACAACGGTGTCCTAGTCACCTTCCTTAATAAAATATTTATGGTACACGGTGGATGTGTTGGGATGAGATGGATGTACTATAGTTGTCAAAGATGGTACTATTGTTATTCGCTATAAACTTACGTCTATAGTTTGCTATGATATGCACGGCGAGGAAGAACACTATTAGCTTCAATTTAGTTTTCCAATTAATTTAAAAGAATGCAATCAGCAACGATAATGGTATCACGCTTCTCTTTTTTGGGTATACTTTTGGTATGTTTTATTTTAATTGCCTTATTGGTGAATTTGGGTGATAGCTTAGAAACACTCTTAATGGATAGGTTGGATCATTCCGTGACATGTAATAAGACATGCTATTTAGGTATGGATGAGGGTTCAATATTCATTAGGTGGCTTTCTGACACATTACTATCACAATGAATAACCTCTTTATTTGCTTATCTAGTTTATTGCATTATCTGATAGTTATGTTTTTTTATGTTTGTACATGAAGTTTGTAAGAGATATTATTTTTGGCATTTCAGGGTCCTCCTAACAAGGCAAGCACATGTGCGACGTGTCATGGGGAATTCCAAACTTGCCCTGGGCACTTTGGTTACTTGCCACTTGCACTACCAGTTTTTAATGTCGGATATATGTCTCATATTGTGGACATTTTGAAGTGCATATGCAAGGTAATGCAGTTATGATTTATGTTTGCACTTGTGCTATACTGCTATGCTTTAGAATTTTTTCTCTGCTTTATAAAAGCGAATTACTCCTGCTTATGATGTTGGGTGTGGAGTTGTGTCTCAGAAAGTTGTATTTGATTGGGTATCTTCAGTTGACCCGTCTTTTGTAGTCTCAGAAAGTTGCTGTACATTACATATTACTTTGGTTTCTTAATTGTTTCCTTTTTTCTTCCCCTCATCATTTGTTTGTTTCCTTTTCAGTCTTGTTCTCGTATACTGTTGGTTGAGGAAGAACGTTTAGACTTTTTAAAGAAGATGAGAAATCCAAAGCTTGATCATTTAAAGAAGAACGAAACTTTTAAAAGGGTAGTTAAAAGGTGCAATGCTATGCTGGGTGGTACCAAAATGGCGGTGACATGCTCCAGATGTGGTTATATAAATGGTCCACCTCTTAACCTACTTCTGTATTATTACTTTATGTTTCTCATTAACATGAATTAAAACAATCAATTTAACCATCAATGCTACAGCAAGTCTTGTATGTAGAAAATCTAGGCGGGTGCCCGCCTTGCGGATACCCGAAGAAGGTGGGTTACCCTTGATTCAGTTCGTGGGTATCCAGTTTTTGAAGTTCAATAAATTCAAGATGAGCTAAAAATAAAATAAAGCTATATTATAGTTATAACACGATTAAGTATCACATATTATAGTTATAATAAGATTAAGTATAACAACAATAACTATTGTAAAATCATCTCAAACCATTACACTAAACGGATGAATTCTACGCTTACATTCACAATCGCAATTATAGTGTACTTGTCACACATATGTTTGTAATGTTAACAAAAGTTCAACATAGAATCCGGAAATTAGTGAACGAATGTTGGATTTTTGGCATATATAAATAAATATCTATATATTAGCATGCTCGGTTCTGGTTGGGTAACCGCTGGTATTTAAAAGTTTGTATTTACATAAAGACACAGTTGAAGTGTACTTTGGAGAGTAAGCTCTAACAAAATAAGGTTGCAGATGCTGAAAACTTTTGAAATGAGCTGTTTAACTCATACTCATTTATAATGCAATATAGGTACATTGAAAAAAGCTGTTGGAACAGTGGGAGTGATACATGATCGTAGCAAAGTTAAAGACAATACCATAAAGGAGGCCATTGCTGCTATTTCTAACATGAAGGAGCCAAAGACTTCTACTATGTTAGACCCTCAAAAAGCTCTGAAACTTTTTAAGAATATGCTGGATGAGGTATAGTTTTATATGTTCTGTGGCCCTAATTTACTTCCCCTTTCTTCTCAAACATAATTGATATCTCCTGTCTGTGAACCGCTATTCAGAATCGTCGTTCGCATCTTTACTTTTCACCTGTTTTCCTTTTTCACTTATATACGTTGTTTTTGGCGTAATTGTCACTTTAATTAGAAGTGGATTGAGTTACACTTTAATCTTTACTTTTTGTATCGGGCACTCTATTTAGATCCTTTATTTTTTGTTACAAAGTAGATATTGATCTTAACTTGATTTGGATCTATATTTTTTGCACACATTAAACCCATAAATCACTGGTATTATTTATTATAATGGAAAGCCAAGTATATCCTCAATTTTGGGATAGCGGGAGTATGATGATATATTATATATTACGTATTACATATTTGTGATAAACTTGTAACCTTGTAGGTAACCTAGATGGTTACTTCTAAATTATTTATTTTTTCATTGTTGTGCAGGATTGCGATTTGCTTTATCTTGGTGTTAGACCTGAGAAGCTAATTATATCAACAATTCCTGTTCCTCCATTACCTATTCGTCCTTCTGTCAAAGTTGATGGTGGAACAACCAGGTTACTTTGATTACAAAACTCTTGCTCTATTCAATTTCTCCTTTACTACTGTGAGGGGGTTTTGCTAAGATCTTTGTATTACACCATATTTTATTGCTACTTTGTAATTTAGCTCCCTCTTAGAGCCTGAATAGGTGACAGTTCTATTAATAAGACGAGTTAAACAAGTTTTGCCTTTTGGGATCATGAGACAGTTGAATGAACACATGTTTTTTATTATAAACTAGGGGTATTGTCATAAAATAAACATCTACTTTTGTCACTGGTTCTTTTTGATATTCTAGACTTTTATGACTAAATAAGTAACATAATGTAAAAGATAAGATTTTATTTTATTTCATTTTATTTATTTATTTATTTATTATTATTATTATTATTTTATTTTTTAAGTTATTATGTATTTAGCTTTGTTATAAAATATCTATATACATTGTAGTTATATAATAAGATAGTATCAAAAAGTCTGGGGTTAATATTTGATGCTTACATTGGAGTGAAAACCAGATTTATGTAAAATGGTTGCTGTAGTCTGATTCCCCCCCCCCCCCCCCCCCCCCCCCCCCCCCCCCCCGCTTCTTCTCAAGAACTAAGCTCTTTCACTTCTGAAATTCATTGTGCTAGGTGACTTCCTAATAAACCTAAAAATGAAAACTGGAAAATGGTCTTATATGTTCAAAGTTTGCATGGAGGGACTGTTTGCTTCTTTAATTCTCTTTTCTTATTTTTCAAGGGCTATAAGCAGGGTGTTTGGAATATATGATTTTTTTCTGTTAGTAACTTTGTTTGCTCTAAAGTTCTTATTCTAGTGTTTGTTCACAAGCTTTATGACCAAGTTTTGGGTATGCAATTGAACTGTCTGGCCTTTATATGAAAGTAGTGGCATTCATGACTTGGTGGATTTATTCCTTCTGTTTGTAAAATATTGATGCAAGATAAATGATAGTGTGCATATACATTGCGAAATAGGAGGTCCAAATGCTTAATTAAACAATGTTTGAGTTTGCACTAGTTGGAATTGTACCACTAATAATTCCCTCATCTATCTTGCAGCAACGAGAATGATGTTACCTTGAGATTGGCAGAAATTGTTAGAATGAATGCTGTTGTAAATTCGGCGTTATCAGAACCAGTTGGTAACAAAAGCTACCTGGTATGAGTTTGTTCAAGTTCTCTATAAAACTGTGAATAAAAATATAATCGAACAGCTGTTGTGTCTATCTCTCCTTTCATCTCCGCGTAATCTTTGACCTGTGTCTGTTAAAGCCATGCCATGTGCACCTAAAGTAAACTCACGAATTTATTTTACACAACTCAGGACGTTCTCAAGATTAATAAAAAGAATTTATACTAAAGAGGGGTTGATCCACTTCATCATGGTTTTACTTCATCGGATAGTTAATGTAGTACTACATTAGCATGTTAAATTCATAATGACTTCTATTATAGCATGGAAATAATCGGTGTATTTTCCAGCCCGACACATCTTTAAGACTGTGTTCTTAAGATTCATATGCAAGAGAAAGGAAAAGAAAAAGAAAGAAATTGAAAAAAAATTGTGTTTTCAAGATTTTTTATAGGGAAGAAAGGAAAAGAAGAGGAAGGAAGATTTGGGGTTTTTCACTCTAAAATCTTCCTCCCACTTTTGGGAGGAAGAAGAAGGAAGAGAAGAGAAAAGTGTTTGATTCTCTTCCTTTCTTTTCTCCCCTATTATCTCTTCTCTTCTCTTCCTTTACAAAATTAACTCGAGAACACAGTGTAAGTAAAGTTATTTTTACCGAGGACTTGAGAAGAATACATCTTTATTCTGTGAGGGGGTGCTTGGTTGAGGGTATACGGCCTAATCAATGGGAAAGGAAATGAAACATCGTGCTTGGTTGGCTCTAATGCAATGACTCATTACCCAATAGTGGGTAATGGGCCATTACCCAATAAATTGGGAGGAATGGTTTCCTTACCCTTTCCCTTTCCTTAGCATTCCCTTTGCCTTTCCCTTTCCCATTCCCTATTTTTAACCAAGCGCACCCTGAGTGCTTGCATGAGTTGTATTTATTTTCTAAAGACTTAGATTTCTTGGTATTTTTTAACATGGGGCCAAGGGCAAAGATGTTAGATGTTTATAGCTATATTTACCATCTCGAATATTCTTTTTTTGATGTTGTATATATATTTACCTTGTTCTGAAGAGCTGAAATATACCCTGCCCCGGTGGGATTGGGTTTTGTTGTTGTTGAAGAGCTGAAACAGATTTTACTACAATTTTGACTTGAGCTGTATATTTGTTGATGTTCTTGTAGGATTCTTGGGAACATCTGCAATTTAGTGTTGCACTATATATAAACAGTGATGTTCGTGTACCACTATCATTTGATCAGCCAAAATTAATGAGTGGTCTTGTTCAACGTATGAAAGGGAAACAAGGCCGATTTAGAGGAAACTTATCTGGTAAACGTGTTGAATATACCGGCAGAACAGTCATTTCACCTGATCCTAATCTGAAGATTACGGAGGTCTGTGTGGACAAATGGCTCTCATGTTTTATTAATCATATATACTCTTACGAGGCTTATGATTTAATTTGACAAGAATCAATGGTGCAGGTGGCAATTCCTATCTTAATGGCTCGGATTTTGACCTACCCTGAGCGTGTTTCACATCACAATATAGAGAGACTGAGACATGCTGTGCGTAACGGAACTTCTAAATACCCTGGTGCAAAGCATATCAGAAAGCCAGATGGTACCATGATGTAAGGATTGTTGGTAAAGTGTGTTATGTATTCTGATTAGAGTTGGCAAGGTGGACAGGTCTGGAATGGGTCAAAACGGAGTTGAAATGGGTCATGTTTTAACAAGGTTGCTGGTGTGTTTGACTTACCGACGATTTTTGATAATTTTTTAATAAAAATATGTAATGTTTTAATCACAATCTGGAAATTATATAATTTACAGTAATTATATGTTTCAGAAAAGATCTATCACAATAACAATGATAATTCGTGAAAAGAATCGAAGGTTTTATCCATTGAAAAAAGATTTTGGGTGACTTGAACTTTTTTGACCCTTTACCCTCTTTGCTAAAGTTTTTGGGTTGACCTGTGAAACATGTTTCTTTCTTAGCTAAACACAGCCGAATACAAGTGAATGAATATGATCTGAAAGAGTTTACTGATGCAGGTCGTTGAGTATCAATGCCAGAAAGCGTTTAGCTGATGAGTTAAAATTTGGTGATGTAGTTGACCGCCATTTGATAGATGGCGACATTGTCCTCTTTAACAGGCAACCCAGCTTGCATCGCATGTCAATCATGAGTCACAGGGTGAGTGGTGAAACTTTTCGACATAAGAAGTTGTAACATTATTATTATTATTATTATTATTATTATTATTATTATTATTATTGTTATTGTTATTGTTATTGTTATTGTTATTGTTATTGTTATTGTTATTGTTATTGTTATTATTATTACTTAATTATTTCATAATATGGTGTATATAGGCAAGGATTATGCCATGGCGCACACTGAGATTTAATGAATCTGTTTGTAATCCTTACAATGCTGATTTTGATGGTGATGAGATGAATATGCATGTTCCTCAAACAGAAGAGGCCCGAACAGAGGCTCTTATGCTGATGGGGGTAATCATTTCAACAATCCACTTCTCTTGTTATACGTATTAAAATTATAGTTTATATACGGAGTAAATACAACGCAAGCTGAATCTAGAGCTTGGAGTTAGATCTTATGTGATACATGTATCATATTTATATCTAGAGCCACTACGAATTTGCATTGGCTATTGCTTTGAAACTGAGTTGCTTTTACTTCGGAGTGGGTGGAAAATGGAATAGATACATCGATGCAAGTTAACAACTTGGCAACTTAAAATGCACAGGAGGAATTAGTTGGTGGTACTTTTTTCTAACTGACGATTGTCCATGAAGAAAATTAACAACTTGCTAAACTAGAATGCTGGATATTGTTTATATTCTTCATTTGTTGGGGTGGTTTGTTGTTATTTAGTTGTCCAGGTGTATCTTTATGTAGGTGTTAGACTTACCAACCTGTTAACTTATATCTTGAAGTTGGTCATTTGATTATGGGGAGTCCGAAATTTGATCCTTTGGCATTTTCATGTACTAATACTGCCCTTGATAATTTTGTGATCACATATTATATTCTGCTAAATTGTTTGTATTTAATTATGTAGGTGCAAAACAATTTATGCACACCAAAGAATGGGGAGATTTTGGTTGCATCCACTCAAGATTTTCTAACATCATCTTTCCTTATAACAAGGAAGGACACATTCTATGATCGTGCTTCATTTTCCCTGATGTGCTGTTATATGGGTGATGCAATGGATTCTCTCGATTTGCCAACTCCAGCGGTAGTCAAGGTAAGACTTGTTGTTTTTTTGTCTGTGAAACTTTGCTTTTTATTCCATATCCCTTTATTTACATGTTTTTACTAAATATTTTCCAGCCAATAGAGCTCTGGACTGGTAAACAATTGTTTAGCGTACTCTTGCGCCCACATGCAGATATGCGTGTTTATTTGAATCTCACTCTTACCGAAAAGAGTTACACCAAGCCAAGTGGAAAACGGGATAAGCCTTATGAGACAATGTGTCCTAATGATGATTATGTCTACATCCACAATAGTGAACTTATAAGTGGCCAGCTTGGAAAGGCTACTTTAGGTCAGTTTTTTCTCTTCCAGTCTGCTGCCAATACATCTCCTCTGTCACGAGAATAAGAAATCACTTGATTTGATATCCTATATAATATGGAGCATGTTTGACCTCTTGAGATGTAAATTTTTGCAGCTTGATATATATGCATATTGTCTAAATGAAGTTTGGTTCCTTTTAAAGATGCTTTATATCTTAATACAAGAATCTAAGGATCAGAAGTAATTTGCTGAGAGAATTATTAAGAAATTCAAAGCTGCCAAAAAGTTTATCTTTTTCTGACCTGCATGACAAGAATAATATTTTTGGCGGCTTGTGATAATCAGGATCGGGATTTTTTTTTTAGTCTCATTCTTGCTTTCTGGCCTTGTTAGTTATTATATATGTGCATAGTCAGTAGTTTCACACATACATTTTCCTTTCCAAATTCGTCCTTCCAATATATAGTCTGTAGTGCACATGGTATGCAAATCTTTCACTATTAGATCTGATAAATTTTGTTTAAAGACCTTCCTGCTATTTGTATTTGATCATACTGTCATTTTCATGTTATCCTGGAGGATTTTCTCATTGTATAAAGCTGTCACTTTTGTATGTTCTCGTCATTTTGACCTATGTATAAACCTGATTAGAACCAAGTAGTTCTTTGTTGAATATTTACCGAATTATTATATGACTGCAATAGGGAATGGCAACAAGGATGGGCTTTACTCGGTTCTTCTTAGGGACTACAATTCACATGCTGCTGCTGCTTGTATGAATCGCTTAGCAAAACTAAGGTACATTTTTAGTGCCATGTTTACTTTTGTCCGTGTAAATTTCTCTACTGGTTTTATTTTTTCTTTAAGCATCTACTCTTCTTTGATTTCTATTATTTTGTTTCTTGCATTCTTAATTTGTAAATTGTCAAACCCGTGTGTGTCATTGCTTTATATTGCGCGTAGGCCCTTTTAGCCTTTATGTGTCATGCCTGTAGTATTTCTTGCTTATATGCTTTTACAGCTTATGTTAGTATTTTTAGCTTTATTTCCTATACGTTTGATTGTTTGTTACCCATTGATGGCAATATGGCTTTTATGCTTGTATTATTTTTACACTTGTATGCTCTTGTGGCTTTAATGCTTATATTTGATTGTATTGCTTTATATTCTTATATGTTTCCTTTTTAAATATGACCTTTATGTGCCCGTAGTGCCATATTTCCTTATATATGCTTGAATGCTCTCATGTTTCTATGTCAGTATGCGCTTATGTCTATGCACACTTGGTTTGTTTTTGCTGTATATGCTTTCTTTTATCTCATTTTCTTCTTCATCCTCACACACACACACACACTTGCTGGAGGTATTCCTCGGGTAGGGGTGTTACTGTCTACATCTCACCTCCGGCTGTTGTTGTTGCCGTCAAACCCATGTGTGACTTTTTTTTGGTAGGTATTTTTGCATCAGATTATCATATTGCACTATGCTAAATTTCTCACCTATTTACTGCCACCTGTCAGCTTTATGTTTTAACTCTACTTTCTCTTTCTACTTGGCCAAATTGTTTTCACATAGATGTATTCCTGAGCTAGGGGTATGAACTATCTACATTCTACCTCCCCCATACCCCATCCGGCGGGATTGGGTACTGTTCCTTTTGTTGTTGATAGATATGTACGCCCTTGATGTTGTATGAATATTGATAAAAGGTTCTCCATCACACAAACTCATTTCCTTCATTTCCCCTCAACAAAGTTTTGTGTACTATTTTCACATGATTTTTTGCTAGCGTTATTCCATTTACAGATTATTTTCTGCAATCTCTAATTATATGGTGGATACTTGCCCATGTTATCAGCACACTGGTTGTCAGTCTATGATTGAGTGAAATATATGGGTAAAAGTGTAAACTAAATGTACACTTCATTTTCTGAAGGAATATATCTTGCCATGATACCAGTCTTAGTGAAGCATTTATGTGGTACAGGGGAATTTGTTATTTTTCATTGTTTGCAAATGGATATAGGACTAGGTTGTCAGTTCAGCTGTATGATCTTCTAAGATGTAGTTGCATTTAATGCGTATAGACAAAACATGTTTGTTCATTTCTGTTTTTTGAACTTCTTGGAGCAATAATTGGTGCAATAATGTTTATGCAGTGCTCGTTGGATTGGAAATCATGGATTCTCAATTGGAATTGATGATGTCCAACCTGGAGATAATTTGAATGACAACACACACAGAATCATCTCAGAGGGAAATAAGAAATGTGAAAATTTCATCCTCGATTTCAATAAAGGAAAGCTCAAGTTGCAACCTGGTTGTAATGCTGCTCAGACACTTGAAGCTGAGATAACAGGTGTCCTAAATAAGATCAGAGATGAAACTGGAAAGGTAATAGGCTCCATACTTCTATTACTACTATTGGTTTGTATATAATTTACCTTTAGTAGTCCATCTATATTTATTGGAACTATCACCAATACGTATGGAAATTTTAGTCTTTTTATTTGCATATTGGAGGGTACATCAATCTTAATATTATTTTCCAGACATTAGTCATTAAAACAACAAAAACAATATTAAAAACTCAGATGTCATATTTCCTTTTTGAAAGACAAACACACACATACACCACGCCTATGTCCCAAGTGGGACTTGAATCCTCAGCCCATTTTGGGAGTAACACCTTATAAATACACCCGGTACCGCTAGTCTAGAAGCCCTTTGGTAGCTCAGATGTTATATTGATTGAGGACTTGGAACAAAAGGATTACATTATTATTTGATTACAAGTGAAGGTAAAATAATCCATTAAATTTATATCACATAATATCCTTGTTTTAAACAGAAATCGCTTGAAGCTTGATCGTAAAAGGAATTTTATTTGTCAATGTCCAAAATAGAGCTTCAAGCAACAAACTTCTCAAACTGTTGGTGTACTCAACACTGCCTTTTCCCAAGTTGAATTAGATTGTAAATTGTGAAGCTGAAAGATGTTGAATTTTTTGACAGGTTTGTATGGAAAAACTACATTGGAGGAACAGCCCGTTAATTATGTCTCAGTGTGGATCGAAAGGATCTCCTATCAATATCAGTCAGATGATTGCGTGTGTTGGTCAGCAATCAGTAGGAGGCCAACGTGCTCCAAATGGATTTATGGATCGAAGTCTTCCCCATTTTCCCAGAAAGTCAAAGACCCCTGCTGTATGTTTTGTGCTTTCATACTATCTAATTTTAATTTCACCTTCATAATTATCTAATTTGAATATCACTTTATTTATTCCTTTTTTATCGGATGCAGGCAAAGGGGTTTGTAGCAAATTCTTTTTATAGTGGCTTAACTGCTACTGAGTTTTTCTTTCACACAATGGGTGGGCGAGAAGGGCTTGTGGATACAGCGGTAAGTTTCAATTTTAAACGTTAAACTGCAAAGTATCCAAGGAGCAATTCTGTTAATGCAATTTTTTAATAATTGCAATGCCCCTATCACTACAGGTTAAGACTGCTGACACGGGTTATATGTCCCGAAAACTGATGAAAGGATTGGAAGACTTGTCGGTTTACTATGACAACACTGTGAGGGATTCCAGTGCATGTATTGTTCAATTTACATATGGTGGTGATGGAAGGGATCCATCTCAAATGGAAGGGAAGGCAGGATTTCCTCTAAATTTTGATAGGTTATTGATGAAAGCCAAGGTTTGACCCTATTTTCACTTTTATCATATCAATGCTTGTTGTCATATCTGATAAATATGGGTGACTGTTTCGATGTGTTTACGTGAAAATGGTTGATATTGGCTCTGTTGAAACGTAACTGAGTGGTAAACTGGTCAAACGGGTTTGTGTAACATTAAATTGTCTTTAGAGAAAAGATGACGTATCCAAGTTTGTGTAACATTAAATTGTCTTCAGAGAAAAAATGGATCATTATTGTAAATAAATCTAAAATCCATGTTAACCCGTTATGAACCATCTTAAATTTGTTAATATTTTTATCTGTCACCCAACCTGCTCGACCTGCCTATTTTGCGGCCTATACTAACAACATTTCTTATGAAAGGCTACATGTCCTGCTGATCAACATAAAGGCATGTCTCCTTCAGAGATCCGTGAAATGGTTGATGAGCGTCTTTCAATGCATGATATGACTCCAGAAGGGGGTTGCTCTGAAGATTTCAGGAACAAATTAAAAGAATTTATTGAAAAGTATGCTGTGACACTGGAAATCACAATGAGAGCACTTCAACCTCATGTAGGAGAACTTAATGACGAAGAATCCAGAATTTTAAAAACTGTTGCTCAAAGCATCTCTGGCATCACTTCTCAGCAGTTGCAGGTATTTGAAATAATATTTAGTAGCTCTTCACCAACAATTTTCTGTCGATCTGTATGCTATTTGCTTTCTTTATTTAGCATCATATAATTTGTATGGGCAATTTTTCTGCATACATCAACGTCGATTTCATCTGGCTTGCTTCTGCATGAATTCCTTTTCCATCTTCTTAGCTATACCATGATGATAGTAATGTCAGTAATAAGGATGGGAAATGTAACTAGCTTACTATATATGTGTTATATAAGTAGGAACCTAAACTGGCCATTTGTATTTCTCAATAGTTGAACCATCAAGAGATTTTCCTTAAAATTGAACTACCTTTACAAGTACAAGCAAACTTCATTGTACCACTTAAGATTGTGTGACCATGTAATGTAATCTTTTGATGGAGATAGTGACATTAATGACTAATGAGGGAAGTTTTGTTGAATTTAGATGCATTTGTATGTAGGAAGCATGGGTGTGCACCCCATGTAACATTGACCATATCTATTTATTGTTGGCCGTATGTACAGGGATATTAACACAAGTATGTAAACACGCCCTCATATTAGTTAATCTTTTACAAATTTCAGGACCCCAATAAGCTAGCATCATATATATGGACACAAATATACCAACACTTTCTTATAATAGTTTTTTTTTTTTTTTTTTTTTTTTTTTTTTTTTTTTTTTTTTTTTTTCATTAAATTTCCGGAACCCAATAACCATGCATCACATATTGATACACCTGCATCACATATTTGATGCTGTAATCTCACATCGTTATAGTGTGGATTGATTATATAATGCTTTCGACTGCTTGAACAACATAGGTGTTCTTGGATACTTGCATCTATCGTTACCATGACAAGAAGATTGATGCTGGAACAAATATTGGTGCAATTGGTGCTCAAAGTATTGGAGAACCAGGAACACAAATGACATTGAAAACTTTCCATTTTGCTGGAGTTGCGAGCATGAGTATCCTTCCTTGTTTATTATTTATTTTGAGTGTATTGTGTATATCAACCTTTCTGGTGCATATAGTTGTGTGCTACTTAACTCTTTCACAGACGTCACTCTTGGGGTTCCTCGTATCAAGGAAATATTAAATGCAGCCAAGAAAATCAGTACACCCGTCATCACTGCAAAACTTAGATCTAACGATAACTTATCATATGCAAAGCTAGTAAAAGTTCAAATGGAGAGAACTTATCTGGGGCAGGTTAGAACCATTTTTTTCATGTGTGTGGTCTTGTGTTAGTGGTGTAGTTACCATGCGTACCAAGTGAGGTGATGGGTCGCTTTAGGTTATGTTTCATCCCTAATGGGTGGAACATGTCAAACGGTCTATCCGAAGCGTTTTCAACAGGAAATAAGTTAGATTATTTTGTATATTATTTGTATTTATATCCATCCCAATAACCATATAAGAAATTTATAAATCGATGACAAAGTCTGGGGGTTTGACCAATCCTACTTCACGTCCTGTGCCTGTGACCATCAACTCCTCGTGCTATCACCTCTAGTATCATGTCATATTATACATACATTTTTGGGAAAAATTTCTTTGAAATATCGACCTTGATTTTCGTCGTTTGTGTAGGTCGCAAAGAGTATAAAGCTTGCACTGGGATTAAGATCTGCATCTATTGTTATAAGTCTTGACAAGGGAACAATCCAAGCCCTACAACTCTCTATTGATGCATATACTGTGAAAGAATCAATACTAAAGACTCCTAAAATCAAACTGAAGGATCACGTAAGAATTTTTATATCCAAACTTAGTAACTTGTTCAAATGTTTCATATGATTACCAATATATTTTATGTATGCAGAATTTCAAGGTTTTGGATGGTAGGAAGCTTGAAATTATTCTATCATCTGAAAAGAGCAAACTTTATTTTGATCTTCATTGGCTCAAAAACAGGCTCCCAACAGTCGTTGTGAAGGTGAGAGAATATTGAAAGAAAAACTTTATTTTCCATGCCCATTTTGGCCTACTAAAATCATTCCCAATCGTAAATATTTGTTTATTTTCATTTTCAGGGCATTGGTACCATTGAACGTGCTGTGATAAACAAAAAGAAAGAGCAGGACAAGTTTAACTTGCTTGTAGAAGGGTATGTTTACTAATTACTATACAGTACAACACTCCTACAAAATTAAGTAAACAAAAAAATCAGGATGTTGTAGAATAATTGCAACCTACCCTAACTGGAAAAGTTCCATGTGGCATTTTGATAAGACAAGTTAGTGTGGTAAATCCGTAAATATGCTATATTCTCATATTACCGAATCTTCTAAAACTTTATCAAGATGCATTCGATTTTTTTGATTAAACATTTTACGTGTACAAGTCTGGCTATGCTGTGATATTGGCTTCGATTTGGTGTATCAAAACTCACAACTGCTGGTACTACATGAGTAGTCGTAAATGTAACAAGAAAGTGCGAGGTAGTTGATCTTGATGAAACGTTGCCCCGGATGTTGTCGATAATGACAAGAGTGCCTTATAATAGTCTAAGTCGAAACCAAGTTTGTTTTTCCTAGGTATTGTTTTTATTAGTTCCCTATGAAACTCCCTGACAACCCTTTCAATCCATCTTCATCTTAGCTGGTAGCCTAGATACCTAGGATAAGTCAGATTGTGAGCAACGAGGGAATGAGTTAGGATTCTTGCTATAAAGACAGGATGTATTCCGACATGATACATTTGATTATAGGAGGACTATAATGAAGGTGAAGGGTTCTGGTAGGTGGAAGGGCAAGATTGAGCAAGTGTTTTTACATTTGATATTCTTATAATATTGTATGTTACTTATTTGTAGGTACAAGGTGCAAATTCGCGTGATTGACGGAGTGGGAATACCTCATTCATGCACTTTGATAGGTAAGTTTCCAAACTTATCAATAAATCGGCAAGAGAGCTTGTGGAGATTGGAGAACACTTATATTATGGACATTAGAACATGTTAGTTCATGCATAAATTGGTTTTCTACTTATACGCAGTATTTGTGTATATGATCTATTTATATAGGCTGGTGGTGTCGAGGCTTACCCGGTTGCACTTGAGAAACTGGTCGGTAAGAAGTTTGCATTCCATGTCAACATTGCTGATTACAATGTTGAAATGGAGTGGTACGTCTACACGGTTGTCAAAAGGACTGACGACAAACATGTTGTGTCAAAGTTGCTGGAAAACTGCTTATGGTAGTTTCTGCTAAAATAGTACCTCATTGTTAAGCAGTTTTTTCATCAACTCTGACACCACATGTTTGTTTGTCGGTCATTTTGAAAACCGTGGAGACTTACCACTGCATTTCAATGCTGTAATCAACAATGTTGATACTTAATGCAAACTTCTTACTGACCAGCTTCTCAAGCGCAACAGGGTAAGCCTCAACGTCAACGGCCCATATAAATACAACTCATAAGTAGGAAACCGATTTATTTGCGCATTTATTAAAATGTTTTGATACACAATGTCTACAATATAACTGCTCTTGAATCTCCACAAGCTCCCTTGCCAATTTGTTGATAAGTTTGGAAACTTATCAAATAGCATTAATGAGGTACTCCCAATCACACAAATTTTGTACCTTGAACCTCCAAATAAGTTACATACAATATTATAAGAATATTAATCATAAAAATGTTTAACTGTATAAGATAAAATTAAAATCAATACCTAGGAATAACAATCTGTGGTTTTGATTTGCACTAAAAACACAACACGGCAGCCTTGTCAGTATCAACATTAGCTGGCTTAGTCTCATCAAGATCAATTAACTCACACTTTCTTGTTACATTATCGACAACATCAGTTGTCAGTTTCGATACACAGAATGGCAATACCACAACATAGCCAGTCTGTTTACACGCAAAAGTATTAAGTAAAAAATGATTTGAATGTCCCATGAAAGAGTTTGATAATATTCTGTAAAATGTAAACTATGAACCTCATCGAAATAAATGCAAAATAAAGAGTTTGATAAACGCAACACTGATTTTGGTCCACAAGACACCTATCTTGGCAATGTAGCTATAACTTCTAGTCAGAAACTAATATAGTGTAAATGAAATATTTTATCACAATGTGTATAATCGAACGTTGCATTACTTTTGTGACGGTGTATCATTTTATTTTGGTTATCGAAAGAGAAAAAAAACTACTTTGACCATCTAGATCTGTGGAATTTTAACTTCTTTTTATGTGTGGAACTCTCAGAACGGGACTTCAAGCAGTCATGGGTATGGAAGGAATAAATGGTCATGAAACCACAAGTAATCATATTCTGGAAGTACAAAGCACGCTTGGCATTGAAGCTGCAAGAAGGTCTATTATAAAAGAGATCCAATACACTATGGAAAGTCACGGAATGAGTATAGATATTCGTCATATGATGCTTTTAGCTGATGTCATGACATATAAGGTATATTCTTTTAATTCTATGGTTTCTTGTGAACTTCTAACACTTCGAAGGAAGGAAATAATAATATATGTCGCTGCAGCTCGTTATCGTATTGACATTATTTGATTATGACAATTTTGACTCATTTACTTGTAAATGAGTCTTCAGGTTATGTTTTATCTGTAATTGGTCAAATGTGTTAAAAGTTATCAAATTCTATTTTTAATGCAGATGGCCTACTAAACCATTTGTAACCGCCACAATATATTTCTAGTCGTGAGACTGACATACTATGTATTTATTAAGAAAATTATTTTTATTGGGCAATACTTGTAATATGTTTAAAATGATGTTGTTGTTGAAGTATTCAGTTTATTGGATGATTTTGATTTGTAATTTAAATGTATCAATGTTTTTTAACAGGGGGAAGTTTTGGGTATCACCCGATTTGGCATTCAGAAAATGAAAGAAAGTGTGCTGATGTTGGCTTCATTTGAGAAGACATCAGATCACCTTTTTAATGCATCCGTGAATGGAAGAGTGGACAACATAGAAGGTGTGAGTGAATGCATTATCATGGGCATACCGATGCGGACTGGCACAGGAATGATTGGAGTTAAACAAAAGTAAGCACACACATACAAAGCAACCGTAGTTTGAATCAATTTTTTTATCTGCAATGGATATCTTAATGTTGTTTTACAGCAATGGTGTTGCATATGCGGCTCACATTCGTATGTTATTTGTTCGCAGGGTTCCTAAACTGGAGCTGTGCCACGGACCAGATGTGATTTTATCTTAAGCTGATCGATGCGGACTGGCACAGGAATGATTGGAGTTAAACAAAAGTAAGCACACACATACAAAGCAACCGTAGTTTGAATCAATTTTTTTATCTGCAATGGATATCTTAATGTTGTTTTACAGCAATGGTGTTGCATATGCGGCTCACATTCGTATGTTATTTGTTCGCAGGGTTCCTAAACTGGAGCTGTGCCACGGACCAGATGTGATTTTATCTTAAGCTGATCATGCACTAATCATTGGTTATGGCGCACACAATTTTGATCAAACGGAGGTATACATCTAACACAAACTAGATACAGAGTTTGGTGAGCGAGACTGCGAGAGAATTGCATGAGGCTGTTATCGGAGGAATAACCCTGTTGATATTTAGTAATGTTATACTGTTACCGGATATGTAAATAGATAATTAACACAAATTTATACTAGTAAAATGGTTCGATTGGTTTTCCTATTCTCTATGAAAGGGTTCGTATGGCTTGTCATAGTTTCAAACTAGTCTTTAGCCTTGTAGGGGTGGGTTCATCTGAGAATGTTAAATAACTTGAGAACAAAAGGACAGTTATTTGTGAACTAATGCATGCGAGATTTGTGAGATAATTTCACAGGTGAACGCATTCAATTTTGTCCCTTTATTTTTTGTTGTGTTTTGTTTGATCAGGAAGTGTACTTTTGTTATGAAGTTATATAGCATTCTCATTTGAACTTCTTCAGTCTGACCTTCTGTGAGATATATCATATATGAGAATTATATTTGAAATGGTAATAATGGTTTGATGTTGAATACTATTAAAATTGATATTTGTTAATTAGTGGTGTTTTAACAACTCCATTAAAAGACCAAGTTGTATTCGTTTTAACATACTGTATTTTTGGCATTTAAATAATTAGCACTACAGTTTTAGTAATCATACAGTTCATCTGCACAACTGGAATTGAAAGTAGGCAGAAAAAAGTGTACGTTTATCTAAATGAGTTTTGATCAAATAACTAGCAAGATGCTAGAGGGATGAAAGAAGTCGCAATGTGATCCATTTGATCCATTAAAGATTCAATGTTTTTATCCTATGCTAAACCATTCAAAGCACAGCACAAATGATTCTTATCTCCATAAGATCCACAAGGTAGTTTTACTGAGTCTCCCCGTTAGATAGGCAGGCCAATCGCTTTAGATAGTACATAACAATAATCATTCTATAAATCAAAGGTTATTAATTTTACTTTTTATGTTTTATGTGTGACAAACATAATTAACTTTGACATTTTGTGAGTGTATTTTGGGACATCCTTGACTTGTTCTATCAAGATCCTAATATCACTCCTAACAAAACAATTAAATCCATTCAAACACCAGCTGAAGCTGAAAAATAGCTCCAACAATGTGGCACTCTCCAACCACCATACTCCACAACCTTTTCACTTTCAATATCTCACCAAAACCACCACCATTATGACCTCCACCACCACCCAACACCGCCCTCCTTTAGTCACGACCACTACCCTTCGATCGTCCCTCCCGTCTCTTTTCTTCCTCGTCCTCTTTCTCTACCTCCTATACTCTTCCAAACTTCTCATATATACACCACAATACACCCCCAAAATAAATTGTACCAATACTACCAACTCTACCATACTTAAACTCTCGGAAACCAACGCTTCAAAAACTGAGCTCAAACATATTGCATTTTGCATTGCTGCATCCTCTAAGTTATGGGAAACGAGAAAAGAATACATAAAACTATGGTGGAGACCAGGAGAGACTCGAGGGGCGGTTTGGTTAGATAATAAAGTGAAGATCCATGCAAACGAAAGCCTACCCGATATCCATATATCAAAAGACACGTCTAGATTTCCTTATACAAATCGCCAAGGACATAGGTCTGCTATTCGTATATCAAGGATAGTATCGGAAGCACTGAGCCTAGGATTAGAGGATGTTCGTTGGTTTGTGATGGGAGATGATGACACAGTTTTTGTTGTGGAAAATGTTGTGAGGATTTTGTCCAAGTATAATCATGAACAGTTTTATTATATTGGGAGCTCGTCGGAGAGTCATTTTCAGAATATATTTTTTTCTTATTTGATGGCGTATGGTGGTGGCGGGTTTGCTATTAGTTATCCCTTGGCTAAGGAGTTGGCTAAGATGCAAGATAGGTGTATTAAGAGGTACCCTGGTTTGTATGGAAGTGATGATAGGATGCATGCTTGTATGGCGGAACTTAATGTCCCGCTCACCAAAGAACCAGGATTTCATCAGGTTAGAATGATAAAGCTGTGATCATTCAAATGCAAATGTTCTGTCTAGACTCTAGACTTGTTTCTGAATGGAAAATGAGTGTTTGATATGTGTTTTCGTACAAAAGTGTGAACGGCAAGAAACTTAGTACCATTTTAGCCGTCCGAATGATAGTATTAAATGAATCTCGACTGTTTTGCAAGTGTTTTAAGACGAAAGTCACTCTAAAAGACAATTACCATTTTAACTTTGTGAATGATTAGTACTAAAATGAAGTTTGACATTTTGACAAGTGTTCTAAGACAAAAGTCTGACAACGAAAAATTACTACCAGTTTAACCCTCATTCAATTAGTACTGAATAAAATTTGATTGTTTAAGAGGTGTTCTTAGTTCCTGATTCTTTTTATTGAACAATTTTGCAGAATGATGTCTATGGAAACCTCTTGGGTTTACTATCAGGCCATCCAGTGACTCCATTGGTGTCACTCCACCACTTCGATGTAGTCGACCCAATATTTCCAGGAATGGAAAGAGTTGAGTCTATCAAACACTTACTAGACTCAGCTAAACATGATTCTGCTAGTCTCATACAACAATCCATTTGTTACGACAAGAAAAGAGAATGGTCGATTTTAGTGTCGTGGGGTTTCACAATCCAAATCATGAGGGGAATACTCTCTCCACGAGAGCTAGAAACTCCTAGTCGCACATTCATCAACTGGTACAAAGTGCTTGATGTTACAGCCTATGCATTTAATACCCGGGCTGTTATGGGCCATCGATGCCAAAAACCTTTTGTGTATTATATTAAGTCAACACGATATGATAAAGCTAGGAAGCAAATTATTGGTATATATACTTATCACAAGGAGCACCACCCTCGCTGCCCATGGAAAACCGCATCACCTGAAAAGATCCATACCATCGTTGTCTTGAAGCAAGAAGATCCTAACCGTTGGCAACGGGTATTAATCTTAACACGATTATACTTTTTAATAGTCAATTTTTTTCTTTCTGAAACTGAAAAGATGCATGTTATATGCATTTGATCACTGGTTACATACTTACATGTTATCTTTTTCCAGGCACCAAGAAAGGATTGTTGTAGAGTTTTGCCTTCTAGTAAGGAGGGAATCATGTACTTGTGGGTTGGTCATTGTGAAGAAAATGAGGTTATTGAGGTGTAGAGTACTTATTATGTTCCATGCTTTTCTTTATCATGGGCATCATTCTTGTGTAGATTTTAAACAAGCAAAACTTTATATTGTACTTGTACCTGTGATTATAGAGATCCATAAAAGGTGTGAATTGGCGGGAACACCTTGACCCCGGGTGCCTTTTGGCACCCGCCCATTGTCCACCCCACAAGAAATAGCTCCGACAACTCTCCTGGCCAGTGGGGCACCGCCTAGAATGAGCACAAGCCGAGACTCGAACCCATGACTTTTTATCCATAAAATCTCTCCGTGGGCCCATGAGTTTTTCGGAGGTGGGTAGCAACTGGGCTAAAGCCATGTGGACTGTATTATACAGATATATATACAGCTTTTTTGTTCTTACCTCATTCTTGTTCATCCTTACGCAACTGGTATACCTTATTTTGGATTTCCTTCTATTTATATAAGTTGGTGTACTTAAATTGTTGTGTTATAATGTGATCACATGATCAAAGTAGTTGTAATGACTGTCTCAGCAAAAGTGGACATTATATTGATCTGAAGATCGAGCATCCGGAAACCTATTTCTAAATATGCTTAAGAGACATGGTGGAAATGACTTTTGATTAGAAACAAATATCTATCAATCTTCAACCAGTGGATGTGGAATGAGTTGCTGCTCAAAAATCTTTCATCTCTAATGCTAAAAAAACTAGTCGTAAAGTTTTTCCAAATAAAAAGCTTTACAAAAAGCTTGCACAGGATATGCTATTGTCGAAAAGCTTTCAAAAAATATTTTGCATTGGATAAGATATTCAAAGTCATTGAAAGGATTTATGCATCGGAGATCCTCTAAGATGGATAAAAAACAAGCTATATTATTTTGTTTAATGGCTAAAAACGCTAATGTCATGATTTGTATGAGGATCATTATGATTTTAAGTCTTCTGATATGACAAAAGTTTGGATAAGTTGATTAGTATCATTTGTAACCTATGATGTCAAAAGTTTGATTATGTTTGGACATGATTTTTATAAGGATCATTATGATTTTAAGTCTTATGATATGACAAAAGTTTAGTTAAGTTAATTATTATGATTTGTAACCTTATGATGTATGCCAAAAGTTAGATTATGTGTTTGGACATTATTATGATTTTAAGTCTTATGATATGACAAAAGTTTAATTAAGTTAATTATTACATTTGTAACCTTAGGGTAGTGGCAACCATACCTCTCAAAAAAATCCATACCTCCCAACCAATCAATAATATCATTCCACCTCACTCACACTTTTTCCATACCTCCCAACCCTTTTTTAGTGGCAACCATACTTTTTTCATACCTCCCAAACCACCAATTTTTTTTTTTTTTTTTTTTTTCTCATAAATAAATAATTTAATCATCAATCTTCATTTCCAAGATTCAGCAAGAACAAACATGACAATGCAAACATTATCTCTATGCAACACCCACCCACCTCTTATCCCCTCCACTAAACCCCTCAAAACATCCACAATTTCCACCTTCAAAACACATCACAAAACACCCAACAAATGCTACAAAAGACTAACTGTGTTTGCTATCAAAGAAGAAGAAGAACAATCAACACCTTCATGGGCTAAACCTGATTCCAGTGAACCACCTCCATGGGCCAGGAATGAAGCCCAACAAGATTCTTCTTCTACTGGTGATTTTTTTTTTTTTTTGTTCCACAGCCACGCTCCATTTAATCTTCCAACGTTCATTTTTTTTTTGTCTCTTCCCCAACGTAAACACCATTTAATCTTCCAACGGATACAAATTTCTCAAACCGCGTCGGTGAATAACCCTGCCCAACCAAACCGCCGAACCAAACCGCTGGGGTGGCGGCGGTGTTCCCCGGCGGTTTGGAGGCAAACCGCTGGCCCAGCGGTACCGTTGCCACTACCCTTATGATGTATGCAAAAGTTAGACTGTGTGTCTGGACATGCTTTTTATAAGATTAAAGCAAATTGCTTTGAAAAAGAATTAAGCAGTAGTCCTGAGAAACTTTTTGTATCTAAATAAATATATTGAGTTGTTTAATTGTCTTATATTGAGTTGAGCAAATTGGTATGTTGTCAAAACTTTTAGTTCTTATAGAACTAAACTTTTTAATCACAAAGACTGAAACACCTTTTAGTTCTTATGGAACCTTATGGTTACTCAAGTAACTGAAAACACAAGTAATCCGATGAAACATGAAACTTGTATCTTATTCACTAGAAATCTGTTCACCGCATAGAATTTGACAATTTTAACACACAAACAAAATCAAATTATAAAAGCCGAAAGGAACTAAATGTACAGAACTCTCGCCACATTGTATATACCTACAAAGATTCACCTCCCATATACTTCCGCAACCATTGTTCTCATTTACACTGTAAATAAACCGCAAATAACAAAAATGGAGACATTTTTCCCTGGTGTGTTATATACCTAATAAAGATCATTCAAAACCAAACATACCACCTGCTATGACAAAACTACCCCTCACCCTCATCAGGGTTCTTTACATCAATAGACTTTGACCTTGACCTTGTTCTACTAGAACCCTTCCTCAAAGGACTTTGGGCACGACGAGTTAGGGGATCGTATATTTGGGAAGCAAGATAGTTAAGAGCCGTGACAATGTCAGCCACAAGAGGTCGCATGTTGGGTTGCTCTTGAAGACACATTGCAGCTATTGCGAGAGCTTGATATAGTCCTCTAACTGGATACTCCCCCTCAAGCACCGGATCTGCCATTTGAGGGAATTTCTTTCTGTCCTTGAACAAAGGCCGTGCCTAAAATAGGTAGTGAATTAGTTAACCTTCCAGAATAAATCTGTCAAGAGCCACTAAAATTATAATTTAAAACATCCAATTTGCATAGATATGGCAAAATGGGCGAGTCGGTAATGTGTCACGACAAGCCAGGTCAAGTCGGGTTCGCCAAACTCACTGATAGCCCACTTTGTTATATATTGTATAGGTTTTCTGTTACATGTGTCATTAAAGACAACATAATAAAAATTCTATAGTGAGTAGTAGGTTGCGTGCATTAAGAGTACACAGGGGACTTTTGACCCGTCCAACCCATTTCAAGTTTAGCTAAAACATTTTTCTACCTATTTGGCCCAGTTAAAATTGCCACCTCTAACTGCAGCAAAAGAGTATTCGATTCATGTTCTACTTTTAACAGAAGAATATAAGGAAAGATATAATTTCAGCATAACTTTATGGAAAAAAGAGCTTACCCAACTAACAAGATTTTGCTCTGCAGCAGCTTTTGTATTATCAATTGCTCTTCTCCCTGTAATGAGCTCCAAGAGCACAACACCAAAGCTATAGATGTCAGATTTAAAGGTGAGTTGACCAGTCATTGCATAATCTGGTGCACAGTAGCCGTAGGTACCCATCACTCGTGTTGAGACATGGGTGTTGTCACCAATAGGGCCCACCTTTGCCAAACCAAAATCTGACAGCTTGGCATGATAATCTTCGTCTAATAAAATGTTAGAGCACTTCAAGTCCCGATATATAACAGGTGGGTTCATCTGGTCATGCAGATACGCTAATCCCCGGGCTGCACCTGCTGCTATCTTCATCCTCGCATTCCAATCAAGCCGTTTTCTACTGGGATGTAGACCTGAAACAATATATACAATCAATCCATATACTATTAATTGCTAACATTATACATGAGCGATCATTTAATGACATAAAATGACAAGCCTTCTTCTGTAGACTAACAATCAAAATGATTGGCATACTGTTGTAAGTATAGACAAGAGGCAATTTCCACTTTTATCTATGGTCCTTCCTTCTCTATCTGAGCCATATACCTTAAAGATCCCCAAAACTACATTTTGTTACAAGAATGGTAGTGGTTCAAGTTGGTTAAAACTTATCTCTAACGGGTAAAGCAAGTGAAAAGAGAAAAATCAACTGAAAAGGAAACGGGTCAAATGGAAGGAATGGGTCAAACCGTCAAGAGTCACCGACAGTGTATCTTTTGTGTGTAAAAACTCATTTTATTATAAAGATCAACTATCATATCAAAAAGTTATTATGGTAATCATATATGACCCACTAAAACATGGGTCCAAGTGTCCAACCCAATCCCTTTTAAACCCTTACCAAAAAGACATGTTCAAACATGTTACCCTACTCCTGATCAAGTTTGTCAATTTGTTCATTGGTTTATTAGGTAAATAAGGGGTTTAAACTTGAAATTTAAAGAAAAAAAGATGAAAAGAAATGTTGAAGATTCATAGAAAGACACCAAATGAGCTAGTATTTGCAAGTTTCATGGTACCAGGGAAGTAATCATCGAGGGTTTGGGGCCCAAATGACAATAACATGGTGTTTTGATGAGCAAATAATAATGGGGAACAATTTACTGTTTTAACATTTCTATCACGTTACTTACCTTGCAAATGATCCTCCAAAGAACCTAACGGCATGTACTCATATACTAATAATCTTTGCTCCGCTTCAGCACAATAACCAATCAATTTCACCAGATTCGGATGATCAGCCATACTTAACGTCAACACTTCAACGACAAATTCCCTCATCCCTTGACCCCCATCAGGATCCAATTGCTTAATAGCAACAACCTACGACAAAAGACATAAATACTTCAAACTCATATTATAATAACCAATAAAAATAAAATTCACTTGTTTCTTGTTAACATTCTTGATGGATCAAAGAACACAAACCTGATCACTGTCTTCTAATATCCCTTTATAAACTTTACCAAACCCACCCTCACCCAAAAAATAATCAGCCTTAAAATTCTGTGTGGCAGCCACCATTTGTGCGAACGTGAAAGTTCGAGCCTTAGATTTATTCGAATCTTGGTTGCTTTCAGCCTTACTCGCATCATCACAGTCATTGGCAACAGAAGTTTCATCAGATTTGCGCGCAGTATCCTTCTTGATTTCGCCAGGTGGAACCATTTTTGACTTATCTATATCACACATACAACCAAATATCAATTACTAGTACTACACATTACACAACACAAGATATGCCAAACAAATTAAAATCCATTAAAAACATCCACATCATTATGTAAAAGAAAACAGAGAATATAACAAAATTGTTTAACTTTAAACTCAAAAGCAAACAAAAACCGGGAAAAAAATAAAATAAATAAATAAATAAAATAAAAAATTAAAATATATATATATATATATATATATATATATATATATATATATATATATATATATATATATATATATATTTAACAAGGCATTAATCTTTTACAAAGATCAGTAATATCTAGTAATATCTAGTATGATCAAACTACTTAGCACAACATTATTGTTCTACATGAGTTTTTACCAAAATTTTGATCATACCCATCTCAAAATATTCACCAAAATTTCACCTTCTACCAAGATCAGTAACTTTTTGTTATATCAAACCATTATTGTTTTACATCAACTTTTACCACAATTTTGATCATAATTCACCTTTCTACCAAGATCAGTAATCTCTTGTATACTTAATATACATAAATCAACAAAAATGTAAAATAAATTAGTAACATTATTCTGTTAAATAACTTTTCACCACAATCTTGATCATACCCATCTCATATTTTTCACCTTTTTACCAAGATCAGTAATTTCTTCCAAACTAAAATCAAGAAAAATGCATAATTCAAAAAAAAAAAAAAAAACAAACAAAAAACAAATACTAAGAATGAATTGCATTATTCATACATACCAGTAGATTGATGTGCTTGATCTTGATCTTTATTAATGTTGTTTACTTTTTTAGTTTTTGGTGATTTTTTCTCATCAACAAAGCTACAAAATAAACAACCCATGTTTCTCACTTCACAAACACACACACACAGTATGTGTTTGTGTGTATTTATATGTTAAGACTTTTTATTAATGAATTAAAGTAAAAGGTGTGTGTTAATTTGGAAATGATTATTTGTGAAATTTGGAAGATGATGAAGATACTAAAAATAAATATAAATGAGAGTGATTAAAGTAAGTTATATGTTTGTTTTGGAAATAAAGATTTTTAAAAAAAGATATTGTAAGAAAATGAAAATATAATAAAATCAAGTATAAATTTAAGGAGTTGGTGCGGTTTTAGAGGGGAGGGGAAATCGAGGGGGTAATGTTATTGAATGGAGAATTAATTTCTATCACCAAATATGCAAGAAAAATGTCACCTCTTAAAAGAATATTTTATGTGCACATCGGCAATTATACATTATATAGGGTATATAACATACTAGTTATAATATACGCGCACGCGCGGATTTTTTTAAATTTTTTGAATCATGTATTTTTATTTATTAAAAAACAAATAATTTAATCTTTATTTTGTTTAATTTATAATGTTTAATAATAGTTTTTTTATTATTAAAGATAATTATTTAAAAATTTTAATCCTATTATTAATTGCATCTTATCTATATTTTTTGTATTTATCTTCTACTTGTGTTATGGATAAATATAAAATGTTACTTAATAAGAAAATAATATTTTTTTTAAATAAAATTATTATTAAATAAAGTATGCATGCATTTTTTTAAACTGAAAATTTTTCAATAGGGGTTTTATTTTATTATATAAAAGATGCATCAGTAATGCACCATCACTTTTTGTGAAGTGCATATTTGATGACATATAGTCTATATTTGGGCCACAAGCCCAAATGATAAACATTACTAGGCCCAAACCCACAACGAGTGGGCTATCATGACAATGACTTGGGCCACAACGCCAATGGTTTGGACTTACGAAGCCCAAAACCCAACCAAAACTACCCGGGCATAGATAAGGATCTTCTATTTACGGAATAGATATCCTTAACCCGGATAAGCACCACGTGTGCGAAGAGTAAGGAGCAAGAAACCTACGAGGATTCTGCGCCTATATAAGGAATGACATAATTCTCATTAAAGGTACGATTCACAAAACCCTAAATTCTTGACAAGAACCCTAAAACCGATTACTTACTCTTACGCCGGAGGATAATCGTAGGAGACAATCCCACGATAAGCCTAACGGTGTTTGTTTATTTTCTTAGTGCGCAGGTTTCAAGCATTAAGAACGAATTGGTACGAGAGCAAGAGCCCAAACTAGAAACGCCCAACTTTTGTATCAACAAGTGGCGCCATCCGTGGGACCACACTAAGAACTAAAGAACTAGAATGACGAAGAATAAAAACTCAAGCCAGCGGACTCCGCAGTTGGAAAAAACATGTGACCCCCAGAGGAAGAACCAACAAGATTCGACCTCTAGGCAGGCTTCTGGGACAACCAGTGTGCCTGGTCACCAAGAGACGGGAACAACCCTACCTCTTCCAGCGGTAGAATTGCCTATAAGGACTACCTAAGCCACCACAGTGGTCCCAAGCGTTGAGGAACTCCAGCGCACCCTCTTCAATACACCTCACCAAACGGCACCTAAAGTGGACAACACTGTGCCACCGGGCGCACCTAACCGAGATAGGGTGCCTAATACTGAGGCAGATATCCTTGCAGCGAATGAGGACGCGCCTGACCTAACGTTGAGTAATTTTGTATCCCAAAATTACGAAACTCTAACCGCCCTCATGCAAGAAGAAGCGAGGAGAAGGTCGAGTACGAGCCTGCAAGCCCGGCTCAACTTTGGTCCTGAACGCGAAGCATCACCACCGCGCCACCCACGAGGAAGACGCGAAAATAACGAAAGACGTACCACTATCCATGATAGGCTGGGTACGACATCTGACTCACAGTATTCAGAGGAATATGAAGACGGCGAGAGGCGCACTAATGTTCATTCCAGACTTGGTAGTCGAGGGATACAAGACAGATTAGGACCTCAACATTCACCAAGCGAAGGTTCCTCCAGGTCTGGGAGCAAAAGAATTCACGACAGATTAGGGAGGAGAATATCCCCAAGTGAAAGCCCCTCAAACTCTTCCTCTGAAGGAAGCCGGCGCAAGCGCCGCAAAAGAGATTACTCCTCCTCCAACGACTCCTCGGACAACGAGGATAAGGAAACAGGACACTGGAAGTCTAGAGGAAGACGTCGTGAAGAAGAAGACCAAGACATGTCTCTTCCATGACGTTGCCAGAAAGTTGATGCATTTACACGACGCATCAGCGATTACTCCGATCACAAGAGGAGGCGCATGCCCACTAATGTCAAAACATATGATGGTACAGGTGATCCGGATGACCACCTAAAAATTTTCGAATCGGCTGCTACTATCGAAAATTGGCCACAACCTGTGTGGTGCCATATGTTTAATTCCACATTAGTAGGGAATGCGCGCACGTGGTTTAGCAAGCTCCCACAACGGAGCATTGGCGGGTTTGAAGAATTACGAAAAGCATTCGTTTAAACTTCACCCAAAGAAAGAAGTGCGCTAAAAACCCTGGTGAACTAGCCAGAGTAAAACAGCGCCAAGGGGGAATCAACCAGTGCTTATATGGAACGCTTTAAAGATGAGTGCATACATGTCAAAGCGTGTCCCGAAGTCCTAAAAATTTCAGGGTTCATGAATGGGATTAATAACCCAGAACTCATTAGGAAGCTAAACGACAAGGTTCCCCAAACCTTCGATGAGCTAATGAAGCGCACAAGATCCTTCATACAAGGAGAAGCAGCCGCTGCGGACAGCAAAAAAGGCTACTCAAATTATAGGCAACAAGAACAGCCTAGGAGACAATCCAATGATCAGAATAGCAACCGCAGCAAGAATTATCGCAGTGGACGAGATAATGACAAGTATACCCCTCTCATAAAGACTCCGAGGGAAATATTTGTAACAGAAGGAGCAAACTTCCCAAAGCCTCCGCCAATGCGTACCGCAGAGGACAAGCGCATAGGGAATGGATACTGCGAATATCATGGCCAAAAAGGCCATACAACCAACTAGTGCGTCCAGCTACGACAACTAATTGAAAAATTAGTAAGGGAAGGTAGAATGGATCACCTCGTAAAAAACATTAAAGAAGGGAAGGACAAACAAAGGAATGGGGGCAAAAAAGAACCTCCCAAAGACAAAGCGGACATCATCTACATGATACAGTCATGGCAACGCAAGACAAAACAAAAAGTCAGTCAAAGGTTCTCTTCAGAAAAGGAAATATCCTTCCCCACTCTAGCTGCGGACAACGCAGTAGTAGAGCCACTAACTATTGAGATACATACTGGGGGACACGAGATTCGCCACATGTATATCGATGGAGGGGCATCCACAGACATTCTATATGAGCATTGCTTCAAAAGGCTACGACCTGAGATACAAAGTCAATTGATACCAGCCACAACGTCGCTGACTGGATTCACAGGGGAAAAGATATGGCCTATGGGGCAATTACGTTTACTTGTAGTTGTGGGCGATGAACAACACTTAACAGCAACAAGGATAAATTTCATGGTAATCAAGTCTCCCTCACCGTACAACGACATCATTGGGAGACCTGGAATATCATCCATGCGCGCTGTACCATCCACAGCACATGGGATGCTCAAATTTCCAGTAGAAGGAGGAATTGTCACCATCTACAACACCACAGTACCACCCAAAGAATGCAACACAGTAACCAGTGAGGTGGAGAATATTCCAGAACAGCGCGCAGAAAAGACACCAAACTTAAAGGTCGCTATTCACCTCGATTACCCAGATCAAAAAATTTCGATTGGAGGATCTTTATCTGACAAAGGTAAAGCAGTTGTGTGCGCACTCTTGCAAAAGAACCTGAATATCTTTGCGTGGGAACCAAAGCACATGACCGGAGTGCCACGCTCTATCACGGAGCACAAGCTACAAATCCGACAAGGATATCCCCCAATACGACAAAAGAAGCGCGGCCAGACCCCAGATGGTGCAAAAGCTATTCTGGAAGAAGTACATAAACTTGTAGACGCAGGCATCATGCGCGAAGTATACTATCACGACTGGCTTTCTAATCCAGTGATGGTAAAGAAGAGTGATGGCAGTTGGAGGATGTGCGTGGATTTCACAGACCTCAACAAGGCATGCCCACAGGACTGCTATCCACTGCCGGAGATAGACTGGAAAGTAGAATCCCTGTGCGGATATCCTTTCAAGTGCTTCCTAGACGCATACAAAGGATACCATCAAATCCAGATGGCAGTGGAGGACGAAGAAAAAACAGCTTTCCACACAAGTCAAGGGGTCTATTGCTATACGAAAATGCCCTTTGGGCTAAAAAACGCAGGCGCAACATACCAGCGATTGGTGGACACGGCTTTTGAAAAACAAGTAGGTCGAAACTTAGAAGTCTACGTTGACGACCTTGTCATCAAGAGCCACACAGAGGATGAATTGGTGCGCGACATCGAGGAAACGTTCAAAACATTGGGAAAAATAAACATGAAGTTAAATCCCAAGAAGTGCACCTTTGGCGCGACAGAAGGCATGTTCCTCGGATATTTAATAGAACCTGATGGAATCAAGCCTTGCCCAGAAAAGACAAAAGCTGTTATCGATCTTCCCTCACCGCGCACACTCAAAGAAGTCTAGTCATTAAACGGAAAGCTAGCCGGGCTAAACCGTTTCTTATCTAAGTCAGCAGACAAATCACTCCCTCTCTTTAAAACACTCACGAAGTGCACCAAAAAGGGAGACTTTCGTTGGACTGAGGAAGCAGAAGAAGCTTTCCAACAGCTAAAACAGCATCTGGCATCACTTCCCAAACTTGTCGCACCACGACCAGGGGAGAGTTAATCATGTACTTATCTGCAACCCACGGAGCAGTTAGCGCAGTACTATTGACAGATAGAAACTCCGTCCGGACACCCATATACTTTGTGAGCAAAGCATTGAAGAAGACAGAGACTAACTACAGTGCCATGGAAAAGCTGGTCTTAGCTCTAGTATTCGCAGCTAAAAGACTGCGCAGATACTTTCAAGCGCACCCAATAGCTGTAATCATAGACCAGCCAATCAAACAAGTTATCTCTAAACCTGACGCATCAGGGCGGCTAAAAAAGTGAAGTGTGTTGTTAAGCGAGTATAACATCTCGTATAGACCACGCACTGCAATCAAGGGGCAGATATTAGCTGACTTTATTCTTGAAAAGCCAGATACTGATAGTCCATCTTCAACAAACAAAACAGACCTACCGGAACCTTGGATTCTATTCACAGATGGATTCTCATGCGTGGATGGATCAGGCGCAGGCCTTATTGTTGGGTCATTGAATTCCCCAATCCTTTTCTAACAAGGATTTGAACGAAAAATCTCCTAAGTGTAAACAAGTCACTGAGTGAACAGTAACTTAGTGAGTCACCTTCAGGATGCTAAGACCGAACCTAAGAAGAAAGGTTCTCCATTCAGTGAGGCGGAACTCAGTGAAGTGTGATCTAAGCAAAGAAGAAGGTGATGGGTTCAGTGAGGATGACAATAACTCACTGAACCCCATGACTCCTCAACAACTTTATAGTACTGAAGACTGATGACAAGAAGACTGAAGTTTTGGCGGGACTGGGCGGGAAAGTTTGAGCTGCATTATTAAAGTGCTTTATCACTTTAATGTCAAACTTTCCCAAAATGGTTAAAACCAGTCTGTCATCAGAAAGTGCCTTTTGGACTTAACTCAATGAAGGTTCCTTGCCAGAAGAATAATAACTTTCAAGATTTTGTTAGGGAAGCTTTATGTCCAATGTATAACTAGTTGTTCTATACTTGTGTATAAATAGGAAGCATATGTGAGGAGTAAAAGTTGACAAGTTTGTGCAATTAATGCAAAGAATTCACAAACCACTTTTACTCCTCCAAAGAACAACACAACCCCTGAGATAGCTCAATGGGTCCTGAAAGTTGTCACTCAACATCGATTGAGTTTAGTGAGGAGTCCATACAATACTTGTCGTTTTCAATCCCAAGTGTTATTCCGCAAACACTTGGGTACGATTCTTTGTGATTAACTTCTAATAAAGAATTAAACGTTGGAAAATATTGTCTCTTATATTTACGTTACTTTATTGTTAATCATTTTTATACATCTTTGTTTAAAGTCATACAACTTGGTTACTTTAGCTTTTTAGTTACTGATAACCAAGTAAAAGGGACCAACAAGTGGTATCAGAGCCTCTGATTTGTAAAACTTAAACCTGTTTTCAAAACTTAAGAGTGCTCAAGTTTTTTAAAATCAAGATCCCACTATGACTGACATAGATGTTCCCCAGCTTGTTGACAAAAAGGGTGGAAGTTATTCAGCAACTGCCCCTCGACTTGAAGCTGGCAAATTCAATAAGTGGAAAAAGCGAATGCTTTGCTACTTAACTGGGATGGAACCTTATTACATCAAGTTGATTAATGAGGGTCCATATGTCCCAACAACTGCACAAGGTTTAATCAAACCTGAAGCTCAGTGGACCCCAGATGAAAGGAGGGTGGTCAATCAAGACCAGCGCCTGAAAAGCATCATTATATCATGCCTTCCTGATGATATAATGGAATCAGTGATCAACTGTCCCACTGCCCAGCAGACATGGACTGACCTGGTTCATAGCTATGAAGGGCCTTCTAATACCAAAGAGAATAGAATCATGGACCTGAAGCTTGAATTCAATACCTTCAGGGCCAAGGATTCTGAAAGTCTCTCTGAGACTTATACTCGGTATAAGACCCTCCTGAATGAGCTGACCAATGATGGTGTTATACTGTCAAAACATGAAATCAATGTTGGTTTTGTCAACAGTCTCCCTGAGAAGTGGTTAAACTTCTCTCAGGGATTGAGAAATGCAAACCACATTTAGAACCTTGAGCTCCCTGCCATCTATGGGAAGTTTGTCTATGAAGACAATCTTATCACCAGGAGATACCCTGGTAAAGCTCAGGAGACCAAAAAGGCCTTGACAATTACACCCATATCAACTGCTTTCAATTCAAAAGGTGTTGTGTAGGATTTTCAAGATGGATCTGATGATGAGGTTGACCAAAGAACCAGTGAGGAGTATCTTAATGATCTTCAAATTGAATTTCATGAAAGAGCACTCCTTGCTAATTCTAAAAGGTTTTTTAAGAAAAACAAATTTCCTTCTAAAGCAAATGACAACACTGAATGCTTTAAATGTGGCAAAATGGGGCATTTTGCTAAAGATTGTTTTTCAAAAACAACCTCAGAACCATCTTTCAAATTTTCAAGAAATAACTCTTTTTCAGGCCCCAGCAAATTTCAACCAAAAATGTTTCAGTCTAGTCAAAGATTTGAAAAGGTTCCTCAAATTGACTTTGAAGCCAAGTACAGAAAGGCAAAAGCTAAACTTGCCCTTCTTGAATCATCCTCAACAGTCTCTCAGCCTCCTCAGGCTCCAAAGCCTACTCAAGCCAAGAACAAAGGGCTTGTAGCTGAAACATATGACTGGGATGAGGTTGAAGTGTCCTCTGATGATGATGAAGTTCACATCAGTGCCCTGATGGCTCTGTCAGAAGACAACAAACTTGCTGTGGGGAAAAGTCATGCAAGAAATGGTGAATGGGTCAACATCACTATGAGAAAGGTAAATCTTTTACTTTCTATGGATGATAATGATGATTGGAAATCTTACTTAGATTATATTAATGTTGATCTTAAGTATGTAGAAGAGCAAAGACTTAATTTGTTTTTAAAATTTAACAAACCGAGTTTTGAATTAAATCATTGTAGAGATGAATTACTTGCCTTAAAACAAGCCAAGCTTGAAAGTGTTACACTTCAAATTCAAAACTCTGAACTTGTAAAACAAAATCAAGCTCTTCAGGAAGAACTTAAGAAAGAAAAGGAAATTATTTGGAAATGGACTCAGAAAAACCCCAAACTTTATGAAACACTGAGTCTCTCACCCAGCCCCAAAAAGGCTGGTCTGGGTGATGACCAACTCACTGAAGTTTCTGGGGAGAGTAGCCATTCTACAAATTTTCTATTAACCAACATACTCTCTAGCAAAGAACTAGCTCCCAAACCCAGTGATTGGATTGAAAGAAACAATCCTGATAGTAAATTGCCAAATTTTAACACTGGAAGAATCCTGGAGCCTGAAAGTCAGGCTATCAAGGAGCTGCTAGGAGTCACTGATGAACTTAGTCCTACTGAGTCCATCACTGAGTCTAAGTCTGATTCACCACTCCCTCCACTGAAACAACTTCAGGGAGCAGAACCCAATTCTGACCTTGCACCATTAGTCTTTCAACCACATTCTCCTAAAGAGAAATCAGGATTAGGAAGGACTATTCTGAAAAGACCTACTCCTGCACCCACTGAACACCAAAAACCTTCAGTAAAAACTGAAGTGAAGCCTGAAAGCACTAATTCAAAGGTTGATCAGCTTGCTGAACTTGTCAGGATGCTGAGTGAGAAAATTGAGTCTACTGAGAAAAACTCTGACTCAAAATCAACAAAGCCCTCAGTATCCTCAGGTTCTTCCAAACCAAAAACCACATCCAGACCCTCAGGGAGATGTGAGCTGTGCAATTATCCCAATCACAGCACTGATAAATGCTACAGAGTCCTGTTTTGTATGATATGCAAACAAGAGGACCACAGAACTTGTGATCACATCCCCCACACTGCTTCTTTAAAAGCAAGGGGTCTATACAAAACCCAAGGCTATCAGTATGCCACACCTTCCAAACAAAGACTGAAGGCCAATCCTTTCTCACCATGTCCTCACTGTGGTTTCAATGATCATCTTCCTGATGATTGTATGATGAAAGATTGCTGTGACATCTGTGGAGATCCCTCCCATGAAACCAGGGGACATGACAAAGTGATTCAGTCCAGAAGGAAATACCAAACCAACACTTCTCAGTCACCTGAGGCATCAACTTCCACAAAATGTAAAACATGTGGAAGCTCAGGTCACACTACTTCAGACCATGATTCACTAACTGAGTTCAAAAAGTCCCTGAGGACTAAGCCCACTAGAAAGTGGGTCAACAAGAAAAACTAACCCAGTTTACTGTTTGTGCAGAAACACATCAAGGATCCTACTTGGCATCTAGACAGTGGATGCTCCAGAAGTATGACTGGTGTAAAAAGTTTTCTGCACAAATATGTGGAAGAACCAGGACCCAAAGTAGTATTTGGTGATAACTCATCAGCTCCCACTGAAGGTTATGGTTCAGTAAACTGCAATGGTATAGTTTTTACAAGAATAGCTTATGTTAATGGTCTCAAGTACAACCTGATAAGTGTCTTTCAACTATGTGATGCCAAATACATAGTTCAGTTTGATGACAAGAGAGGGACCATCTTTAACGTCAATAAGGAAGTTATGTTGATTGCCCCTAGAAGGGATGATGTATATGTCCTTGACATGTCATCCCTGACTCAGAATGGGACTTGTCTATTCTCTAAGGCAAGTGAGACAATCAACTGGCTATGGCATAGGAGACTCTCTCATCTCAACTTCAAAAACATCAACAACCTGGCCAAACAGAACAAAGTTCTAGGCCTTCCATCCCTTGTGTATATCAAAGACAAGCCTTGTTCTGCTTGTGAAAAAGGAAAACACCACAGGGCATCATTCAAAACCAAACAAACCTTTTCCATCAAAAGCTGCCTACATCTTCTTCATATGGATCTTTTTGGACCTGTCAGTCCAATGTCCATACACCATGAGAAGTATACTCTGGTCATTGTGGATGAATACTCAAGATATACTTGGGTTTACTTCCTGACCAAGAAGAGTCAGGCAGCTGATACCATCATGTCATTTGTCAGGAACATTGAAAATCAAAACGATGTCAAAGTTAAACAGATCAGGACTGACAATGGCACTGAATTCAAAAACCAAGACCTTGAGTGTTTTTGTGATGAGAAAGGAATTTCTCAAAATTTCACTTCTTCCTATACTCCTGAACAAAATGGAGTAGCAGAAAGGAGAAATAGAACACTCATTGAGGCAGCAAGAACAATGTTAAATGGCTCAGTACTCTCTAAACACTTTTGGACTGAGGCAGTTAAAACAGCCTGCTACACTCAAAATAGGTCAATCATTGTGAAAAGGCATAACAAGACTCCTTATGAGATATTCAAAGGAAGGATTCCTGACATCAGCTACTTTCATGTATTTGGGTGTCCTGTGTTTATACATAATCACAAGGATCACTTAGGTAAATTTGATGCCAAAGCTGATGATGGATACTTCCTGGGATATTCCCTGGTTTCTAAAGCCTTCAGGGTGTTCAACACAAGGAGACAACAAACTGAGGAAACTTATCACATTACTGTTGATGAGAGCACTGAATCCATCAGGTTCTCAAATTCCTCAGTAGAAGAAATTGGTATTGATGACTCATCAAGGTATCCTCCTGAGAACAATCCCTCAACCCAATACCAAGCTGATGCTGATGTCTCCTATTACATCATCCCTCACAACTTACCCCAACCACCTATCAGTGAGTTCATAGAAACTCAGCCTGTCTCAAATGAGACTGACACCACTGAACAAAATGTTCAGGAACCCTCAGAACAAATTGTTCCTACAGTTGTCACTGAAGCACATATTGATGAGTTACCTCATGTTCCTGAGTCTGAACCTAATCAGGCTCCTTCAAGCTCAAATCCTTATCCCAAACCTCATGGTAGCTAGACTAGATCCAAAATCATTGAGCTTGTGAACATCATTGGTGAACCCACTGAAGGCATGCTCACAAGAAGCAAGGCTGCTAAACTCAAGGCTGCCACTGCCAATATATGTCTTTATGCTGACTATCTCTCAGAGATTGAGCCTAAAAATGTTAAAGAAGCCCTGACTTATGAAAGTTGGGTTCAGGCCATGAGAGATGAATTGGAACAATTTGACAGAAATGATGTCATGACCCTTGTTGAATGCCCCCAGGGTGTTTTAATCATTGGTATGAAATGGGTCTTTAAGAACAAGACTGATGAGAATGGCACAGTCATCAAAAACAAAGCAAGACTGGTTGCCAAAGGATATAATCAACAGGAAGGTATAGACTATGAGGAAACCTTTGCACCTGTTGCTAGAATGGAAGCCATTAGGATCTTCCTTGCCTATGCAACTTACATGAACTTTAAAGTTTACCAAATGGATGTTAAAAGTGCATTCCTGAATGGTAACATCAAAGAAGATGTTTATGTGCAACAGCCTCCTGGTTTCGAAAGTAGTGAATACCCTAACCATGTCTACAAGCTTAACAAAGCCCTCTATGGACTGAAACAAGCACCCAGGGCATGGTATGAAACTCTTTCAGCCTTCCTAATCCAAAACAAGTTTGTCAGAGGAAAGATTGACAACACACTGTTCATCTACAGAACAAAGGATGATGTCATTCTTGTCCAAGTATATGTTGATGACATCATCTTTGGCTTAACAAGTTACAAACTTTGCAAACAATTTGAAAAACTGATGACCACAAAGTTTGAAATGAGCATGATGGGTGAACTCACATACTTTCTTGGACTACAAATTAAACAAACTGAAAAAGGAATATCCATTTGCCAAGAGAAATACCTCAGGAACCTACTGAAGAAGTATGAGCACACTGACTGCTCTTCAGTAAAAACTCCTATGGTTCCTCCAAACAACCTTGGTCCTGATCTCACTGGAAAGTCAGTGAATCAAACCTAATACAGAGGAATGATTGGCTCCCTGATGTACTTATTTGCCTCAAGGCCTGATATCCAATTCTCAGTCTGCCTGTGTGCAAGATACCAGGCTGACCCTAAAGAATCACATCTCACTACTGTTAAGAGAATCATCAGGTACCTGAAAGGTACTCCAAACCTTAGTTTGTATTACCCAAAATGTTCAGGATTTGATCTCAAAGGGTACACTGACTCTGACTATGCAGGATGTAACATGGATAGGAAAAGTACTTCAGGATCCTGCCAATTTCTTGGTGGTAAACTTGTGTGTTGGAGTACAAAGAAACAACAGTCAGTGGCCATGTCCTCAGCTGAAGCTGAATATATGGCTGCTGCAGGATGTTGTGCAAATGTACTATGGATGAAGAGCCAACTGAGTGACTATGGCATTCAGTATAAGATGGTACCTATCTTTTGTGATAATACAAGTGCCATAGCCATTTCAAACAATCCAGTACTTCATCAAAGAACCAAACACATTGACATCAGATACCACTTCATCAGGGACCATATCTCTAATGGAGAAATTGAACTACATTTCATCCCCACTGAGTATCAGCTAGCTGATATCTTCACTAAACCTTTGGATGAACCCACTTTCACAAGATTGAAAGCTGAACTGGGCATGTTGGACATAGAATCAGGGAACTGATAAAAAATGTTCCAATATGATGTAAATTCTCTAGGTCCCTGATCTCACCCTTCCTGAATTTTTTTTGAATGAAAATTCATTCCGGGGGCTCAGGATGAAAAATGGCATTGAATACCCTAACTAAATGCTCTAAGTATTTAGTTAGTTAATGTCCCAGGTAGGTAACTGAATCCTATTAAATATAGGAATATATGTCACTTACACAACTGGCATCCACTCCTTGGGCCCCCACATCTCTCTCACCAAAAACCACTGAGCATTAAATGCTCCCTCACACACAAAAGTTGTGATAATTTCTACTCTGCAAAAGTGCATTATTTGAAGAGCCGCACAACTGTTCATCCACGATGTGAGAGAAAATAGGGTAATGGGAATCGTGATATTTAATGCGGATATCAAATCAAAATTATTATGCCGTTTCGGTTAAATAAATTAAACTTTTGGTATCCGCAACATCACCACCTAAATCCTCACCCTATAAATACCCCCACAAAAAAGGAACACACACACGCTTTTAAAATCATAACAAAACTCTTGCAAATTATTTTCAAAACTGCGTGTGTTTCCCTCACTGATACCCATTTTTCAAAAAACCAGGCTTTTATCTCAACCAAATGGCTTTTTCTAAGGTCGTAAAATACGCACCCATTGTGGATTTCCAAATGGAAAGCGTAGACCTTACCAAGAACAATGTGGTGGGGAACTTTGCCTACCCTGCTGGGTACCCTGAATACAGGGATGTGGCGAAGTTCCTTCAGAACTGCTTCCTGACCACCTCATTCACAAAAACCCCCTCAGTCATCTATCATGACTATTTGAGGGAATTTTGGTGCACAGCGGTGGTTGAAAACCCTGATGCACCAAAAGAGGCCAGAATAAAGTTTACAGTCAAGAATGGAACCAAGTCCCTAACTCTTGACTATAAAACTTTTGTCAAAGCCACTGGCCTTGACTACACCACGACCTTCACTGCCCAACCCTCTGAGAAAGAGGTAAAGGAGGTCTTACTGGAATTGGGACCCTATGACAAAAATCACACTGAGGTGACACCAGGGTCCCTATTATCCAAAGCCCCAATAATTAAGACCTGGTTCCCAGCTCCCTGGAGGATTCTAATGACTTTTGTCATTCAGGTTCTCTGGGGAAATAAGTCCTCTACTGAGCAATTGAACACTACTCAGGCAATGATAGTGTTCTGTCTCATTGAGGGTAAAATGATTGACCTTGGAGAAATCATCTTCAGGGACCTCATAGCAAAGTTAAGGGGGAAGTCTAGGCAAAAACACATGTCATATCCTAGATTTGTTTCCTGTGCCCTACAAGACTTGCTTGGGTCTGAGTATAATAAGCCTGACGCAACAGGTTTTGAGCCTGATGTCCTACACAAGGCAAATTACTCACGTGACCCTCTTGAGGTTACACCTGTCACCCTGACATTATATATGCGTACTGCTATCCAGGGTGGCAATAAAGTTTCACCAGTCCCCTCTCCTACCAAGAAGGTAAAGAGGAAGAAGGGACAGGGGTCCAGGAAGGTGGCTCAACCCAAGTCACTCGACACTGAGACCTCTGATCCTAAGCCTACAATGAGGCAACCACAACAGCCCTTGACTGCTGACACCATGAGAATAATAACCCAGTCACTAGGCCTGCAACAAAAGCCAACGGAGGGCACCGAGACATCACACTCAGTGTCCTCGGGCATACCCGTTCCCAAAGATTCCACTGTCACATACAAGACAGTGGAGCCGAAACAAACCAAACCTTCACATCCTGCTAAAGGCTCTGGAAAATCACAACCAGAGTCTCAGGGAGTAAGGGATCCTAAATCCTCGGTGGGGCAGCACTACTCCACTGAGAAAGGGGTCCACAAACAATCACATCCTGCTAAAGGCTCGGGTAAATCAAAACCCAAGCATCAGGGAGTTCAAGTTCCTAAATCTTCGACAGGCCAGAACAAGCCTTTTGGAAAGGGGGACACAACCACTCAACTGCCTGATGAGGACATTCGCCAATCAAAGCTTTTGTCTGAGGGCACAACTACTCATCCCAAAGACTCAGAGGGAAATATACAACCCGCTGATAGGGACACAACAATCACGGCTCCTAGTGATGGTACTGAGAAACACCCATCAGTGTCTGAAGGGGTCACGGGGGACAAAGATTCAGAGGGATATACACCACCCGCTGATATGGAACCCATAACCACTCCCGGAGGTGCGCATTACTTGGGAACTGGCCTTAAAGACCAGGTAGGTAAAACCCAACCTACCGGATTTGAGGGGTCAGGAGCTGGCCAAAACGAAGGCAAATCTTCTTATGAAGAGGAGCCGGATAACCTCCACATGTTGCAGATTACCTCCCTGGCAGATGCTCAGGCTCTCTTATTTTCTGATGATGAATTTAACAGTGATGAGGAAGTCTTCACGGCCGGAGATGATATAGAGGTTGAGGAAACAGTCCCTGAACCTGTTACTCAGTCTCCTCAAACCTCTAACCATGCTAAAGATGAAACACATTCTGAGCCGGAAACCTCAGAAGACGCTCAAACTCCTCTCACTGAAAGAGCCTTCAAAAGATTCATCAAGAAAATGACCAATGTTTTGTACAGGGGGGTCACTGAAGAGGTGTTTGACATGCATGCTGAGCAAGCAGTCCACTATCACCTCCTCAAAGATGCTGTTGAAGATTACAATGATGATGTCAGGGAGCAAAATTCCACTGTCTCTCACTCCCTGACACAAATGGCTTCTCACATCAATCAATTTTTGGAATCCCTAAAAGAGCTGGCTACAGGGGTTAAGTCGGTTCAAGAATCAGTCAAGGATGATCCTGAGCTCAACAAGAAAATTCTTCAGGCATCTGAGACGTACCAGGTAAACTCGGCGGCTCTTACTGAGTTACTTGGTTTGATAAGGGATTCAAATGTTCAGAATCTCAGCTCCACAGTGGAGGCTCTCAAGTCCTCCTTCACTTAGTTGGAAGCATCAGTGACAGCTCAATCCCTGAAGTCCACCTCTCTGGCATGGACAATGGGATCCAGAATGACTGCCCTTGAAAACTCTCAGGCTGCACTTGACTCCAAGGTATCTATCATCCATCAGGATACTGCGGAGATTAAGTCAATGGTGACGGAAATGTTTCAAGTCTTCAAGGGTAACTCTACTTCGTCTTCAGTAACTCCAACACTTGCCATCACTGCAGCTCCGGCAATTGTTGAGGGGGAGAATGTTCCTGAAACCCCTATTACTGATGAACAAGAAGCTGGACAACCCTCTCACACTGAGGGGGAGCATGTCACTGAAGCCACACCAATCACTCAAGTTCCACTTCAAGAGGAACCAGCCTCCTCCACTCTCATTCAGGAGAGAGGAAAAAGCATTGCTACCACCTCTGAACCTACAACTGTGCTCCAGCCTGCCTCCACTATGGTCAGAGTTGATCTTGATGAACCAATCAGGGTCCCATATGAAATCAATGGAAAAGTATATCAACTCACCAATGACCAAATACAAGCCCATTTGGAAAGAGTTGAGTACTTGGCAAAGGTAGCTGAAGAAGAGAGATTGAGCAAGTCTGAATTGATACAGGTTGTTAATGAGGAAGCTGAAAAGATTGGTCTGGATGCTGAGGCACTAGCTACTGAGCAAGCTGGTGCAACCTTTAAAAACGCTCAGGAAGAAGAGATGAATGCTCTTAGAAGGGAAAGGGAAGCAAAGCTGAAAAGGGATGCTCAAATCAGGAAGACCAGGGTTGAAAGATATCATTGGGTGATGAAGGAAAGGTTGAAGCCTGAAACCATCACTGACGTTAAAATTCACAGGAACACCAAACCCGCAATGGTCACTGTCTTCAGGGGGCTGATAAAAGAATCATTGACACTCATAATCCATTCAGATTTGCTGACTTTGGGATTACTGAACTTGATGAACTCCGTCCTATCATTGCCAAGAAAAACAATGTTGTTGTACCCGACCTTCTCAAGTCACTGAATGAAAGGTATAACAGACTGAGAGCAATGCCTGAAGCCCTCAACATTCCCTCCCTTCTTCCTGCTCCAACAACAGGAACTGCTTCATCAACAGCCACCAGGAGAAAAAGGAAGCACATTGAATCTGAGCCTGAGATCAAGGTACCAGGATTGGATTGTGATAGGTCCGTTCCTGAAGGAATCACCTTCGTGAACAACGCTGTGCTTGAACACCCTGAAAGATGTCTATGCTTTACGGATGAATATGGAGACCTTGCTTTCCAAAGATGGTCTGATATAGACAGGGCAGGGGTCAAGGCAATGTTAACGTACCTGATGTTAGCTTCTCCTGGAAGAAGTGCTGAAAACCAAAGGTTCTGTAAGGACCTTAGGGCCAAGATTGAGAAGCATCCTGAGAAACACCTGCTGAGATCAAAGAAAGCTAAGATTGAGGGACTTGGCTATCATCTGAACATCTGATCTGCAACAACTATCTTTATTTTGTTTGTAATTTGTAGGAAAATGTAATAGCTATGAATAAACTGATGTTTTTGTTTAAATGTTATGTCCTACTTACAATTACAACAAACATTCAGCAAGAGAAGAAGTACCCTGAAAACTCATGCTGAATCAAGTAACACTTAGGCTATTTGTATGTTCAAATAGGGGGAGATTGTTGGGTCACTGAATTCCCCAATCCTTTTCTAACAAGGATTTGAACAAAAAATCCCCTAAGTGTAAACAAGTCACTGAGTGAACAGTAACTCAGTGAGTCACCTTCAGGATGCTAAGACCAAACCTAAGAAGAAAGGTTCTCCATTCAGTGAGGCGGAACTCAGTGAAGTGTGATCTAAGCCAAGAAGAAGGTGATAGGTTCAGTGAGGATGACAATAACTCACTGAACCCCATGACTCCTCAACAACTTTATAGTACTGAAGACTGATGACAAGAAGACTGAAGTTTTGGCGGGACTGGGCGGGAAAGTTTGAGCTGCATTATTAAAGTGCTTTATCACTTTAATGTCAAACTTTCCCAAAATGGTTAAAACCAGTCTGTCATCAGAAAGTGCCTTTTGGACTTAACTCAATGAAGGTTCCTTGCCAGAAGAATAATATCTTTCAAGATTTTGTTAGGGAAGCTTTATGTCCAATGTATAACTAGTTGTTCTATACTTGTGTATAAATAGGAAGCATATGTGAGGAGTAAAAGTTGACAAGTTTGTGCAATTAATGCAAAGCATTCACAAACCACTTTTACTGCTCCAAAGAACAACACAACCCCTGAGATAGCTCAGTGGGTCCTGAAAGTTGTCACTCAACATCGATTGAGTTTAGTGAGGAGTCCATACAATACATGTCGTTTTCAATCCCAAGTGTTATTCTGCAAACACTTGGGTACGATTCTTTGTGATTAACTTCTAATAAAGAATTAAATGTTGGAAAATATTGTCTCTTATATTTACGTTACTTTATTGTTAATCATTTTTATACATCTTTGTTTAAAGTCATACAACTTGGTTACTTTAGCTATTTAGTTACTGATAACCAAGTAAAAGGGACCAACACTTATCCTTACTAATCCAGAAGGAATGAAGTTCACCTACGCGCTGCGTTTCAAATTCACAGCCACAAACAATGAGGCGGAATACGAAGACTTACTCGCTGGACTGCGTATTGAAATTCAAATGGGTATATGCAACCTGGAGACAAACGTGGATTCCAGGCTAGTAGCTAACCATGTGCTAGGTGAGTATGAAGCCAAGGATGAACACATGATCCAATACCTGGAAAAGACCAAGTCCTTAATTCAGAACTTTGATAGGTTCACAATCAAACAAGTACCTAGAGGGGACAACAGAAAAGCTGATGCGCCTAGCAAGATTGCATCTACAAGCTTTGCGCATTTATCAAAACATGTATTGGTAGAAACTCTGAAAAAAAAATCAATCTTAGAGATGGAAGTATCCACGGTGATAGAAGAACAAGATCCCACGTGGATGACACCTATCATTGAATTCATTAGCAAAGGAATCTTACCACAAGATCATAAGGACGCTCGAAGAGTGCTGCGCACAGCGCAGCGATTTGAACTACGAGATAACATCCTATATCGACGTTCTTTCTTGCAACCTTGGCTCTGATGTGTTGGACCTCTTCAAGCAGACTATGTACTCCGAGAAATTCACGCAGGATCATGTAGCATGCACTCAGGACCACGGTCTGTTGTAGCGCGCGCTCTACGATCAGGAAATTATTGGCCTACTATGCACCGCGATGCGCGAGATATGATAAAAAATGCAGCAATTGCCAAGTACACAGGCCAATTCCGCGCCAACCACAACAAGAGCTAACCCCCATCACCTCACCATGGCCATTCTATAAATGGGGCATTGACATTGCAGGACCTTTCCCAATTGCAGCGAGAGGGCTAAAATTCCTTATCGTAGCCATAGACTACTTTACAAAGTGGATTGAGGCAAAGGCAGTGGTGAGTATCACGGGCAACCAGGTAAAACGCTTCGTATGGGATAATATTGTATGTCGCTTCGGACTACCTGGAGAAATCATATCAGACAATGGGAAACAATTCTGCGACAACCCATTTAAAGATTGGTGCGCACAATTAAACATTACACAACACTTTGCTTCAGTGAAACACCCACAAACCAACTGCTTGGTTGAACACGCAAATCATAGTCTAGGTGAAGGAATAAAAGCGCGCCTTGACAGACACAAAGGAAAGTGGGTGGACGAGTTATCACATGTCTTATGGGCGCATCGCACCACAATCAAAACCAGTACCGGAGACACACCATTCTCCCTTGTCTACCGAACAGAAGCCGTCATACCAGCTGAAATAGGAATGCCAACTATACGAACAGCAGAGGTCAACGTCACAAGAAATGACGAGGAGCGGCGCATAGACTTGGACTTACTGGAAGAAAGACGTGAACGCGCACCTATACGCGAAGCAAAGGCTAAAGCAAAAATGAAGAAGTATTATGACGCAAAAGTCAAACACACTTCCTTCAGGCCAGGAGACTTTTTATACCGCGCTAACGACGCGAGCCACGCAGAAGACACAGGCAAGATTGGACCCAAATGGGAAGGACCCTATGAGGTCACCGATGCGCTAGGTAATGGTGCATACAGGTTGCGCGAGAGGGAAGGTCACGATCTAGCGCGCACTTGGAATATCTGCAATCTAAAAAGATGCTATCTTTAGGAAAGGCTACGGCCCACAAAATGACAACTTTGCACTTTACTATGTGCCCAATAATTGTTTGTCGTTTAATTTTCTTTTCTTTTCTTTATTTGGAACTGTTTTTTACTCTTCAAAAACTTGCAAGTATCAATAAAACGTAATGGTTTCTAGCTAACTCCATAACACATTTTACTTTATTGCGTACATTCCTATATGTGTCAATATTGTTATATTATATTTTTGCCTACATGGCGTGCATGCACTAATTAAGACCCACGAGGGCAGAAAGGATGAGTAAACCTACTAATTCACTCGTTGAGTAAGAGGGTTGCAAACCCATCAACATTGGATCACGCATCCTTGCTAGGCGCCTTACTTTTGAGACGTTGAAGTAAGTTTTCCTTGCGCATCCCACGAAGGATGCGCAAATATCGCGTACACTGTACAAGCTTAGCAAATAACGAGCCAAGACTCTTGGTCACATAATAAAACTTTGCAAAAATAATGCAAGTTTATTTTCATACTTATAATTTATCTTAAGTTACGCACTTAATTTAAACATAGATCCAAAAAGAGTATCTTATTTAATCTTTTTACGTAAAAAGATAACAATTTACGAACGGATACCATAACACGCAAAAGATATACTTTGTTATTTATACAATAAATATACAAGTTACAACAGCCTACACACTATGACGATGCTCAGGACTATCTTCTGGGGCAGCGGAGCTTCCTGCCTCTTGGAGCTTTCTCAAAAGCAACGCATCCTTAGGCGATACGGTCGCTACACTAACAGGAATCCCATCTGACCTGGGAATATGCGCAGCACCCACACCGCATAAGATGGCCTTGCCCTTAACACCTTTTTCTTGGCAGCTCTCTCTGCGTGCAGCTCCAATACCTCCTTAAGAGGAACCTCCTTTTCAAGAGCAAAAGGATTCAACATATGGCGCGGCTGTACAAAAACAGGAACCTGCAGCTGCGACTTGTCAGGCTTCAGAAAATAGTCTGGCTGCGCCTCTGCATCCTCCAAGACATGGTGCCCCAAGGTTAACCCCTCCATAATTACCCTTATAGGGTAATCCTGGTCGCGCTCCAGCCGCGCAATTTGGGGAAGCTCAAGCAGCTTCATTCCCTCCATCGCTTTCATCAGCTCATCATAAGCATTAGCATCGTAACCAGGCACCTCAGCAAGCGCCACATTCAACAACTTAGCCTCATGGAGCTCCTCCATGGCTTGCGCCCTACCACGCTCCACAGCGCACTGAACTACCTTTCCAATGGTCTCCAATACTTCCGGAGACTCTAAGGTGCCCATCGCAGCCAGGCGCAAGCCATGACTGATCAACCACCTACATAAACAGAAAAAGGACGCATTAGAAGAAAAGAGACAAACCAATAAATATAATAAGGCAACATTGCAGAAAATGTATAAGGGCATACCTGCGCTCAACTATTGTAGATATAAGATGAGGGTATAACTCCTCATCATAGTCTATGCTCAGGCCGTGCAGCTTCTCCTCCTGCTCCTTTAAAAGCTTCTCCATACACAGGCGGAACTCATCAATATGGCCAAAGTGTTCAGCCTTTTTCTCCTCAAGATACCTTGCCCCCTAGGTAAGGTTAACCCTGAACTGATGAAGTTCACCCCGCGCATGCTGCAGCTCAGCCATCATGGTCAACTTTTCATCAGTGACCTTGTCTGCGTGTGCCTTGACGGACCCTACCTCTGATTGCGCTTCAGCTAGCTAGGCACGGAGGAGGGTAATCTCCCCATCCTTATCAGCGAGAGTGCTACTCTCCCCGATGTATCGCGTCTTCAACTGAGCGACTAGCTCAGTTTGACGTTCAGCAGCAGCAGCCAACTCCACCAACAGCTGCTGCACATATACATCCTCAGCCACCTTCACTCCCTCCTCCACGTTTTCATTCTGAGGAGGGACCACACTCTCCACAAATGTTGCATCATCCTTTGCAGCATGGTCACTACAATGAATAAGGAAGAAAGTCAGCACCTATTACGATAAGTAATAATAAAATAAGGAGAAATGAGGAATATCACTTACAGAAGCGGAGAAGCCTTTGCAGTCTCCTTATCCACGCCAGTAGCGGATGTGTCATCCTCTGCGGATGACTCTTCATCCGCGATCAGATGGCGCCTCCTCTTGGAAGTACCACTGCCACCAGCCTCTCCTTTGCGCTTTAGACTCTACGATACCACCCCAGGCTCTAGTACCTCCACGCTGTCAGAAGATTCAGCTTGCAACTTCTCCACATGTGCAGGCTCCACAGTAGGAGCCACGCTCTGTACTGGTGTCACAAGAAGAGGGGGCGAATCTTCAGGACCAGCTGGCCCCAACACAGTCAGATGCCCAGCAGTCGCATCCAAGAGTGGTTGCTCATTCTCCATCAGAGGGCGCACACCAACGGTCACCTGTTTTGGCTTCTCAAGCTTCACTACAACAAATAAATCCATCTCTGTGCAACACATAAACAAATAACAAAACACATATTAGTTATTAAAAGTGCGCATACAGAAAAACTTACATTATTTGAAGCGAACAATAAAAAGGGATGAACACCCACCCCGGCCGCTCTCATCAATGAAGGTTGGCACCTCGTTAGCACCATGGAAATAGTTGCGACTCAACCCCACGTGCACCAAAAACTCCTCAGGGTAAGGGTTAATTGGGATGCGGTTGGCATCAATAGTCTTCGCATCCGCCAAGGTATACGAATCGGGTGTGGGACGCCCATCCCTTGGCAGCGTCTCTTGAGTATAAAACTCAAATGGTGAAGGAAACACCACATCATCCACCCAGAGAAAATATTCCCTCCAATGCCTCAAGGAATCTACCTTATCGATATAACACTGAAGGCTCCCTGCGCGATTCGTAAAGGATACCCATCCATGCGACCACGCTATGTGGTAAAACGCACGGAATAGGTCGACGGTCGGGTTTATTGCAAGTAAACGACAATTTACTTTAAAATTTAATACCTTCGCCGCACCTATACAGTGCAGCTGAGAGATATGAAGGTGATAGAAATTGAGCACGTTGCTCAAAAATACAGATATTGGTACGCGATAGTTAGCGTACTCAAAGAAGCGTGTGTATAACCCTATCTTCCCTTTGGGGAAATCGGCAATACATGCATCGACGTCTGGGACTTCCGGATGCACATCCAGAGGAATAAAGTAATCAGAAGAGAACTGACGCAGTTCATCCTCATCAATCGCAGAGCGAAAATCCTCTAACTGAGCAACCATTTCAGCAGTATGACAAGATCTACTAAGACACGCACACGCAGTTACCTAATAGAAATAGTTGATCTCTTAAAGAAGCTTTTGAAAAGATGTAAAAATGGCGGAATTTGTTTTTACTGTGATGTTATAGTGAAAAGGGAGGCGGTGACTCTTATATAGGTCATCAAAACCCTAAATGTAAGCCACGTGGATCCCACTCACAAAACGTGTGGCTAGAATATGAAACGGTACATGCACTTTTTCCCATCTCCCAAGGAATACGTGGACACACTCCCTGTTTCCCGAGGTAAGATTGAGATATTTAGGGGCTAGGTACATAGTTCCCACCCTTGGGCGGTAACTATTTAAATCTTTCTCGCCACACTTACCGCTGTTATCACTAGTCTAGTACCCGCGGCTACGAGCCGCGCACACTAGACTGGGGGGACATGATGACGTATAGTCTATATTTGGGCCACAAGCCCAAATGATAAACATTACTAGGCCCAAACCCACCACGAGTGGGCTATCATGACAATGACTTGGGCCACAACGCCAATGGTTTGGACTTACGAAGCCCAAAACCCAACCAAAACTACTCGGGCATAGATAAGGATCTTCTATTTACGGAATAGATATCCTTAACCCGGATAAGCACCACGTGTATGAAGAGTTAGGAGCAAGAAACCTACGAGGATTTTGCGCCTATATAAGGAATGACATAATTCTCATTAAAGGTACGATTCACAAAACCCTAAATTCTTGACAAGAACCCTAAAACCGATTACTTACTCTCACGCCGGAGGATAATCGTGGGAGACAATCCCACGATAAGCCTAACGGTGTTTGTTTATTTTCTTAGTGCGCAGGTTTCAAGCATTAAGAACGAATTGGTACGAGAGCAAGAGCCCAAACTAGGAACGCCCAACTTTTGTATCAACAATATTACTTCCCCAAATTTCTTTTATCTTTAATTAAATACTTCAAAAAAATATACTCAAAAACTTTATAACTTAATCTATATAAAACAATGATTTAATTAGAACAAAAAATTATCTCTTTAGTATCAAAGAGTAATCATGCTGCGCGTTGCGACGGAGCTGATTTTGGTCCTATATTGGTTGCAATAAGCTTTCTTTAACTTTGTATTTATGATGTGTCGAAATTTTAGCAAAAGGGATATTAAAATTTTCTTGTTAGTGGTAGAAGGACTTTTTTAGCCCATTAAGAAATTTCTATGTTTTTTGCATAACTATTTGTTGTGTAACCAAATTACCTATAAATAGTGAGCCATTTCTTACTTGTTTCTCACCCCTTTTAGAGTTTACTTCTCTCTACACTCTAAACTCTCTAACCTCAGATCCAAGGATCTTTCTATGTAGTTTCTCTTAGGTTCCTTCAAAAGGCGAGAACACAACCTCTCGAAGTCTAGCAAGCTTGGGTGATAAGTTGCGTAGGATCTTCTCTTCCAAGATCACAGAAGTAATGCTTGTTCATTCTTTCTTCTCTAAAGGTGTTGGGTCATATAGGTGTAAAAGGAAGTGAAATCCTTTAGTCGACTTGTATTTGGTGTGTTGGTTTGGTCCGCCGTGCTAAGAACCTGGTATCTAGCTTTGTACCGGATAAAGTGAGTGCTATGGTGTAAAGGCTTCTCCGCCATGTGAAAGGAGATTTGGTGTTGTGATTATGAACTCTCGAGTAGGTGACTCGGGGAGTGGAGTAGGGTAAGGAATGTGTCCTTGTAGCTGAACCACTATAAATGCTTGTGTTGTGGTTGTGTCTCTTTAACTCTATCTCGTAGTTTAGTTTGTATGCTTCTATTTCTATCAATATCCAACACGTCAATACTAGATTGACATAAGTCGATCTAGAAGTTTTAATAAGTAAATGTAATCGGTAAAACTATTCAACCCCTCCCCTTCTAGTTTTCAACATAAACCATGGCAGATTGTTGAGAATCTGGTTAGGTAAAATGTTGGGTAGAAGTTGGAAATCAGAACGTTGGAAATCCAAATGCAGTATAATAGCTAGTTATAGAAGACCCTATACTATGATTTACACTTTTACTTTAACAATCTACCCTTAAGTGTAGATCATTAGGGTCTTTCATTGTAAAGTAGCTGGTCTTTGTAGCTTCGAACTTCAATGTATTATTCCATGTGTTTTCAAGATGCTTGAAGTCCCAATCTTTCTTTTATCACCTGCAAAACTCAATTATCAGTGCTTGAAGTTTAACACCCATCTTTAGCTACTTGTGGAACACTTGATCTAACATATCTCGCAGGTTCTCTTGTGAGGATCTGGTAAGTAATGGGAGGTTTGGGTGCAACTTTGAATTTCTTAAATGTATCTCTTATAATACCATGGTCATTTCTGGACCTCTGACCATGAACCTTGTTTGTCAAGGTCTAGGCTGAGTTTATGAATTTATTCCAAGGATTCCTCCTCATTGAGAGGTTGGTGGTTTAGACCTTTCGACTCTGGTGTTCATTGTAAGCGTAGGGTATTGTTACCATGAGATTATATTTTTCTCTGTGATGACCTTTGTTGTTTTCATTAGAAGCTTAGATGTTTCATCAAATCATCATCTAGGGATGGATGTCTCTGTCCCCCTACATGTGTCCCTCCAGTGGGTGCCCACTGGTAGCTGCAACGGGGTAGATTATATGTTAATGCACCTACAACTACCGTGAGGTTTTAACACTGCATTCCCGAGTTTCATTTTTGAAAGAAGAGAAAAGAAGTGGGAAAAAACAAAATAAATTCATGTTTCTGAGTTTTTTTTTAGGATAGAAGAGAATAGAAGAAGAGAGTAATTTTAGCTAAACTTCTCTCCAAAACTTTCTTCCCAAAAGTGGGATGATTTGGAGAGAAGTTATATTAGGAAACTTTAAATAAATAAAATTACTTAAATGACCTATTATAAAATATAACTTTTATATATAACAAAGGGTATAATTGTAAAATCATGTTTTATCTCTTCTTTTCTCTTCTAACTCGGGAACATGATATAAATTTTTTAATTTCATTCATCTCCTCTTTTTTCAGCACATTTTTAACTTTTCTCTTCTCTTCTTTCATTTCAAAAACTTGGGAACAACGTGTAAGTGTCACTGCTGAAAATGAACTTTTTTCTTAGTAAATTAAATTTGAAGACAAGAGAAAAAAAAAGATCAGGAATTAACTTGCTTTTCTTGGGTGATGCATGATTTACTAATCAGGTTTTAAATTTATGATAGTCTCGTCTACCTAAGGTCTACCTAATGTACTATCAAGCAGTGCACCTGGTCGTGTATAGTGTAGTTGTCAGTAAAGCTGAGGTCGTCTCAAGAGCTATGCGTGTGGATTAAATCTAAGTTCTAGTGTGACTAGTTTTAAAAGGGGGGTTTTGTAATTAATTAATTTTAAACAACGAAATGAAATAAACAAAAAGCAATAAAATGATAAAGAGAAATCAATACGGAGAGAAGTGTTAACCTAATTACTACTCTTGTTATGTTATGACTAAGTTTTCTATTAAATGCATCCTATCGTTTCATCTGGGGATTAAAGTCGACTAAACTCAGATGGTCAAATCATCTAGTCCTATCTTCCACCTTACCATATTCCGTAACCAAAAGATTACAAGAGTTCGTTGGTCATACAAGATGGAAGAGTCACTAAGTGCCTCTGCTAAATTAGACTTATTTAGTGGGATCCGGCCTTTCGGAACTTAGATTCCCCCTAATTCCTTAAGCAATTCTGTTTGGTAAGTAGTCGTTTGTTGAAATTTCCACAAGAGTAGTGATAGTCCTATGGTCAATTCTTATCACTAAACACAACCTTATTCACTATGGATCCTATGGTCAATTCACCTAGCTTCATAGGTACTACCAAACTTTCATGCTACCAAAACAAGGGTGTCCCAAAATATGCTAAGAAAGTGTACAAATAAAATGATAGAGATACGAGAAAACTTTATCATAACAATAACAATTTCATAAAAAGGCTAACACCAAAGGTGTTTAGCCACTCATATTAAAATATACAGTAAAATTGATGTTCAACATTGTAATGGAAAACATGAATTGAATACAAGAATGTAATATGGAAATGGTAAACTTATGAGTTGAATGCATGAATTCTCTCTTAGAAATGACTTGTATGCTTGTAGAACTTCGTCATCCTTGATCCCTGATTCCTCCCTCTCGTTTTTGTGTGTGAGAAAGGTTGTTTAAAATGCGGAATTAGGGCTGGTATTTATAGTCTCGACTTTACTACGGCGTAACCCCTATGGTTAACAACGCTGTAGCCTTTGAATCTTGACACTACGTCGTTGCCTGATGATCTGTTACGGTCGCAGAACTCTTGTACACCATTCTACGGCGTAACCTTATGAGTGGTTACGCCGTAACTCCATTCTAGGATCACCGAATTCTTCTAAGTGTTGAAAGAAGATCTACGACGTAACCTCAAGGTGCGTTACACCCGTAAAAGTCTCGTACTCACATCTACGCGGTAACCATACGCCATAACCCATAAGTTGGTTACGTCATAGTTCTTGGTCAGCGTTGACTTCAGTCTTCAGTGCAAAGGGATGTTACGGTGTAGTTTGAGAGATTATCTGCGCCGTAGTTATTGTCGAATCAACATACTTCAACTTATTTCATTAATAATCTTCCAGATCCGCGTCTCTTAGTTCTAATGCTCATTTTTATCATGAAAATGAATTATAAACAAATAAGAGTATATATTTAATGACATCAAATAAGTACATATTATTGTCATCATTTGTCCTATTTATTTGACTTGTTTTATATCATTATCTATGAGAATCGATACTTAATCATTTACTTTAGTAATTCTCAGGTAAAAACAAGCAATTGGTGAAAGTTAATGATTTTGGACGAAATGAAGCTAAATGATCAAGATTGGAAAAGTCTACTGAGCTGAAGGAGACACGCCACATCATTCTAGATAGATACGCCGTATTACTATACTTAGATGAATTAGAAGACCATTGCATGACTTTGAAGAATGCACCGCATGTAAATTATCCCATGCGCCGCATATGAAACTTTGGTCAACGAAGAAGAATCAACTTGTTCTAGCCCAGATACGCCGCATTACAAATTTGACATACGACGCATCACTATCCAGACTTCACCAAATACAATCCAAGATACAGAAGGACATGCGTCACATTGATACTAAGATTCACGGTGTACGAATATTCTAGAATATATTAATCTTGGACCCCATACGAAGTTAAGTAAATGCGTCGCATCTACTTAATAGATGCGTCGCATCGACCCCTCAGACAGAAACTATAAATACCCTAAGATACAGCCGAATTTCGTGTGCCATAAACCCTAAGATGAAAAATAGAAACCATAAGGAGGAGAATATAGATGAAAAGGCAACACAAGACACACCACATTGAAGATTTCAGATAGATAAGAAGGTCCTGCTTGTGTTTTAATTCTATTAAGTAGTTTTGTTTTATTGTAATAGTACGATTTAATTCATCAGGATTGATGGGCTTGTAACCACCATATTGCTCCCCTTATAATTTCTTTCCCATCAATTAAAGTTTATTTGATGTTTCTTTGGTTCTTGTTATATGTGTTTTGATAACCTCTGTGTCTAGTTGTGGCTTGCTTGGGCCGCCATACCCCTCCCACGTCTTCTTCACTAGCATTATAAGTTAGTGTAAGCCCTTAAAAAAGGTTAAATAGAATAGACATAAGTAATCATTAAGAGTTTACTCGCCTATACTCAAGATACCAACGAGAGAGAATAGTTTACGATACTCATCATATAAAATTAGCAGTAAAACAAGTGACAAGCTACTTAATCATTATTCAGGCCTCTTATCTGTATCTGTTATCTATCTGTGTACGTGTTCGCCATTCGTTGTATTCTTGCTCAATAGTTTTCTTAGTTTATTTAATCAAACCAAATCATGCCAGTCTCTCAGACTGAACCCTCATGCGTTAGATTAGATTGTAAAACTAACTTAGGATATTAAAATACTGATAGACATACTAGGTGTTAATGTTCCACTCTTAGTGATCGACACTCTACTTACCAACTAGCCTACACTGATCGGAAACACTGCTAGTGTGTGTGTTATAGGATAAGTCGGCTAAATATAAATTTAAAACTTGATGGCAATTTTACAAATGGCCCAGTCACTCAGGTGTGCGGGCTTATTTGTACCTAAGTCGCTTGGTTTCTTGAAATGGCCCGAGCGACTAGCAAACTTAACATAAATGGCAAGTGCCTAATCATTATGTGTAAGGCACAAGTAGGGCTCCTTTTGAGCTACTTATCACTAGCGACTTTTAAAAGTTTGAGCGACTTCTAATAAAATTATTTTAATCTTTTTCCCCTTCCCAACACTTCCCATCACCACCACCCTCTACCACCACATAACCATCACCACCACCCTCCACCACCACCAACCTCTACCACCACACTCAACTTATCATCACATATTCATCACCATATCCGATCAAATCAACACACAGAAAAAGATCATCATCTAAAAATGATAATCAAAGCCCAAGATCTGGATTTAACACAATATGCATTCAAAAAAGATGATTTAAAGCAAGATTATTAAACTAGTGGTAATGTTAGCTCCATTTTTAAATAGTACAGCTAACATAAAAAATAAACTCCAATCCAATCAAACCAACAAATCCCATCCGAATCCTACGCCCATTCGGTCACAACTCCAAACCAAATCCGCAACAAATCAAAACTCCATCTCAAAACTATCTAAATCCTCAACCTACGCATACCACAAGTCTCGCCGTGACTCACCTCGAGTCACGGCCCAACCCGTTGAGGGTGGTGCCTCTCGGCCGAGAATCAAACAAACTAAACGCGGCCTCAATCATCAAATCCGAGTCTAAAAACAACATCAAGGACCTCAAAACAATCAATAAAAACAAGAAAATAGAAATCCCGAGTTACGGCGAGTCATGAGCAAAACGTTCCCCACGAGGGTTTTTAAGAGTTTTTAAAACATTTTATTAATAAAAACTTAACCAAAAATCAGGTTAATAAAGATTTTAAAAAGGGTTGCGCGTGGGTGGTTATTACCGTCAGAGAGAGTCTCGGTGTGGGTGGTGGTGGTCTCGTTGGTGATTGACAGTCGAAGGGGTGGCGCGAGATACATGTGGGGTGCGTTTCGTGAGCTCAAGAGCTCCAGATGTGATGAGAATAAGCCGATCTATCGATTCGGCAAAGAAAACACTTCGCCGAAAAATTTTCCGATGCCAAAAACTGCTGGCGTTGGACGGATTTTAGGGAGCCGGCGGTGAGGTGATAGAGAGAGAAATGAGTGAGTGTGTGTGCTTATTATGAGTGAAGAGAGAGAAAATCATGGGTTATATTATAAATGGGTTTTGATTATAACTGGTGATGGTAGTGGTGGAGGGTGGTGGTGATGGGAAGTGTGAAGGGGAAAAAAGATTAAAATAATTTTAGATGTGTGAAGGGTTTTTATTAGAAGTCGCTCAAACTTTTAAAATTCGCTAGTGATAAGTAGCTCAAAAGGAGCTCTACTTGTGCCTTACGCACAATGATTAGGCACTTGTCATTTTTGTTAAGGTCGCTAGTCGCTCAGGCCATTTGAAGAAACCAACCAAAGTGGGTCTAGAAAAATCTACACCTCTGAGCGACTGGGCCACTCTCAAATTTACCCCTAACTATAAACGACATAGCACGTGACACGCCATCAAGTTTTTGACACCGCTGCCGGGGAGTGAATGGTTTAATATCTGTTTATCTGTTAGTATTTTAATTAGTTTTTTTTAACTTATTTAGTTTTTAATTTTTAGATTTTTAACTGCTAACTTTGTTGTGTATTAGTTTAATTGCATTCATTGTATTATTCTGCATATTTATTGTATTCTTGCTTGTAATTTTTGCATTTTTCGTTTTTCTTATTTTTCCTGCATAATTTGCTGTCTGATGTATTTTGCTGATATAAATGATGCGGCACATCTAATTTTTCAGATATGGCGTATTGCGTTTTAATTTTTTTATACAACGTAACTATTTAATAATTTGAATACGGCGCATCTATCCCCTAGATACGGCGTATTCTGTTTTTAATCAGAAAATTTTCAAAACCCTAAACGCCATACGGCGCATATGTTTTAATAGATACGTCGTATTAATTATTTATTAGAAACAGTTTTCCAATTATTAAATTAATTAGAGGCCGGCGCATCTTTTTCTGAAGATACGGCGCATTAAAATAAAAAAAATCTTGTATTTGAAACGTAACGAACATACAACTTATTGGCTTTTGCTAATACGGCGCATTTAATTTTTAATAAGTATAAGTGATTTTTGATTATTCTTAACATACTGCATATTCATTTATTTGATACGGCGTATTGATTATTTTGAAATAAAAGTCTGAGAATTTTAACGAATAAAGATACGACGTATCCTGATCATTGGATACGACGCATCGTCTGCAGATATCAGCAAACTTTTATTTTACTTTTATTGCTTCACTCTTCTTTTGCATGAGTAAGTTTTATTTCAGGAGATAGACAATCAGGATATTACTATGGAAGAATATGTTAGGCTTGATGAGGAAAGAGCCTTGAGCAATAATTAGGTGTACGATTGGCAAAGAGCAAGATATGGTGCACAAGTGATCAACATGGAAAACATTACTGTGGAAGAATACTTGTTATTAGGACAGGAAAAGTTGAGGAAAGAAAGAAACAAATTGCCGTTTCAACACACTTGGTATATATCAAATAATGACGATGAGCAGTTGTATTACTTAAAACCAATTATGGCAATAGTTATTGATGGTATTCTTTCTTCGAGAATTATACAAGTTGAAGAAGAATCACAAGTGTTCGATTTGAATGAAAATCCGGCAATTGTTTACGATGGAGATGAATGTGGAACAATGGTGTATGGTGCTATTACTTGTAATTTTCCATCCGTAATGGAAGATATATTCTCGTCTTATCAAAAACACCATGATAACATTCCCTTGGATGAAGATAATAAGTATTCCAATATTGAAAAGTTTGATGCTATTGTGTACAATGACACACCGCAATTACAACAACAAACAGAAGTATTCAGGTGTGGAACGGATAAATAAGATTTTGACCCAACGAGTGATTTTGAAGAAATCTGGGATGAGTTATTTAAGGCGGATATTTGGGGTGAGGATAAAATTGCAAGACCACTAGTTGAAGATGGAGACTCACAAGATGAATTGGAGTCGCTTACAACACAAAGTGGTACAAATTTATTAAATATTATTGATCCCTTTAATAATAATCTTGCTAGTCTTTCTAAACAGGTTTCAAAACAAATGGATGATGAGGTGGAATATATTACCCCACCTAATGAAGCACATAAGGCACCTGTTATCAACCCATTTTTGGTTAAACTCGAGAATGAATTTGATGATGAGCTCTTGGACACTGCCTTCGTTGAAGAGAAAACTAATTTCAAACAAAAGAGGAATGTAGAAGAACTTGAAAAGGTACTCACCAAAGACCGTTTCTCATATTTTATGGAAGTCAAGGGACACCTTACTGCCAATGGAACAAACGAAGAAGAAAGGACATTCACTCATCCTCAACATACTACTCTCTTAAATGTAATGTTTAAGCGACCTAATTTATCAACCAAACCGAGTAAGGTAAAGAAAGGAGTACATATATTGCCAAGGTATGATCTTTATGTATTTCTTCCATCTCTAGTAGCTTATTTACACCATTTTTGTGTTTATTGCTACTATCACCCGCACTTGATTCCAAGTGGAGGGAAGAACACCCTATTACATAGTAAATAAGGGTAGAGTCAGGCTCGTGACTCGAACAAAAACAAGCACTTCGTTGGAGGCAACCCATGCTTACCTTTTATGTTATTTTCTGATTTTGTTATCGAGTCTGTCAGACCTGCACTGATGCGGCGCATCTCTTTCAATAGATGCGGCGTATCAACTGTAAAGGTCATAACTATCATTTATTTTTCTGCATTTTATTTTTCTGAACTATAAACTTTCTACCAATTTCTTTAATGCAGGGTATCCCTGGTTAAGGATGCGACATGATGAGGCAAAAAGTGAACCACTTTTAAGGGGTCATTTAAGCCCGAATTCGAGATTATTTGATCAATTATTGCCCTAAATCGTTCATTTTGTCATTTTAGGTACTTTTGGAGAGAATCTAGAAAAGGAAGCATTTTGGACATTTTTAGAGCATAAAAGTGAAGAAAACGGCAAAGTCTCAATTTTCCTTGCTGGGAACAGTACTTGATGGCGTCAAGGCTCTCCACATGACGGTGTCAAGAGTTACAAAAGAGGTGGAAGTGGAAAGTACACGTGATGATCCAGAGAGTTTTTGTGCATAGGAGATGACGGCGTCTGATGAGGCAAAAAATGATCCGTTTTTAGGGGGTCATTTAAGCCCGAAATTGAATTTATTTGATCAAATATTGCCCTAAATCGTTCCTTTTGTGATTTTAGGTACTTTTGGAGTGAATTCTAGAAAAGGAAGCATTTTGGACGTTTTTGGAGCATAAAAGTGAAGAAAACGGCAAAGTCTTAATTTTCCTTGCTGGGAACAGTACTTGACGGCGTCACAAGCTTCTTAATGACGACGTCAAGAGGAAAATAAGAGGTGAAGAGGATAGAGTCCATGACGGTCCAGAAGGTTTTTGCACTAGGGAATGACTGCGTCATCATAGGCCGTCATGGCCCTATTACTTGTGACGGCCCAGAGAAAAATCACTCTTGACGGCGTCAGATCTGGATCTAGGCAATCTGATTTTATTATGGGCGGCGGGTTGACGGCGTCAGAATTTTCTTCTTGACGCCGTCACATTGGAAAATCTATATATACTTTTGTAATTTTCATTCATTAGGGAGGGCAATTAGAGGACAATTTTAGGGACGACTTGAATAAACCCTAGCACGATTTTATCAGTATTTTCATGGGTTTTCACCCCTTGAAACCTTTCATGTTCAATTAAGATAAGTATCCTTTCAATTCATTCAATATGTCTATGTGTTGTTTGAATATATCTTACGCTTGTCTTGATTTTAACATGCTAGGCTAGATCTCTTGTGTATTTGTTTAGATGTAGTGAAACCTAGATGTTGATTATGGGTTGATTGCTTGTTTATAGTTGTTACGGATGAATGATTTCGATGTTAGGCTTAAGAAAACTGGCAGACTTCCATAGTGTAACTTGCTTGAACGTCTTAAGAAACATGAACCAATAATGCGTACTAGGTTTTTATGGTTGTATTTAATGCATGAGTGAATTCTAATGATCCCATGTTAGGAGCTTCTTGCAGGCTCGACATAGGAGTGAAGTAGGAGCTTATAGAGTTGGGGAAGTACGTACGCCACCCCACGATTGGTATTAAGGAATATAACCCGTCATCCACGCAACTATAACAAACTATCAACCTGTAAAAGATATCTAGGGAGTAATGAAATCTAAGTAAGCACAATTTTCCCATTTATTGTTCACACCACTAGTTTAATTAGTTTAATTTACATTTTTGTTATTTTATTTTGATTGCATCTTTAGTTATTGGGTTAGTTGACTAGCAACTAATTCCGCCCACTCTTCTAAAACCCTAGATTTTTACTTGCTTTTATAAAAATACAAAAATATAAAAATACAAAAAGAATCATCCCTCACCTTTAGACCTTGTTTTTAGGCTTTCTAATCCTAGTGACACTATTCCTGAGTTGAACAATCACTCACTATACTATATTACAACGATCAGGTACATTGCCTGGTGGGGGTTGTAAGCTTATCGAGATCCCTCAAGAGGTAAAGCCTGGTGCAATTCCCACGCATCAGCGTCACCCACGGCCGTCATGGTCCAAGTATTAGTGACGGTCTAGAGGAAAATCCTACATGACGGCGTCACAAGTAGATCTAGGCAATACGATTTCATTATGGCGGCGAGTTGACGGCGTCACAACTTAATACATGACGCCGTCATGCTATGTAATCTATATATAGTTTTTCAAATTTCATTCATGAGTGTGCAACTTTGAGGGAATAAACCCTAGTCCGAATTTTATTAGCTTTTCAAGGGTTTCAACCCCTTGAATCTTTCATGTTCAATTAAAGACAAGTACTCTTTCAAATAATTCATTATGTCTATGTGTTGTTTGATTATATCTTACGCTTGTCTTCTATTTAACATGCTAGGCTAGATTTCTCTTGTGTTTGCTTAGATGTAGTGAAACCTAGATGTTAATTATGGGTTGATTGTTTGTTTATAGTTGTTACGGATGATTGTATTCGATGTTAGGCTTAAGAAAACTGGCAGACTTCCATTGGTAACTTGCTTGAACGTCTTAGGAAGCATGATCAGAGGTGTACTACGATTTTTGATTGTATTTAATGCGTAGTAGAATTCTAATGATCCCATGTTAGGAGCTTCTAACGGCTCGACATAGGAGTGAAGTAAGATCCTATAGAGTTAGGGAATATTGTACACAACCCTACAACTAGTATTAAGGAATATGACCCGTCATCCATTCAATTGTAACAAGCTATCAACCTGTAAAAGATATCTAGGGAGTAATGAAACCTAAGTAAACACAACTTTCCTCATCATTGTTTAGCTTTATTTTCATTTCTGTTATTTTATTTTGATTGCATCTTAGCTTATTGGGTTAGTTGGCTAGCAACTAATTCTGCCCACTCTTCCAAAACCCGAGATTTTATTTGCTTTCATAAAAATATAAAAATACAAAAAGAATCATCCCTCACCTCTAGACCTAGTTTAGGAGGCCTTCTAATCCTAGCGACACTATTCCTGAGTTGAACGATCAATCCCCCGGTACTTGTCACTATACTATACTACAACGATCAGGTACACTGTCTGGTGGGGGTTGTAAGCTTCTCGAGATCCCTTGAGAGGTAAAACCTGTTGCGATGGTGCGATCCCTACGTACCAAGTTTTTGACGCCGTTGCCAGGGAATAGTTATTGTCTAGGTCAGGATTTCTTTGTATTAGGTCTACTTGCTAGATTCCTTTCTAGTAAGATTTTATTTTTATTTTTAGGTTTTCTTTAGTCTATCTTATTTCTTTGTGTCTTTGTTCATATAAGGTTTGTCTTTATGGATTTAGAGAATCGCCGTTTAGAAGTTAGCAAGAGGCTTATAGCGCGTAATAGAAGAAAAAGGGAAGTTAACACATTTAAGGAATTTAATAAACCCCTCTAGATGAAAATTGAGTTTACAGACTTCTCCCTAACCCCTGAGGAATTGAGTTACCATAGATTCCTTCTACAATACCCCTGCCCCGCAAAATATAGGAAAATGCCACGGATTAGGAGGCATAACTTTAGGAACATAAAAATTCCTTGCATGATTGGGTACACGTCTAGAGAGGATACATAAATTGATTTAAAAACACCAATGAATATTATGTCTAGGCTTTATTACAACTGGATAATGAATGAAAGGTTAAGTCCTAGAAAAGACCCCTACAACCCTAATCGACTATGTAATTTTGTCAGGAGAGTGAAAGGGGTACATATCTTTGTAGGAAATTTTACTTATCAATACGACTTTGTAATCCTAGAAGATGTTAGAGGCATTATAGATCAACACTTAGGAGAAATGGTCCTAGGGCAACCTTTTGTTGAGACGACTAAGATGTATTGTGATCATGCGAAGGGAATAGTTCAGTTTACTGATGGGATAGAAAAGATCACTTTTATGATGCCTCACATGAGGAAAGAATTAAAGGACATCAAGAATTTACCAATTGATGAGACTCGACCTTATGAGATTAAGGATGATGGAATTGATGATGATGTTTACTATGAGAAGAGGCAAACATATTATTTGGGTTGCATGAATCTAGGCCCTGAGTACAAGCGTGATGAGAATTGGGTTAGATGTTTTGAATTATCACAAAAGTGGGAAAGGAAAACATAGCCCATGACCTTGAGTCTAGCTACAAGACTCGTAAATAAAGAAAAGCGCTTCTTGGGAGGCAACCCATGTTTTGTGTGATTTTTAATTGTTTGATTGTTATTTGCTTCCGTATGCATGTTTTATTTTTATTGTTGGTAGATCATGTTTCAAACTGAATTGTGAAAATGTTTTATTTTGTTGTTTAACTTCGTCTTAACTTCATATAAAGGTATTTTGCAAAAGCTAAGTGTAAGGGGAAACCCCAAATTTGTTTATAAGAACGAAATTGATCTTGATTCTCCACAATATTATATGAACATGTGTATTAGTATTTGTTAGAGTCAAATTCTTGTATCGAGTCATAATGATGTTTTGCAGGATTTTCCAGGAAGTAGGACATAAGTTTTTCCAGATATTTTCCAGAAACTTAACGTAAAGATTTCTGCAGGTCACTTTTGACGACGTCAGGAGTTAACTCCTGACGGCGTCACGTGTAAAATTCTAGAATTTTTTCAAGTTTTGTTTTTCTAACGGAGTCTTAAGGCTTTTGTTAATTTTTTAGTTTTATAAACTCCAGGATATCTGCAAACATTCATTCCACAAGCATTATATCTTAATTTGCTTTCTAGGATTTGTTAGTATATATAGATAGCCGCCGATTTTATGCGAGGTTGCCTTACTTGTTTTCTCAGGTTTAACAGGTTATATATGACAAGAAGATGATTTATATTTCTGGAAGGGAAGCTTTGAATGTTCATTTTCTTGGAGGAAGTTCTAACCTTGTTGACACGCTATCCACACCAAACGAATCAGGGGAGTATTTGTTTTCATTCTTTTACCTATTCTACTTTTACATTCTTTATTTAAACATTGGGGACAATGTTCATCCTAAGTGTAAGGGGAGGGTAAATGATGATACCTTATAGGATACTATTACACTTTATTTTGTTTGTGTGATGGTAGGTGTGTAATAAAACTAAGAGAAATACTTGTTAGTGTAATTTTAGCGCCAAATTTAAAATTTTTACAACATTTAGGAGTGAAACTTTAGCCTTAACAAGCATCTCATGGATAGGAGTTGTATGACTAGCACAAAACCGTACCATTCAGAAAAATTTTCCACCTAATATTTGAGGTTCGCCTTTAGATTTGATAGGAAAAGCATTTATTATTAGTGCTTATGAGTGTACCGATAGCATTTAGATTCTAGAACTTGCGTTAGTGATGCATCCCGAGACCGCTAGTGAGACTACATTCGTGTGGTAGGATTTACTACATGATAAGTGGTATTAGGATCACCCTTGTGTTAAACCCGTATCATAATTACTTGACCAATTAAGTCATATTACTTGACTAGTAAAGTCAATTAATTTTTCCCACACCTTAGCGTTGTACTCATTTTTAGTACACGAAACCCCTAGTACACCCCTCTGAGCCTATCTTTTCGTTTTTAACTTTAAGCATCTTACTTAAAGGAAGAATTTGTTACAACCCACCCCAAATGTGCAACCAAATCGCCTTAACCTTCCGTGTATGCACTCATCTTTAGTGCATTATTGTTATTTGTTTAAACCCTTAGTTAATTATCTAATTGATTACATGGTTGCTAAGTCGAGTCGTATCTTGTACATATTGTTTTGGGACGATTGGGACTCATGGGTAAAGTACTTGTGTTATAGAGTAATGAGGAAGAACATCAAATTATTACCCCCATATGTGCATTAATCTTAAAAAGTACTTCAAGTGTTTTGATTATCTTGATTCGAGTCATTAGAGTAGTTTATTGTAAAGAATGTAAAAATTCAAGTGTAAGGGGAATGTACATTCCCTATGATGTATTATTTTGGATGGTAGGGTAAGAGTGTATGCAAAAAAAAAAAAAAAAAAAAAATAGAAAAAGAAAAGAAGAAAAAAAACATACCGACTACCATCCTGTTCAATTCCATGTTTATTTTATGTTTTTATTATTTTTGATTTATTAGCTTAAGTCGAGTCTAGTCTTGGCTTAGCAATGCCATATTGTACATGTAATTAACCAAGATGATTAACTCACCACCAGTAAATATTGCCTTTATCAAACAAAACCGTGTTTTTCCATTTTCGTACACCTAACGTTATAACCCTTTGAAAGACCTCTTTGATAGTTTATCCTAGGTGCTTACGCCAAGTGGTGGAGGTTTGATCCTTTCCCAAGCCTATGGTAATCTATTTTGCTATGACAGGTAGTGAGAGATATTTTCCATTTCCTTATTGTTATATATACTTTATTACACCCGAGAGATGTGAGTATCTAAACACTATTTGTGAGGTGCTAGTGTATGACCTCCGTGCTTGTCTTTGGTTTTTAGTGGAACGATTATTTGTTGTAATTACTTTTAAATTAGTGTTAAATGACCCCTAACTTGTATTTTGATTAGAATAAAAGCGCATTTTCTTGAGGACAAGCAAATCTCAAGTGTAAGGGTATTTGATGAGGCGAAAAGTGAATCACTTTTAAGGGGTCATTTAAGCCCGAATTCGAGATTATTTGATCAATTATTGCCCTAAATCGTTCCTTTTGTCATTTTAGGTACTTTTTGAGAGTAATCTGGAAAAGGAAGTATTTTGGACGTTTTTGGAGCATAAAAGTGAAGAAAACGGCAAAGTCTCAATTTTTTTTGCTGGGAACAGTACCTGACGGCGTCAAGGCTCTCCACATGACGGCGTCAAGAGTTACAAAAGATGTGGAAGTGGAAAATAAACGTGACGATCCAGAGAGTTTTTGTGCATAGGAGATGACGGCGTCACCCAAGGCCGTCATGGTCCAAGTATTAGTGACGGCCCAGAGGAAAATCCTACATGACGGCGTCACAAGTAGATCTAGGCAATACGGTTTCATTATGGCGGCGAGTTGACGGCGTCACAACTTAATACATGACACCGTCATGCTATGTAATCTATATATAGTTTTTCAAATTTCATTCATGAGTGTGCAACTTTGAGGGAATAAACCCTAGTCTGAATTTTATCAGCTTTTCAAGGGTTTCAACCCCTTGAATCTTTCATGTTCAATTAAAGATAAGTACACTTTCAAATCATTCAATATGTCTATGTGTTGTTTGATTATATCTTACGCTTGTCTTCTATTTAACATGCTAGGCTAGATTTCTCTTGTGTTTGCTTAGATGTAGTGAAACCTAGATGTTAATTATGGGTTGATTGTTTGTTTATAGTTGTTATGGATGATTGTATTCGATGTTAGGCTTAAGAAAACTAGCAGACTTCCATTGGTAACTTGCTTGAACGTCTTAAGAAACATGATCGAAGGTGTACTATGATTTTTGGTTGTATTTAATGCGTAGGAGAATTCTAATGATCTCATGTTAGGAGCTTCTAATGGCCCGACATAGGAGTGAAGTAGGATCCTATAGAGTTAGGGAATATTGTACACGACCCTACGACTAGTATTAAGGAATATGACCCGTCATCCATGCAATTGTAACAAGCTATCAACCTGTAAAAGATATTTAGGGAGTAATGAAACCTAAGTAAACACAACTTTCCTCATCATTGTTTACACCACATTAGTATAATTAGCTTTATTTTCATTTATGTTATTTTATTTTGATTGCATCTTAGCTTATTGGGTTAGTTGGCTAGCAACTAATTCCGCCCACTCTTCCAAAACCCGAGATTTTATTTGCTTTCATAAAAATATAAAAATACAAAAAGAATCATCCCTCACCTCTAGACCTAGTTTAGGAGGCTTTCTAATCCTAGCGACACTATTCCTGAGTTGAACGATCAATCCCCCGGTACTTGTCATTATACTATACTACAACTGTAACACCCCAACCCGAAAAGGGCTAAAGTGTAACATTATGGGGTCAAATCAGAATATAAGCAAGCGAAAGACTTTAATAATACAATGGTTACAAAGGTTATAAAGGTATTCTAAGGAAAATGATGAAATATTAAGTCTGAACGTAACAACATCTAAACTAAGATACAAACTAAGTCTAAAAGGAGAACTCTTAAGCCCAACTCTAATCCATGGGAAGCTATCAACAGTGAAGTCCACTAAGAGCTCCTAAGCACTCTTCACTCAAATCCCAGCTTCCCTCTTAAAACCTGCCGCAGGAAAAGAAATGCGGCTGAGCTTAAAAAGCTCAGTGAACAGATATATACAAAAGATATCTAAAGTAAAAGAGTATAGAAATGAAATCATAAGAACTTGTCGAATGAGAACGATATAAGTCACACTAAGAAGTAAAAGGAACTGATAAGTGAAACGGAACCACAAGAACCTGCTGAACAAAATATCGAAATAATATGACGTATAAGATAAAGAAAACATAGCAAGGAATATGAAACGTTTAATAATCATAATAAGGAAATGCCCAAGTGCAAACATATGTCATAATATAGTAAGTTGTACATGGAGTAGCTAGCTCACAATGTACCAGAAGTGAATGGGGTGTATTGCACACGCTAGTCCATCACTAAAACAAATCATAACTAAGTACCTAGGATGCATCCATACGCTCCCTGCAAAACAAATATATATGCACAAAGCTCTAGGCTAAGTAAACATATACAATAATAATAGGCCTGAATAGCTATAGCATAATAGGGAACGCTGTGGACAAAAACCCACCTCCACAGATAGTGTCAATACCATTGGTGCATCAGTGGCAAGGCCATAGACTCCCCATGACTGACTACAAAAATTATGGGCAACAAATAGGGCATATGAATGCTTTAAGAACTGGAATATAGCATACAACAAAATATCAAGCAAATCATAACAGAAATGGATCGATCAGATATGGATCATACAAAGGGATCATAGAAATGGTTCAAGCCAAACGTCCAAATCAAATATTCATATCATGAGGTTCATAATAGCAAAAGGGTTCGTAGTAAAGGTTCAAAATTTGAAGTTAAATAATCAAAAGATGTTATAGAAAGTCATGAGAAATCTTAGAGAATAAAACAGATTAAGGACTTTTGAAAATTATTTAAAACCTTTTTATCGTAAAAGTATTCTTTTAAAAACACATTTCATAAAAGTCATTAAAACCTTCATATAAAGCTGGCATCGTATCGTAATCGCAGAAATCATTTCAAAAATAGTTTTTTCTCAAAAGTCATCAGGTTATATTTCTAAAAGGGTCTTCATACGAAATCATGCTATCAAATGCACCAAGGATATCAGGTGTATAAAGATCAGAAATCATAATAGTGGCAATGGAACGGATCATGAGTCATAGGAAACCTTACTGAAAGGTTAGAATATCTGTACCTTAACAAGCAATTGAAGTGGAAGAAACGAAATGAACACAGAAATAGGAGTCACTCCTTCTTCAGAGAATCTACATGAATTAGGGTTCACATATTATTTATAAACTTATTTTATAAGCTCATTACTGATTTTAAATGTTTATTGAAATCCATGTTAACACATTTAGGATTTTATTCTATTTATGGAACCTTTAGGTAGAATTCATAATTAATCAAAGTTTAGGGTTAAAAATGCTAATATGCCAAAGTTAAAGGTTAACAATGATTAATAATCAATACATAAGTTATAAGACTTCAGAATGATATTTATCTTATTTAGGTTCCAAATACACCAATATTAGGTTTACAAGTGTTTTAATTAATTACTTACTTAAATTAAGGGTTCTTATATAAATCAGGTACGATTCTTATGATTTTTAAAACACCTCAAATAAGCTCATTTAATTCTATAATTTTATCTAGTGATACATATATATCTTAAGTATTTTCCAGAATCTTTCCAGATTTTATTCATTAGTACAAGCACACAATAAAAATCACTCTTTACACGACTGTCCAGAAAATAAACTGCTGAAACACCCAGAAAGTTTGTAATTAATTAACCCAGTTACACACTTAATAAAAATCTATAAAAATTACAGTAATTGATAAACATATCAAATATTATTCTGTAAAAAATTGGGGTCATAAATCGTTACAGATATTAAATTAAAAATCCTGGAACCCAACTGAATTTCCATACTCCAAAACACAGTTTGACACACAGATTTCTAAAAATAAAAAAGGTTGCCTTACGACCTCTAAAGACTACAAGACTTATTTATCCAGAAACTATACTTCATGAATTTAGTTTTAGACTCAATAACAACTTAAAAACATGTTGGTATCATCAATTTACACCCTCTTGAACTCGACCTTAATTTCTGGACAGCATTCACATAACATTATGGCACAAACCCTTAATCAATTTCATAATCAAAACACAACCCTTTTTGGTAGCGTTTAAACACGCACACTTACACTTATATACAGTCCTATGTCGACACACACATGTTACTCACTCAAACACAAACTAACGAGCCAATATAGATCACATAAAATAACAGAAACTCACATCAAAACAGGCCGTAGACCCACGCATTAAAGCATACGCCCCACACTTATTTCTTGAGTTTATTTCCAGGTTTTAAGTCACTTGTTAATGAGCATAATAGGGTCACCGCACCAGATTTACAGGTGAGTATAATGACTGATTCGCATGGCCAAAAACAGAAGCAAAGGTCGACACATACACATTATAGTTTCATGATTTTATGAGGCGTTAATGTTAAATATATGGATAAATATTAATATGTAAATGTCTAGTATCGAACCCGAGACCTCGGGATTGCACACTTTACAAACAAGAATAATGAATAATAAATATATATATGTTAAATGTATCGTATATATATATATATATATTTATAAACACTTAATGGACTAAATGGTCGTTAGTTATTAACCGTATGGACTAACTATCATTAGTAACGAAAGATAAGGACTAGAATGTAACTTGGGAGTCAAGAAGGATCTAGAACACCCTTGTGGGTGCCTAGGCCGGTCGATCATGGGGAGGGGAAGCCCAACCCATGTTTGTCTTGTGCTCCAAGAAATCCTCTAGTATATATACAAGGCCAAGGATTAGGGTTTCACATCTTTTGTGCACACACACTAAACCCTAATTCTTTTCTTCTTGTGTTTCTTTTCTTGGCCGATCGGTTCACCCCCCTCCAAGGGATCTTGGATCGATTTTGGTTAAGCAAAATATAAGTGTTTTTGTTTACTTGCATCAAACCTTTATTCGTTGGTAGTTTGTGTGTACAAGAACGAGGTAATTACTTACTTTAGTAATTATCAAGGGATCGATTAACAAAACGGTAAGGGGTTAATCATTGATCCATATAAACCCTAATTAGGGTTCTTCATATTGTTAAAGACAATTGCTTTTGATTCTTGTTCGGGCTAGAATCACCACGGTACGTTCCAATTTAATTTATGTTAATCTCTTATGTGTTATAGATGTTCCTACGCTTCCGAAAATGTGTTTACCTATTTATGATTGTCATGATTCTTATATTCTAACAGTGGTATCACGAGCTTGCTATAACATGTAATTGATTACATAAAACACATAAAAAACGAATTTTGATTGTTTTAGATACATGTTTGGATCTAGGGTTTTGTTTTTTAATTTTTTCGAAACCCTAACCCTAATTTGGGGGGGGGGGGTCGATTTATTCCATGAACCCTAATTAGGGTTTGTGGTTTTATTAATTAATTGGATTAGAAACCCTAGGTTGCCTACATGTTTATGTGTTAGTTGGGCGTATCTTTGACCTAATTGGTAATTGTTATGCTTTGATCCATGACGAAACATGCATGTTAGTCATGGGTTATTAATTGTTAAGCTTTTCACATGTTTAGATAAATCTAATATTGGGGAAGACCCCATAATTATTAATATCTATTATGTGCTATGTGGTATGTGATTAGCTTTGGCCTACGCAATTGACTTGTCAATGTATGTGGCTTACTTCCATTAAGAGGTGAAGGCCCTAGTTAATTATATCCATATAAAAACCTAGAATTGATTTTGTTAGGATCTTTTCTAAAAAGATTGCATGTGGCTAATTGTTTCACCTTTATAATTGTTATGTTATTAGTTGTTTTTATTTGTCTTTATTACTTGTTTTATTGTTTGATTGTTGGACACATTTGTAAGCAATAAAAGGGTAATTTTTCCATAAAGAAAATAATACGGACTAATAATGGTGAAACCCTAATGTGATAAAGTAAGAATCTTGCAAGGTCTTAAGTGCCGCTAGTGGTCCGATTCGCACGGTAATCAGCTCCCAGGTGAGACTAGCAAAATTCATACTTTATTACATGATTTTGAGATTGAATCCATAAACTTTTGCTTGATTGATGTTTTGTACAAATATGCTTTTAAAATTAAGTCCTTTAAGACGATATTCATAACCGTGATTTGAAGGCTTAGAAAAGAGCCTTAGAGTCTGCCTTGGTTATCACAATCTTGAATATGTCTTAAACGAATTACTTTTAAAATCATAATTGTAGAAAGTCATCTTAGGGTTTATTAAACCTCAAGTAAAACTTTGTGTATTAATTTCACGAATTGGTAATAAAAAAAGTTTTGAAAACTTATGTTATAAAGATGAGTGCATACATCTTTATACATGTTTTGATTTTCATATCAAAAATTTATACCCTAAAAATTTAAGTTACATGCCATCTAACTATAAGAAACACTTGAAGTTATTATTTAGTAAACGTGAGACGCAGGCTAAATTTTAATGACAAGGTAAATTTCCGAGTGTGCGTAAGACCACACATGGAGAATTTGCAGTTTCTAAGTTAGACGACTTAATTAAGTTGATGCGTGAGACCTAGAGCTTAAGGCATGAGATGGGATGAAACATGCTTACATGACAAATTGATGAATCAATTTGATGTAAATCCCATAATGATCTAGGAATTGGAAAAGTGTTTGCCAATTATTGTTCGACAGATTACCATCTTTTATACTTTCACCACTAGCAGATCAACTGACGTGGTGGAATTTATGTAAAGTTGGATCCTAGATTTTCAAGAAAATATGTTGGTTATATGAATATATCCTTGGGTATTATATTTTCTTGGAGATATAAATTATCGAAAATACTAAAAATTGAATTTTGAAAATACTTTAAATGTATTAATGCAACTCAAAACCGTAAACGTAAGTTATTCTTTTAATTGATCTACACCCGTTTGGGTTTTTGGTTAGAGTCAATATTTACAAAAAGAATAAATATAGTCTTCTTTCCATTAGGAGAAGTGTGAGACTTAAATCCTATTCCTTTTCATGAATGAGAAAGGTACAATAGGATGATTAGAATTGTCTAAATTCTAAATACATAACTCATAGCAATCTTTAATAGTAAGAGTATATGCACCTTATGAGTTATTAAATTAGAAGCTAGACTGATTACTGCATAATGGTAAAAGACGAATTAGATTATTTTATCTAGTTGTTTTGGTTTGACCATTTACAGATACTACATACAATTGTTGGAATGGTAAATCTATAAAGGAAGAAATTGCATGCCCAGTTTTTTCAAGTTAATAGTTTGGAATATGATGAATCACATTTATATAGTAGATTACATCCTTCTATAACCTATATAATTGTTTGAATGGGTTTTCTTAAAAGATGTAGGAAAGTAAACAAGTACACTATTTCCTTTCACTGATTAATGAAACATTTACAGTGTTGTCAAATTCAGTGGGAGTATTGTGTCCTTATGGCTGAATAAGGGATTATTATAATGTTCTCTAATTCAGTGGGAGTTACAAGACTTATTGTCTTGATTGTAACTTAGATTATCTTTTGAATATCTCAAGGTAATTACTTTCCAAATATAGACACTAATATTTTCAAAAATAGTCATGTACGTTTCCTTGATTGATTGAGTAAACTCTATATCTACTAAGTTATGTTAATGACACAAATCATATTGTTCACATTAACAAACGCGTGCGTGTTGTTTATGTGGTACATTGTGTTGTACCATGCACAAGTGGGAGAAATCTTCATTATGTGCAAAGTACAACACATAAGAATATGATTTAAAGGATTCTCTTAACTGCAAGTAAGAGATTATAATTCTAATTAGATTAATACATCTAATCTTAGAAACACTTGGTGTTGAAATTTAGTAAACGTGAGACGCAGGCTAAATATTAACAACAAGGTGAATTTCCATGTATACGTGAGACCAACATGGATAATTTACTGTTTCTAAATTAGACATTTATTAGAACATATGTGTCAAATAAAAATACTACTTCAGCTTTAATATTTATGTATTAATGGAATGACATAAATGCATGAAGTAATATAATACTACTTCGATAAATTATGTATTCTTAGAATGACATAAATAAATAAAGTAGTGTGTTAACTTGAAAATATTATTGAAACCAAATGATGGTGTTCATGATTACTTTAATTATACATGTTTATACTTTATTGTATAGTTATAAATATGAAGTCTTCTAAGTATTACAAGACTTATAATTAAGTAAGACGTTAGCTTGTTTTGGTCTTTTAATTAAGACATATACAAGAAGTCATTGAGTTAATCAATGATTAATAACGTATAGTGGGATTATAACAAGTTTATGTTTTTATAAGACATAAACATGAAGTGACTTGGTCAAAAGTACTTGTGTTATAAAACATGCAATTGGTTTGGAAATACTATTATACCATTAAGTTGACTTAGTTGGTAAATAAGTATGCCAACAGGAATATGGTTATCTTATATATATTGTTAGATCTTCTTACAATATTAATTCTAATTGAAGTACCACATATGGATAGTATGTTCAGTTAGGGAATCAAACTCTTGTTAGATTGTTTGATTGAAGATAACTATGATTTTTATTCTTCTAAAAGTTATCAAGGTTAGAAATTGAGTATGAATTGAATATACTCAATTAGACTCCTAGAAGATTAATAAGACGTTATTGAATTATGAAATGTGATGAATCACATTATGTCTTAAAAATTGAAGTTCTGAATTTGTTAAGCTACTTATGTGAAGGTTATTAACAAAGAACTATCAATATGTATTTGTATTGTCCTAAAAGAGAACGCTGGATTGTTGCTCTAATTGCTAAGTAGTTATAGAAAGTCTCTATATTGCTAAAGGCAAGTGGGAGAATTTTATCTAGAAAAGATAGAATTACAAGATACATAATCTTCTAAAACCACACTAGTTAAAATCATGATGAGGCTTAACATGTAAATGATAAACCTCAAGATGATGGAATTATCATTCATAGATCCACTTGGATATCTCATATATTTAATGAATATACTAACGATTATATGATGTAGTATTACCAAAATAATGAATTGGGTAAATTACTCATAATATGAATGTTATAGATGTTGTTCATAAAGATATTCAAATTTAAAATTTGGTTTATATTAATTCTTAATGGTTAGAGAATGGAGATGAGTTTATTCAAAGATTATGTAACCCTAGTGGTTTAAATCTTTGTGTAAAAATCATATGGACAAAATTGTATACATATCTTAATACATATCTTAATACATATCTTAATCTATTTTCTTCCTTCCCCCACACTTAAGTTTTGCATTGTCCTCAATGTAATAAAAATAACTTTAAAGTAAAGGAAATGGAAAAATTTAGAAAATACCGGAGTTAAATACGCAACATGCATATTTGATCATAATAAGCAAATGAGTTTACCGACTCCAAACGTTGATCAACTATATGCTTCCGTAACAAAATTCCTGCAAGAAAACTGCAAAATATACGAAACAACCAAACAAACACAAACAAAAACATATCTAAACCAAATAAATAGAAATTTAAGTTACGTTATAAATCCTACGAGAAATAGTTAAAGATAATAGAAATAGAAATTGTTCGACACATAATTGTTTTTAAAACCAACCATAATCCATGTGATCAAGCGTCACCATCAATAACTTACATCGGAACGAATGAACTCGTCCTCGCTTTCCTCTTCATCCTCATCTTCAACATCAACATCTTCTTCATCGTCCTCGTCCACCACTCATCTCTTCTTCTTTCCAGCTTTTGACGACGAACCTCCAACATCATAACTCGATCCTCCAGGATTAAAACTTGGTCCACCCACATTAACACCTGAACTACCATACTCGGGAAGTCTACCGTATGGAGGATATGGCTCGGGAAATGGTAAATAACCAGGATAAGGGTAGGGGTATGGTCCAGGATATGGAGAATATGGTAAAGGGTATGGTGGAACATTTGGTGGATTGTAGGGAGGTACCTCATAGTTGGCATCTTGTGCCAAATGTTGGATCATAGGTATGGAATAATCATAGTTGTAATTATTTCTCATTTGCATTGAATCTCTCCAAACTTCCCTACACTCAATAGCATTCAACTCTCGGTTCCAATCACCCCATCCTGAATCAAAACCACTTTGGGTATTACCCGGAAAACTCCCCATTTGAGGTTGTGATGGCGCTTCCGCATAAGCTCCGGATTGTGCCCCCACACTTGGTTCGGTCCAAGGTCCCAAAGTCTTGTTATTCCTATCCAATGCTTTTCCAAAACTAAAAGCATCCCATATCTCACTCTCCAACCTCACTCTACACTTCCTCAACTCATGATCATTAAAATACCCAATATTTTTAGCCAACGCGGTCACATAATGACCTCCACAAACATCACTTTGTTTCTTAATCCCCGGTGCTCTCTTAGAAAGATACTCGGCAATAATCCATGCCACATTTCCACTCTTGTCTTCCTCCAACAACTTCATCACCCATAGATCCGGTTGACTACATTTGTCTTGACCACTGCACCTATGTATCAATCCCCAAGAAATCAACTTTTGTAAAACCTTCAACAACGGATTCCTAATCCTAGAAGAATTTCTCCTAAGACAAGTTGGATCACCAATTCTATTCCAATAAGCATCAATACCCGTATATTGATCATTAGCTCTAGCTAAACTCACAAAATGTGGTCCAAACAATCTATGATTAACCTCATTCTCCTCATACAAACCAAGGGCAACTGCAAAATTTGGCAAAGATAAAGCATGTTCGCGACCACACAATCTAAACCAAACACAAACATCCCCAAGAACATCATTTACCTTTCTATCAAAGTAGAACGTAGAAAAAAACTCTAAACACCATTCCTTGTAAACATTCCCACGAATACAAAAAGCTCTTTCCCAAGAATAATCTTCAAACCTATCTCCATCTCCAGGATACGCATAAATCATAGTCATCATGCTCCTCAATTGATCCCCACATTCATACTCCGCAAGCAATTCCCAATCAATCAACCTAGGCTTAGCAATCTTCCTCTCGTTCCTTTTCAAATACTTATTAACAATCGGATTTCTTTGATTTCGTCCCAATCTTGCAACATTTCCCTGAAAGAAATCTCAAATTATGTTAGTATATATGTATAAGAACTAATACCAATCAATTTAGAAACTAGAAAACACATTTTCAAAAATGTCAAAATTTTTCCGAGGCGTCCATCCGATCGGTTTGAGGTTCATCCGATCGGATGCAACTTTGGCATACTCCAAACCGATCGGTTGCAACTCGCAACCGATTCGGTTGGAGTTTCTGTATACTACATTCATCCTCAATCCATCCTAAACGTTTCCAATCAATCCGAAGTTCTTTCTAACTTGTAATCTCTCATTCTTGAGTACTTCTAACATTCAAACTCTCCTATCAATGATTCTTAACATTTCCAATCATCAACCTAATGATTCTATAAAAACTAAGAACATCATCTACTAAAATCTTCCAATTAGTGTTCTAATCAACAATGCAATAACTTAACATCACTAATTATCAATCATGTAACTTCTGGGATTCATCAATTGCAAATAAACTAGCTCTAAAGATTATACCCAATTCAATCCGAAAATTCAATCAATGAATTCTTACTCAAAGCTTAACCAATTGATCTAATTCTTTTTGCAATACCTTCTCCTATCATCTAATCACTTATCCCCAAAATATTACATCTCAATTCGAACTAATTCAAAAATACCCAATTCGTGACCTAATTTCAATAATCCGAATTAAAACATAATTGAACAAAATTAATGATATAACTTACTTGACTTGATGCCATTGATGATTAATTATCACTCCTGCAACCTTCTAACAACTTCTTATGGTCGAATTTTTAACCTCTATTTTTTGTGGATTGTGTGTCTGTGTTTTTCTTAAGTTTTTGAAAATTTTGGTTTATATATTCAACTCCATCCGATCAGTTGTGAATACATCCGTTCGGTTTGGTATGAAATTGATTTTTCAAAGTTTTTTTTTCTCTACTACTAAACTTGACACAAGTGCTAGTAGTTCTTTCTTTTCTCAAAACATATTATCTTGTATGTATTCCAAACACACTTTGTCTACCAAAAATTTGGTCATCTACTTCTACTTCTAATCTTAAAACTAAAACATAACTTAACCTCTAAAAACTAAAAACTTAAAATAAATAAAAAGATAAATAGATAAATATAGATAAATAGATAGATAGATAGTCTCATTCAAACATGAAATGCATAAAACCTAAAAACATAAAATAAAATGCATGAAAAATAAAAGTACGAAACAAACAAACTAGCACAAGATGTGCTTTATTCTTGTGATCATTCTTCTTCATCCATAGAAATATTCATTCCTAAGAATGTCTTCTTCACAATACTTGTTTGCCAACTTCCTAGTAGTCTTTTGAGTTTTGAAACTTCGTGCAAAGTTCCTTCCGCTAGGACATGTGATATCAAATTTGCAATGCCAATCACCATCTCCTTCTTCTCTTTTGTAAATGCTATGACCATCGGAACCCCATTCCAAGTTCTTCAATTGGACCGGTAAAGATCCAAGAAAATCTGTCAACTTGTTAAACACAAAAATATTTTTAAATGGATTAAAGAAAGGCTCCATTGCTAGAGCTCTTTCCATTTCATCTTCAATATCAAAGAAACTAGGTGTGCATGGGCCAAACTTAGGCCTACCATCTTCATCCCTTCCTACTTTAAAGCAACCAAGGTAATCCTCCTCTTGGTCCTCATCATTATCATCTCCATTACTACCCCCTCTAGGCTTTGGATAGTAAGTATTCTTAAGAACTCCATCATCAATTGTCATGGTACCTCTTCCCATATCTATTATAGCTCCACAAGTTCTTAAAAATGGTCTACCTAACAACAAAGGTAGTTCCTTATCAACCACAACATCCAACACAAGAAAATCTGCCAAGAATGCTTGATAACCAATTTGAACTCTCACATTTCTTACTTCTCCCATTGCTTTTGCCTTAGAATTATCCGCCATAGTGAGTTTAGAATTTTTAGGTGTAGGGTCTCTTAATCCTAACTTATGATACAATGGATAAGGCATAATACTCGCACTAGAACCCGTATCGGCTAATGCATATAAAGAAGTTGTCCCATTAATTTTAACCGGTAAAACAAAATTTCTGGGATCATTCATTTTCTTTGGGAGCCCTGATCGGGTCTAAACCGTCAGATATAATTGACCAAGGTCAACTAGTCAAAAACAGCTTATCCCAATACTCCGTGGATAGTATAGTGTGTCCCCGGGTCGTTAAAGTCCCAGCGAGATTGAAATGGTGTCGTTTGAAATCGTTTATGAGTGAGTGATACTGAGGAAAGTAGCCCAGATGATATGGAATTGATTTTGCAACTGTTATTTTGGTATTTGTACACATATATGATATTCACAAAAATCAGATATACAATTATATTCACAAATTCACAATTCAGATTCACGTAACAGACTGGAAAAGTGGGGTTTTGATAATTAACAAACTACAGCGGGTGCTTTTGAAACTTTTTGAAACTTAAAATTAAAAAAAAAAATTGAAAATAAAAATAAAATTATAAAAGTGAATATTATTTAATTATTAAAACTAATTAAAATCTAATTTATATTAACTAATAATTATAAATATTACAAATTAACCTAAAAACTTGCAAAAATAATTTCTTAACTTAAATTAGAACTTGAAGTAAGTATAAAAAAATAAAAATAAATATTTTTGTCTTTTTATGAATTTTTTATTAATAAAAAACTATTTAACTTAATTAAACTAATTAAACTAATTTAAATTATTATTAATACTAAATTAACTTAGAAAATTAATAGAAAATTTATAAAATTACTTAACCATCACAGGAATCCTAAAAAATTATAAAAACTTCTAAAAATTATGTTTAAGGCTAATCCACTAATTAATTATCTTTTAATCAACTTTAAATCTAATTTAAATAATTAAAATAAGAAAAATGGAAAATGAATAGTAGAAATTAAAAATATTTTTTCTAAAAGTCTAATATATTATATAAGAGCTATAAAAAATATAAAAACTAGGTTATGCTTTATAAAAACTAAATATGCTATTTAAAACTTAATATTAATTAATAATTAAGAAAACTAGTATTAAATCTAATAAATACTAAATGGCAGAATAAAAATCTAAACAATTTACTAAAAATACTTTACTATATAAGGTAATTAATAAAAATATAAAAATACTAAGTACTTAATAAAAATATAAAAATGAAAAATAAAATTTAAATTAAATTAAATAGAAACTATCACTTAATATTAAGTTGGTTTTTCTTGGATTTTCTTTTACAAACTTACTTTACTACTAAAAATAGAAAACTTTTGTGAAAACACTTTTGAAAAAGCTTATAAATAAGCTGTATGCACCCCCTTTTGCTTATCAGTTGACCTATGTTGACTGAATGCACAAATAAGCACAAATGACTGATGGTGGGGTCCACAATGGTAAAAATGGGTTTCTCTGAGTTACATGAACAAGAATAAGCAATATTGTACCAAATAAGTGGCTTGAATAAGCCAAAAATCACAAATAAGCAGTTTGCTTATTGAGATTCTGAGACAGATTGGGACAGAGTTTAGGATCAAATTCAGGTGGGGTCCACTGGTCTAAGGGTCAAGATTTTGGTCAACTTTTACTCCCAGGTAGGAGGGGGGTTGGGAGAACCCAAGTATAAGGTGTGTGACCCACTGGGTTACCCACAAATGACCACCAAAGTTAGGTGGTGAGCTGGGGGTCTGAGTGCACAGGGCAGATGGTTGCCCTGCAGGTCAGTTCAAGGGGCACTTTGGTGCACAAGAAAAAATCACAAAAATGACCCCAATATGAAAATCAAAAGTTCTACTGGTAGAGTCTACACACAACAAATTTCAAAACTTGAATCACAACACAAAAATCAAATTAATTCATGCCATTTTGGCAAAAATCTGAACTTGCACCTTTTGACTTTTTAGTGAAATATGAGCTTTTGACTTTTGTGAGTTTTGGGTGGTGATTACTGGTTAAGAAACTTGTATTAAGCAATATTACAACTATCCTAAGCTACATTTACTACTTTTGAACTAATTTGAAACGTTTGTGAGACAACTCCCTCACAGTTAACTGTGAAGGGGATTGAATGGAGATTTCGACTATTTGCTTTTAAAACTACCAATGCAATAGTTTGACTATGATCTTTTGAACCTAAGGAAGAGGTCTCAAAAGGTTGTGGTCTCAGAACAATTCAAAAGCTCAGCTAAACCAACCTATCCAAACACCCCTTAAACACACTGATTTGGAAGTTTTCAAAGTATCAAGATGATTTAATCCACATAACTAACACAGAAGCATGTCTTATGATTAAGTGACCCTTTTTAAGCATAAATATATCAAATATAACAACAGCAACTCAAGTATCAGTAATATGCTAAAAATAACTGAAATTGAAAATTCTAAGTAACTGTAGATTCTAATGATCAAACACCTTATATTAAGTTACAATATATCTAATTTACACTAATTAAGCACAATTAAACACAGAATAGCAAGGAAATACAAAAATTACAAGGAAATTAAGATTTGAGGGGAATTTCAAAATAGCAAAAGCTTACAAGAATACCCTCAGCATGAACAGAGGGTTTTCCTATGATGCCTATCTTTAGATAGGCAAACTTTAACTCCAATCTTGCTCCTCAATGACCCTCAGTACCTGGAATCAAACTCAAATACAAACAGTTGACCATAGTTGACAATTTTTTATATTTTTGGTTTTCTTCTAGTAACACTGGTTTTTAATTGTCTCTAAAGCTTCAATAAGCTTATTAGAACCTAAATGTCCTATTCTCAGTCCATGATTCAGGATACCAATGATAATTGAGCTTATTGGAAAATTTAGGAATGAGTAAATTGCAATGACAAATGACAGAACTGAAACTTGTAATTTTATAACTTCGAAAGGTTTAAAATACAATACTAGAATTACTACAATGCTTGAAATGAAAAGATTACACTTAATTAAAAGCTTAACTTTAAAATCGACACTAATTTTAGCTAAAAAAAATACTACACACAGCTTCCTTGCACTCTTCTTCTATTTATAGCAGCAGATTAGGGCTTCTCATACTCCTCTGATCATTTCCCATCACTTTGTAGCTTTGTTGGACCACTCTCAAGCCTCCACGTGTTTTGGCGGGAAAGTATGATGTGTGGGTTTTGGACTGTTCAGGCAAGGGGTGGTGCATTTAATGTTGATGTGAGGGTAGGTGTAGTGGGTTGGTTTTGGCGGTGGAACAAGTGGGAGAGGGTGGTGGTGATGTGACTGAGTTGCAGTCAAGTGGGAGGGAAAGGGAGGTACGGGGTGAAGGGTTTGACTTTGTTTGACCGAGGGGTCAAATATTTGACCTCGTATAATACTTTGGGGGCTTTGGTGGGCTGAGGAATTTTGGGCCCAAAAAATTAGAAAATGGGTGGGCTTTATGGTATGGACTGGATTTGGTTTATGGAGTAGTATTATTAGTAGTATTGGATCCGGTTTAGGTTTTGGTTTACACAAGGACCTATTTTGCAATTTAACGAAAGTTGAGGGGTGGGTTTTGGCATTTTTCCAAATTGTTTCCAAGGGTGTATTATGCCAAAGTATGAATAGTATAAGGTCCTGGCATGATTTTTCAATTTAATTTCCCCCAGGGACTAAAACTGCCAAACTTTCAAACTTCAGGGGCCATTTGTGTAATTTTCACCAAACTTTCCACCAAGGACCAGTCCTGCCACAAAAGGTTAGTGCAAGGACAAAATTTGTTTTTCTCAAAGTTTTTAATATCCCAGGGACCATTTTTGACAATTTTCAAAGTTCAGGGACTAAACTTGACATTTTGTGAAACTTTTCACCAAAGGACTAATTATGTCACTTTTTGATTTAAAAGGACCTTTGGTGAATTTTTGAAGTTTTTAGAATAACCAGGGACTAGATTTGACAACTTTTGAAAGTTGAGGGACTGAAACTGCCAATTTTGCAAACTTTGTGCGTTTTTCATTTGTTTTTGATATTTTTGCGTTTGAAACATGTAAAACACTTTCCTGGGATATTTTTACTATTTTGATTCAATATTGAGTGTTTTTAGATGTTTTGGCAGCTCAGAAATGGTAAAAATGATGAGTATTTACACACTCCTCAATCCCCCACACTAAAACATTGCTAGTCCCTAGCAATCTTTTGAGAAAAACCTGATGGATTTGAAATTCTTTTTACCAAAAGCCATCACTTCTGGAGTAGCCAGGTGTAAGAACTGTGGCACACCTGATAACCGTGTGATTTTGAGCAAACCACGAGCTGTCAACGGATTTGATTAGTCTTTACCAAAAGTCGTTTGCTTCTGGACTAGCCAGCATCTTGATGGACTAAGTCAACATCTTGGTGAGCTGATTACCAATTATGGGTTTTCCACGGCCTTTACCACAAGCCATAATCTTGTGGGCTAGCCAACTCATTTGCTTTATGGGATATGTAGAGTTGAGGAACCATACAATTTTTGGCAAATTACAAGCCATCAACGGGTTTGAGATGTCTTTACCAAGAGCCGTTTGCTCCTGGACTAGCCAATCCATTTGTCATTTAGACTTTGGCGGACTGATTACCACAAAAATTTTGAAATAAAGTAAAAAAATTTTGAAAAATTTAGGCCTAAAAATGGGGGTACTTAGAAAGTTTTGTTATAAAATTCGTAAGAATTTCCCCCCCCCACACTAGAATTGAATATTATCCTCAATATTCAAAGTCCCGGCTATTATGCCGAATTTCTGAACGGAAAAAGCTAATATTCGATGCTAACTGTGGAAATATCGATTTTATTTTTCACTTTATTTATCTGTACATATAAACATTTTTTTTTGAACTGAAACTTATATACATATTTACTTTTCAAACGGCGGGGGACGGTCACTCCCCCACACTAGGGTGGTAGAAAGTAGAAAGAAGTCAGAAATATGGGTGAAAACCCATATATGTTGCTAATTTTTGTTCACCGAGTCACTAGCTTGACTCGTTCCCCGAATTCATTGGTCCATGGGGAAAGTTTGGAGATCCGGGACAACCATGGGTGGTATGTCCTCTCCAAAATAATGTTTCAATCGATGACCATTCACTTTGAAGTTGGGACCTTCGGGTTGAGATAACTCAACAGTTCCGTATGGATATACTTTAGCAATAGTGAATGGTCCAGTCCATCGGGTTTTTAATTTCCCCGAGAAGATCTTTAATCTGGAGTTGAAAAGAAGGACTCTGTCACCGACGTTGAAAACGCGGTTCTTAATCTTAGAGTCGTGAATCTTCTTTGTATTTTCTTTGTAGATCAAAGAGTTCTCATAGGCTTGATCACGAAGTTCATTTAATTCATTGAGTTGAACCTTACGGTGATCACCCGCTTTATGAAGGTCGTAGTTAGCATGTTTCAAGGCCCAGTAGGCTTTGTGCTCGAGCTCGATTGGTAAATGACACGCCTTCCCGTATACAAGCTTGTATGGAGTACACCCGATGGGTGTTTTGTAAGCTGTACGGAAGGCCCAGAGTGCATCATCTAGTTTATCCGACCAGGAAGCACGGTTTTCACCTACTGTCCTCTCAAGAATCCGTTTTATACCACGGTTGGAAACCTCCACCTTCCAATTGTTTGTGGGTGATAAGCGGTAGAAAGACGATGAGTAACACCGTACTTAAGCATGACTTTTGCAAATTGATCATTGCAAAAGTGGGTACCGCGATCACTAATGATGGCACGTGGAGTTCCAAAACGAGCAAAGAGGGATTTCAAGAATTTCACAACAACTCGGGCATCGTTAGTGGGTAAGGCCTTTGCCTCAACCCATTTTGACAAATAGTCAACAGCCACGAGAATATACTTGTTTCCACGAGAAGATGGGAATGGCCCCATAAAATCAATGCCCCAGACGTCAAAGATTTCACAAACTTGAATAGCATTTTGTGGCATTTCGTTCTTTTTGTGAAATGTTTCCGTGACGCTGACAAGCATCACAGGCTTTGACTAACTCGTGGGCATCCTTATAGATCGTGGGCCAATAGAAACCGGAATCAAACACCTTTTTGGCGGTGTAGTTAGGACTGTGGTGGCCCCCGGTGGGTCCAGCATGGCAAGCCTTGAGAATATCAGCGGCTTCCTGTCCGTATACACATCGCTTGATGACTTGATCGGCACAGATTTTGAAGAGGAAGGGGTCGTCCCAGAAGTAATGTTTGACGTCTTTAAAAAATTTGTTTTTCTGTTGGGACGTCATCCCCTTCACGATGAAGTTACCCGCATGGTAATTTACAAAGTCGGCAAACCATGGGGTAGTAGAGTCACCACGAAAAGTAACCGCACTGAGTGTCTCGAGAGGGAATGTTTCATCTTGATGTGGGTTTTCTAATCGTGAGAGATGATCAGCAGCAAGGTTCTCGGCTCCTTTCTTATCACGGATAATGATATCAAATTCTTGGAGGAGGAGAACCCAACGGAGAAGCCTCGGCTTTGCATCTTGCTTTGCAAATAGGTACTTGAAAGCCGAGTGATCCGTATACACTACGCATTTAGTCAGGATCAAATATGGCCGGAATTTCTCAAAGGCATACACCACATCTAGGAGTTCTTTTTCGGTGGTGGTGTAATGACTCTGAGCCTCGGTCATAGTTTTACTTGCGTAGTGTATAGGCTGAAAGTATTTTGCTTTACGTTGCCCCAAGACCGCACCTATGGCAAAATCACTAGCATCGCACATAAGCTCAATAGGTAGGTCCCAATCGGGGGCAACAAGAATCGGTGCCTCGGTAAGCTTTTTCTTTAATGTTTCAAAAGCTTCGATGCACTCAGGAGAGAAGATGAAAGGAGCATCCTTCTCGAGGAGATGGGTCATAGGCCGGGCAATCTTAGAAAAATCTTGGATAAACCTACGGTAGAAGCCGGCATGACCCAAAAAGCTCCTAACACCTTTTACGGTGGTGGGATGAGGTAATTTAGCAATGACATCGATTTTGGCTTTGTCAACCTCAATCCCGTTTTTTGAAATTTTATGGCCGAGGACAATGTCCTCTTTAACCATAAAGTGACTTTTCTCCCAGTTGAGACTTAAATTCGTTTCTTTGCAACGTTTAAGCATCTGTTCCAAGTGGGAGAGACAGGTCTGGAATGAATCCCCGATAACTAAAAAGTCATCCATGAATACCTCCATAGTTTTCCCGATCATGTCGGAAAAGATAGACATCATGCACCTCTGGAACGTGCCTGCTGCATTACATAAGCCGAAAGGCATACATCTGTAAGCAAAAGTTCCGTAAGGGCATGTGAAGGTAGTCTTCTCTTGATCCTGGGGATCAATGGGGATTTGGAAGTAACCCGAAAAACCATCGAGGAAGCAGTAGTATTCATTCCCCGCAAGTCTTTCAAGCATCTGGTCCATAAAAGGGAGAGGAAAATGGTCTTTACGGGTGGCTTCATTCAACTTTCGATAGTCAATACATACTCGCCAACCCGTGACCAAACGAGTTGGAATCAACTCATTATCCTCGTTGGTGACAACGGTAATGCCTCCCTTTTTAGGAACATAATGAATTGGGCTAACCCAAGGACTATCAGATATAGGGTAAATCAATCCCGCATCAAGAAGTTTTAGAACCTCTTGTTTGATAACTTTGTGGATTTTGGGATTTACCCTTCTTTGTTGTTGCACTGCTGGCTTAAAGTCATCTTCCATTAAGATTTTATGAGTACAAAAGTTCGGGCTTATGCCCTTAATGTCGGAGAGTTTCCAAGCGATTGCTTGTTTGTGTGACTTAAGAACCTTTAGGAGTGCTGCCTTTTCCTCATCTTTCAAGTCTTTAGCAATAATGACGGGCAATTTATCATCACCCTCCAGAAATGCATATTCTAGATGAGGAGGCAAGTCCTTGAGCTCAACCTCGGGGAAGTCTTCAGTTATTTCAACATTTTTGACTTCCGCTTTATGAAGTATTTTTGGAGTCGGAGAGGGTGAAGGATCGTCATTTAACAATCTTTCAAGGAGAAGAATGTCCCCCTCCGGGTCAAGATAGTTTTCATCAATCCCATCTGGGATTGAACTATCCTGAGCAAGAAAAACCTCGAGCTCTTCCAGAAGGAAGTCACCTCCCTCAAACGGAGTGAGGGAAGGGGAAGAGTCAGAAATGATAGGATCAGTAGAAGGAGTGGTATTGCCACTTGCTGAGAAACCAAGGACTTCTTGAGAAGACTCCTCAGACGCAACATCGATGATGTCAATTCGGTTAACCGTTTCAGCGTCATAATTGGAGGAGTATCTTGAAGTCTGATCAAGATTGAATGTGATGGCTTCGCCACCAACATGTAGAGTGATTTCTTCTTCGTATACATCGATTAAAGCATGACCCATTCGTAAGAATCCCCTCCCGAGAATGAGAGGAACTCTTGGGTCAGCATCGAAATCAACAATCATGAAATCTGCCGGAAAATGGAACTTTCCTACTTTCACGAAGATATCTTCGGCAATGCCGAGAGGACGGGATATAGTACGGTCTGCAAGCTCGAGAGTCATGCAGGTCGGAGTGAGAGCAGGAAGTGAGAGTCTTTTCCAGACTGAGTAAGGCATCAGGTTAATGCTTGCGCCAAGATCGGCCAAGGCAAAGCATTCAACCATCCCCGGGAAAACACAAGGAATGAGAAATTTCCCGGGATCTCCAAGCTTTTCAGGAAGCTTTTTCAAGAACACTGCTGAGCAATGCTCATTGAGTGAAGTTTTTGCCATGTCACAGAGTTTTTCTTTGTTGCTTATCAGATTTTTGATTGTCGAGGCAAACTTAGGCATGAGAAGAAGAGCATCCGCGAAGCTAATATCAAAGTGTAATTCTTGGAAAATTTGATAAAATTTTTCCATCTGATGGTTAGCTTTTTCGCGGTTCTTTTGATCATTCAAACGTGAAGGATATGGAATTGAAGGCTTAGGATCATTCTTTGGGATTTCATCAGAACTCACAGGGGGATCAAATACAACTTTCGACTTATGAGTCGGGACCGGGACAACTTGAGGGTGGACGTTGTTGATACCTCTGTTATTAGTAGGAAGTACCTTGTCCGTAGTAACCTCAGGCTCACGTTCCGCTACCTTAGGAGGAGAAGAAAAGGTAGAGGGAATCGAGGGTCCATTGTATGATACCCCACTTCGGGTGGTGATCGCTTTGACATCGCCCCTCGGGTTAGCGATCGTGTTGCTCGGTAGTGTACCCGGGCCCGAGGGTCGATCATTTAAAGACTTCTGAAGCTCAGAGATCTTGCTGATCAATAACCGATTCGTTTCCTTTTGTGCTTTCATGAATTGTTTTAGCACTTCTTCGGAGGAAGACGAGGGTGGAACAACGTTTTGATTTTGAACAGGAGGATTTTGAACACGATTGTTTTGAAAATTCCCTTGATTTTGATTGTTGTTACCCTGAAAATTGTTTCTCTTATTGAAATTACCCTGATTGTAATTTCCTTGATTTTGGTTTCTTTGAAAATTTCCTTGAAAACCTTGGTTTTGATTGCCATTTTGAAAATTGTTTTGATTAAACTGGCCTTGATTTTGGTTCGGGTTTTGGAAATTTGAGTTTTGACCTTGGTTAAAATTCTGATTCGAGTTACGGTTTTGATTTTGATTAAAACCGGGAGGTCCGAGAAAATTGTTGGAACGATAGCTTAAGAGATTACGGTCCCCTTGCGGTTGGTAAGAATTACCCCCCGTATTATAGGAACCGTGAGCAGCATACACGTCTCTTGAGGAAAGCCAGCAGTAGCTGGACACTCGGAATACAGATGAGGGCCCCCACAAGTTTCACAACCTCGGGCCACGGCTTTCACTTGTTGATTTTGAACCTGATTTTGCATCGTTTGGTTCATTCTCAACACAGCCGTAGAAATATCATCCATCTTTTTGGTAAGAGCAATTATTTCAGGAGATGATGATGAAGGAGTAACGGAATTACATGACGCATCCCTCTCTGCAGAGGAATCCCAAAAGTTATGGTGGGTAGTCATGTTTTCAATTAAGTCATAGCACTCCTCGGGACGCCTTTTCATAAAGGTCCCACCAGCAGCAGCATTGAGAATATCCCGGTGCCTCAATGTCAGAACATTATAGAAGGTATCTATGATGGTAACTTGCAACATATTGTGGTTAGGGCACCGATCAATAGCTAGCGTATAACGTTCCCAAGCCTCAAAAAGAGACTCATCGGGACGTTACCGGAAGTTGCTGATATCATTTCGTAACTTGGTAACCATGGAAGGTGGAAAATATTTTGCTAAAAACTTGGTTACCATTTCATCAAAAGTGTGGGGGATTGATGAGTGTGAGAATAGGGGAAGAGGTACAGCCGGAGGGCATCATCGGTGACACCATGCTGTTTCATGCTTTGGGTGACCGTGAGATATTTGTCAAGATGCTTGTTGGCATCGTCACCCGGTAATCCGTGAAATTGACACGAATTCTGGACTTGTTGGATCATGTGGTGCTTGAGGCCAAAGTCCGTAGCCTCAATAGTGAGTGGTGCAATAGGCTCACCCTGCCCTTGCATGGTAGGCTGGCACAGCTCCTCCATCGTTCGGAGATCTGGAGCTGGCACATCCCTGGGAGGGTCAGGGGGTGATAAAGGTGGTGGTGGCCCAGCGGCCATTTCGGTCTTTGGTTCTTGTGTGTCAGAACGTTGCACGGGTACGTTTTTCTGATGTTTACATTTTGTTTGTGACCGAGTGCGCATGCACTAAAAACAATTTTTCAAAACAAAATCGGGGCAAAACCACAGTGAACTTAAACCAATTATCACATGTGAATGGCTTCTTTAAAAAAGGTACACCACTCACAGGGATATAAAGGCAAGTTTTAATCTTAAGTTTGGGAACTTATTATGTCCACACCCCCAGTTGGTAGGTGTTCATCCTTGGTTTGCGGTGGTAAGATTTTATGTATTTATTAATTTGAAAAAACTGCTTTAGGCTTATGGGTGTGTGTGCAGAAAACTTGGGAAATATTTTTGGAATTGATTCGTTAACCGAAATGGTTCTTTTAAGATTACTCGCAGGCTGGCGGGAGGAAGTAAATAGGTTTCCTCTTCAGTTCGCAATTTAATGTCAGAACTTACCTTAAACCAACTGTTTCAGGTTGTAATCTTAAAGAAAACGAAGTAATTTAACTTCACAGTTTGTTTTGTTGTTTTTGATTTTTTTGGTGTTTTTAACACTTTAGGAAAAGTGTTAATGAACTTTTTTGATATGATTATGTTTTTACAAAAACTTTTTACAAATTTGTGTGAAATTTGTACAGGGAGGGTTTTTGAAAACAACTAAACTTAAAACGATTTTTTAAAACACGCAACAACCTCCCCGGCAGCGGCGCCAAAATTTGATCGGGTCTAAACCGTCAGATATAATTGACCAAGGTCAACTAGTCAAAAACAGCTTATCCCAATACTCCGTGGATAGTATAGTGTGTCCCCGGGTCGTTAAAGTCCCAGCGAGATTGAAATGGTGTCGTTTGAAATCGTTTATGAGTGAGTGGCACTGAGGATAGTAGCCCAGATGATATGGAATTGATTTTGCTACTGTTATTTTGGTATTTGTACACAGATATGATATTCACAAAAATCAGATATACAATTATATTCACAAATTCACAATTCAGATTCACGTAACAGACTGGAAAAGTGAGGTTTTGTTAATTAACAAACTACAAGGGGTGCTTTTGAAACTTTTTAAAACTTAAAATTAAAAAGAAATTTGAAAATAAAAATAAAATTATAAATGTGAATATTATAATATTTAAATATTATTTAATTAATAAAACTAATTAAAATCTAATTTATATTAACTAATAATTATAAATATTACAAATTAACCTAAAAACTTGCAAAAATAATTTCTAAACTTAAATTAGAACTTGAAGAAAATATAAAAAAAATAAAAATAAATATTTTTGTCTTTTTATGAATTTTTTATTAATTAAAAACTATTTAACTTAATTAAACTAATTAAACTAATTTAAATTATTATTAACACTAAATTAACTTAGAAAATTAAGAGAAAATTTATAAAATTACTTAACCATCACAGGAATCATACAAAATTATAAAAACTTCTAAAAATTATGTTTAAGGCTAATCCACTAATTAATTACCTTTTAATTAACTTTAAATCTAATTTAAATAATTAAAATAAGAAAAATGGAAAATGAACAGTAGAAATTAAAAATATTTTTTCTAAAAGTATAATATATTATATAAGAGCTATAAAAAATATAAAAACTAGGTTATGCTTTATAAAAACTAAATATGCTATTTAAAACTTAATATTAATTAATAATTAAGAAAACTAGTATTAAATCTAATAAATACTAAATGGCAGAATAAAAATCTAAAAAATTTACTAAAAATACTTTACTATATAAGGTAACTAATAAAAATATAAAAATACTAAGTACTTAATAAAAATCTGAAAATGAAAAATAAAATTTAAATTAAATTAAATAGAAACTATCAATTAATATTAAATTGATTTTTCTTGGATTTTCTTTTACAAACTTACTTTACTACTAAAAATAGAAAACTTTTGTGAAAACACTTTTGAAAAAGCTTATAAATAAGCTGTATGCACCCCCTTTTGCTTATCAGTTGACTTATGTTGACTGAATGCACAAATAAGCACAAATGACTGATGGTGGGGTCCACAATGGTAAAAATGGGTTTCTCTGAGTTACATGAACAAGAATAAGCAAGATTGTACCAAATAAGTGGTTTGAATAAGCCACAAATCACAAATAAGCAGTTTGCTTATTGAGATTCTGAGACAGATTGGGACAGAGTTTGGGATCAAATTCAGGTGGGGTCCACTGGTCTAAGGGTCAAGATTTTGGTCAACTTTTACTCCCAGGTAGGAGGGGGGTTGGGAGAACCCAAGTATAAGGTGTGGGACCCACTGGGTTACCCACAAATGACCACCAAAGTTAGGTGGTGAGCTGGGGGTCTGAGTGCACAGGGCAGATGGTTGCCCTGCAGGTCAGTTCAAGGGGCACTTTGGTGGACAAGAAAAAATCACAAAAATGACCCCAATATGAAAATCAAAAGTTCTACTGGTAAAGTCTACACACAACAAATTTCAAACCTTGAATCACAACACAAAAATCAAATTAATTCATGCCATTTTGGCAAAAATCTGAACTTGCACCTTTTGACTTTTTAGTGAAATATAAGCTTTTGACTTTTGTGAGTTTTGGGTGGTGATTACTGGTTAAGAAACTTGTATTAAGCAATATTACAACTATCCTAAGCTACATTTACTACTTTTGAACTAATTTGAAAAGTTTGTGAACACAACTCCCTCACAGTTAACTGTGAAGGGGATTGAATGGAGATTTTGACTATTTGCTTTTAAAACTACCAATGCAATAGTTTGACTATGATCTTTTGAACCTAAGGAAGAGGTCTCAAAAGGTTGTGGTCTCAGAACAATTCAAAAGCTCAGCTAAACCAACCTATCCAAACACCCCTAAAACACACTGATTTGGAAGTTTTCAAAGTATCAAGATGATTTAATCCACATAACTAACACATAAGCATGTCTTATGATTAAGTGACCCTTTTTAAGCATAAATATATCAAATATAACAACAGCAACTCAAGTATCAGTAATATGCTAAAAATAACTGAAATTGAAAATTCTAAGTAACTGTAGATTCTAATGATCAAACACCTTATATTAAGTTACAATATATCTAATTTACACTAATTGAGCACAATTAAACACAGAATAGCAAGGAAATACAAAAATTACAAGGAAATTAAGATTTGAGGGGAATTTCAAAATAGCAAAAGCTTACAAGAATACCCTCAGCATGAACAGAGGGTTTTCCTATGATGCCTATCTTTAGATAGGCAAACTTCAACTCCAATCTTGCTCCTCAATGACCCTCAGTACCTGAAATCAAACTCAAATACAAACAGTTGACCATAGTTGACTATTTTTTATATTTTTGGTTTTATTCTAGTAACACTGGTTTTTAATTGTCTCTAAAGCTTCAAAAAGCTTATTGGAACCTAAATGTCCTATTCTCAGTCCATGATTCAGGATACCAATGATAATTGAGCTTATTGAAAAATTTAGGAATGAGTAAATTGCAATGACAAAAGATAGAACTGAAACTTGTAATTTTATAACTTCAAAAGGTTTAAAATACAATACTAGAATTACTACAATGCTTGAAATGAAAAGATTACACTTAATTAAAAGCTTAACTTTAAAATCGACACTAATTTTAGCTAAAAAATACTACACACAGCTTCCTTGCACTCTTCTTCTATTTATAGCAGCAGATTAGGGCTTTTCATACTCCTCTGATCATTTCCCATCACTTTGTAGCTTTGTTGGACCACTCTCAAGCCTCCACGTGTTTTGGCGGGAAAGTATGATGTGTGGGTTTTGGACTGTTCAGGCAAGGGGGTGGTGCATTTAATGTTGATGTGAGGGTAGGTGTAGTGGGTTGGTTTGGGCGGTGGAACAAGTGGGAGAGGGTGGTGGTGATGTGACTGAGTTGCAGTCAAGTGGGAGGGAAAGGGAGGTACGGGGTGAAGGGTTTGACTTTGTTTGACCGAGGGGTCAAATATTTGACCCCGTATAATACTTTGGGGGCTTTGCTGGGCTGAGGAATTTTGGGCCCAAAAAATTAGAAAATGGGTGGGCTTTATGGTATGGACTGGATTTGGTTTATGGAGTAGTATTATTAGTAGTATTGGATCCGGTTTAGGTTTTGGTTTACACAAGGACCTATTTTGCAATTTAACGAAAGTTGAGGGGTAGGTTTTGGAATTTTTCCAAATTGTTTCCAAGGGTGTATTATGCCAAAGTATGAATAGTATAAGGTCCTGGCATGATTTTTCCATTTAATTTCCCCCAGGGACTAAAACTGCCAAACTTTCAAACTTCAGGGACCATTTATGTAATTTTGACCAAACTCTCCACCAAGGACCAATCCAGCCACAAAAGGTTAGAGCAAGGACAAAATTTGTTTTTCTCAAAGTTTTTAATATCCCAGGGACCATTTTTGACAATTTTTAAAGTTCAGGGACTAAACTTGACATTGTGTGAAACTTTTCACCAAAGGACTAATTATGTCATTTTTTGATTTAAAAGGACCTCTGGTGACTTTTTTGAGTTTTTAGAATAACCAGGGACTAGATTTGACAACTTTTGAAAGTTGAGGGACTGAAACTGCTAATTTTGCAAACTTTGTGCGTTTTTCATCTGTTTTTGATATTTTTGCATTTGAAACATGTAAAACACTTTCCTGGGATATTTTCACTATTTTGATTCAATATTGAGTGTTTTTAGATGTTTTGGCAGCTCAGAAATGGTAAAAATGATGAGTATTTACACACTCATCAAGCCCATTCTCAATTATCCTTCTCTCTTCTACTTCATCAAAACTATTATCCTCCAACTTAGACTTTGCCAATATAACTCCATCTAATTTATTCCTATACTCCATATAATTTCTCAACACCTCAATGACCGGTTTGTTTTCCATCAATTCACTAATTTTTGCTACAAGATTCTCCAATATAGCTTGTTTTTGCTCTTTGATTAAAGGTTTGGTACTTTTTGGTGAATTTGGTGGTGTTTTGGATGATGATGATGATGATTTGTTTTCTTTTTGGGTGGAGGGTTGGGTTAATTTGTTCAATGGTGTTTTGTTTCAGTTAGCTTTCCCCATCTTACAAACTTCATCCCTTCATTCCTTCATCATTTCCATTCCTTCACAAACATCAACAAGCATTTAATTCACACTCTTTCCTTCTTCCAAATCACTTATGTTAATTCTTAACTCCCCAAGTGCAAAATCCAATGTACACTTGGTATTCACTAGAAAATCTCTACCAAAGATAACTTCCGGTTCATCTTCATTAGTATACTCCAAAACCACAAAATCAATTTTAAAGATGTGACCATGAATATTCACACTAACTCCTTTCACTTCCTTCTTACCATAACTTCCATAATCAAGCCTAACAAAACCAAGCTTGTCAAGCATTTCTTCCGAAATGTAATTGTCTCCATATTCCATATTCATTTCCGCATCCTACGCTTTAACTCCTTCCACCGCACAAGGTGTAGAATACCTCATGTGTGGAGCATCATATTCCTTAGGTGGTGATCTAGTGAAAACAACAACTTTTCTCTCCTTCTCCTTTTTTGGGTAACACATTTCATGTGGCAAATAAGAAACATTGTCACCAACAACCTCTTCTCCTTCTAAATCCAACTTAGCTTTTTCCAACATGCTCTCCAACTTTTCCAAGGAATCATCGGAATCCTTGAACATATCTTCCAAGTCTTTCAAATACGCAGAAATCTGACTCAAACTCTCCATTTCAACTTAAGCACTTACTAACTATAACATAACCATCACAAAAACATCCAAATCATTAGCATGAGGGTTAGTTGTAATCAAATAACTCTTAATATGAAATAAAAACAAGTAAATTAACTAAATAAAACACTAAGAATTGAAAATAAACTAAAAATTAAAAGTGTCAAAAATTTTACCGTGACCTCCATCCGATCGGTTTGAAATCCATCCGATCGGATGGCACAATTTACCTCCTCCAACCGATCGGTTGGAACCCGCAACCGGATCGGTTGGAGTTTTCTGCACTAAAATATATTAAAAAAAAACTAATATTTAATAAACAGTAATTATAAAATTAAAAACATTGAAAGCATTAATGAAGGTGTCTTTAAAACTACTAAATCATTCATTAAAACGAGTAATTCAGACCCGTGCGTTGCACACGGGCTCTATCTAATTGGTCATAGTGTAATGTGCAGAAATTTTTTTCGTTATTAGACTTTTGTAAGTATGGTCTTAGTTGATCGGTAAATTTTATATTTAAACTTTTTATGACATATTAGTAGTTATTTATAAAGTTTACATTTTTTATTTATTCTCAAGATTGTAACATTATATTTAAACTTTTTGTGATATATTAGTAGTTATTTATAAAGTTTAGATTTTGTATTTCTTCTCAAAATTGTAACATCCCTATATTTTGATATAAAACTAATTCGGCACATATTTTCGTCATTATATATCTAAGTTGTGATTGTATCACACCTTTTTTAAGCATGACACACATTTTAAATAGTTTATTGACATGTAAGCTTCGGCACTTATTTTCATCATTATATATCTAACTTTTGATAGTATCACACCTTTTCTAAGCATGACACACATTTAAAATAGTTTATTGACAATAAGTTACTAAGTTGTGATGTTACCACAACTTTTGTTGGTCAATAAGTTCCTAAGTTGTGATGTTACCACAACTTTGTTAGCATGGCATAAAAAATGTTGGTACCTTTATTTCTGTCAGTTTTAATTGAGATCGAGTCAAAAACTATATTTGCCACTAATTCTCATCATAAATAACTTGGGCTGCCGGACCCGTGCAAAAATGATTGTGTAAATTGTCGGGTTGTTAGTATGATGGTGAGGCCCAAATATACAACAATAGTTTATTGACATTAAAAAAAAGTATATGTGAAGAGACTTTTTTCAAGATGTTACATTGAAAAGAGTCTCTTCACATGTAATTTTTTAATATGTATAAGTTACATAAATTATTTTAAATATGAAGCAATGATATTAATGTTGGAGACCTTTTATATTCATCATCGTGCGATGCACACAGGTTTGGAATGCCTCGGGAGTCAAGACCCATGCGATTCACACATGTTGGATCTAATTGTTTTTTTTTTCGTAAATGTTCTGGACTAATTTCAGTTCATGTTTGAAACTCTTATTTTTTGTGAAAGACGGACTTCGTTGTTCAAATAAATGACATTTTTAAAAGCGAACTATAAAACAAATTTCCTTTTTAACAAAACTATAAAATCATAAAGCATTAAAGTAATTAGTATATTCAAGAGTATAAATTATAACTCGTATAATAAAAAACCAGATCCAATGACCCAAGTTCGAATCATAAACCCGCTCCAATCAATCAATAGACCCGACATTTAACTAAATACAATTTTCTTCTCCTTTATATACTTCTTCGATTTAGAAGATTCTCATTGTTAAGATGATAGTGTGAAGATATTTTCATTATATACTACCCCATTTTCAATATGTAACATCGACATAATTTACACAGTCATATCAAATATCAAAGTCAGGCAATATTCAAAGACGTTTAATTAAGAAAGTGTAACACACCGCAAGACAAAAAAACTACATTAAGAGCAAAAATATTAAAATGCACCAACTAAGTGTAGTAACCATTATTGACTAAAAATTGAATGCTCGTCACATTATTTTCAATAAACTTACTTGCTAACGAATCAATAGTATTAGCCCGTTTATTGGTATTACATGAAGTAAAATATTGCATGTTTAATTTGTAATGTACTATTAATATGAATGCTAAGTATTCATTCCACCGGTGGCCGTGGCGTTGTTGTTGTTGTTGTTGTTGTTGTTGTTGTCTTTTTCGTTGTTGTTCATTAGCTTTTTGCATGTTTTGTTCTTTGATACAATTTTTGTGACTTCTCGATCTCTTTTTTTAATGCTTCTTGACGTACTGCAGAAAACAATTAGATATAGTTGATCCTTAGTAACTTAAATACAGTTAATCAATATATTGCATTTTCGATCAAATTGAAAATGTTGGTGCATATTCCACTTAATTGATAAGACAAAGATGTGTAGGATCTCTTAAACTATTAGAGAAGATAATGTTACTACCAAACCTCCTAAGCACCATCTCTATGTCCTACATTGTTACACACACAAAACACGTGTGAAATTTACATAAAAAAATATAAATCAATATGCTGAATAAGTAAGACAATATGATGCTTACTTTACCACTATAATAAGTTGTAGCCCAATGTGCACGCGGTCTGGAGGAAGTTGTGGTGTTGTTGTGTGTGATTTCTGACACATTATATAGTTGATAAAATATTTGTAAATCATGGACGGGAAGGTAAAAAGACTAACCACTATTAATTGAGACGTTTGAGTTGCTTGAAATCAATGTACACATACTAATTGAGATGTTTGAGTTGCTTGGAATCAATGTTGAAGGCTTCATATGATAGAATCAATTCTTGGAACATTTATTATGACCCCTTTACATTTATAAGGCTACTTAAGCTTTATATATATAAGATAAAAACTACTAAAAACATTAAAATGACTTATAATTACAACTTATAATTATCAATAACTAACATTAATTAAAACTAATTAACTAAAAACAGAAAGATAAACATTAATTACTAAAAACAGAATCCTATAAAATTTACCGAGACCACCAATCAATCAGATGGACATCCATCCGATTTGGTTGGTCAAAAACCAACTTTTTTTTTTTACTCTAAAAACTTTAAAATTTCACAAATTACAAACAATTTTATTACTAAAAACTAAGAAAATTAATCAAGTCCCCGGCAACGACGCCAAAAAACTTGATGTGCATTTTATTAGTACAAGTTTTAAAATTTATAAACACGAATTATCCGATTATTATCTAGCACATACGAGCAAGTATACTCGTCCGATGTAATAAAGGTGGGTAAGTCGAGATCGTCCTAAGGGATTTGGTGGTTTTAGTAATAAGAAAAACGTTTGTTAAATAAGGGTTGTCAATCCAAATTTATGTAAAATCTTAATTTAAAAGAAACTCAATAAAAACTAAACATATACTTGTGTATAATTCCTTGATTGGTAATTAAGAGTATTGTAACAGTTTGAGTACAAAGTTTGGTGTAAAACTTGTTATGATGCGCAACTAAAAATGAATAGTTATACAATCTATGATGTATGTCATGTTTTCACTACCACTAAGAATTCTATCACATAAATGACTCCATTCGGACATATCAAATTAGTATGACAATCCTATAATCATATGGTAGTTTAGAAAATCAATTCTTTTCTTATGAATTCCTACGAATCCTTTCGGTCTTTTTTCGTGATGAAATCGTCTCAAATCTATTTTAACAAGTAAATAAGATGGTTGTCAAGCATCCTATTCCATACTAATTTGGTGCATTTATATTTTGGAATAAAAACAAGTTGAAATTCCTTTCGGACCTATTTTTCAAGAGATTGTTTTTACCGACAAATTAAGCAAGAAAAGATGTTATTTCAACAAACTCATAAAATAGATATGTTTTCATGCATCACCTTTTTCATAAAATAATACTCCATTAACCAATCACATCATATACACAAGTATATCACAAATTACTCCATAGCAATCATATTAAAACACAAGTAAATAAGAAAACTTTCATAAAACTTAAAGTAACAATTGTTCATTATAAGTATCAAGGTGTACCTAGTATTGAGAATTACAAAGAATAAACTTGTGGAACTTTAGCAACCACACTCCTCCAATTGCTCACTAACGTAAGTAAACAACTCCACACTCGAACCAATGCTTGAGACTCTAACTCAACACGTTCTGGATGTTTTTACAACACTTAGTAAACTTTCAGGCAATATAAGATAAACTAACAAGATTTGGTGTAATACTAAGTTAGATAATGGTGATACAAGTAACTCTAGACCCTAAGTAGTCATTATATAGCATAATGACACTTATCCTTCAAGTAAAAACGTCCATCCTTAGTTAATAAGCATAAATGATCAGCCACACATGATTATGGGGAGTAAATTCGCCAATAAATGCAAAACTTGTAACTTCAGTCAACCCCATCCGATCGGTTTCTCACCATCTGATTGGATGGTCAATCTTTTGGCACGTTTCCAGCTGAATCGGTTGCGAGTTGCAACCGATCGGTTGGAATCTATCTGAACCATTTTCTATGTCTTTTCCTTGTCGTTTTACGTTGCATGCATTATTTTTCTTCGTGGCATGACTTTGTCCATTAGAACTTGATATTTCCTTGATAATTTCGTGTAGAAAACTTGTCTTTATCAAATCCTTTTGTCCATGCAACGTTTCTTTCTTCCTTGATCTTCTTGAAACTCTCCAAAAATGCATGTCCACTTCATTTCTTTATCTTTTAATCATTTTTACCTGCTTTTCGCTATATTTGCATGCATAAACACTTTTCCACGATTAAGTAACAAATATATACAAATATGACCAATTTCCACTCATAAAACAAACAATAACGCGACTAAAAACATGTTAATTTTGAGCGTTATCACGTATCGACTGACCTGATGAAATTTCCAGATTTTAATTTTTATTTTTTAGGTTTTATTTTTACTAACTACTAATAAATTTTTGCACAAGCTTTGATTTTTCTTATTAAATGTGTTTAAATGGTGGCATTTATATATTTCTGTACTTTCTGTGGAGACATCATTCATGGAGGTTTGAACGCTTTCCATGCACATAAACTAAAAAGTTGCTCAAAAACGCATAATGCAGGATCATACCGAGCAAATCTCAAGGGAGTTTTCTGTTCTAATTCTTTCTATTTCCTGTTTTTAATTTCAAATTCAAACAACGAGGACGTTGTTTAACTTAAGTGGGGGGATGGAGAATTAGAACGCTACTTGTCCTTATTTTTAAAAAATATGCTTAATATGTACTTAATATGCTTAAATTTAATTTTTTTCTAGCATGTTTTTGTTAAATCTAAGTTGCATAGCCGCACACATAACTACTATTATATAAAATTGTGAGAATTGAGCGTATCCGTTTCCTAATATTTAGCCCAAATTCCACAAAAATATGAGTGTACCGGTGACTTGTAAACTTTAGAACTTGGCTTGTATACTATTCGAGACCACCATAATTAGTATTATTGATATAATTGGAGTGGCTTGTCTAACTTGGTAAATTTCTAGGATTACACCCAAATAGCCTTAATATGTTATGTGTTATTAACTAACTACACTGGTTAGTTAAATCCCGTTTAAACCCTTTTGTTATTCTCATTATTAGAGTAAATACCCATAGAAAAACTCTCAGAGCCATTCCTTTCGTTTCTTACACCTATATAAATGTTTCGTTACACCTTAGCCTACCCTATAGATTTAAGTCTGTGGTTAGTTGCTTTAGGCAAAAGTTTGTTTCCTGTGCTTGTGTACTTAATTTATTATCTTTGGTTAGGTCAGGAATTGCACAATGCAATTGGAGTGAAAGTAAATATTGTATATTTTTGTTTTTCGTGTGTTTACTACTTTCACTATTACCTCTATATCTGAAGTTATGAAATTATGAAAATTATCCAGATTTATTGTTCTAAGTGAAGCGGTGAAATTTTACCCCTTTAGTTTATTTGATGTGTAAAAAAAAAAGGAAAAAAAATCGAAAAAAGAAGAAAAGAAAACGAAAGAAGAAGTTGGAAGTTTGATAAACCAACGATGTAAAGTTTTGTATAAGTGGTAGATATCACCACTATTGTTGTATTATATTTATAGATTGCAAGGGAATTGGACGTTATGGGAACGCCAACTAAGGTTTATTCTTTGATTGAGATATTTTTTAGTCTAATTCAGGTCTACCTAAAGCGTGAGTTAGTCAATGATATGTGTCTTATTCATGGGATTGTTGGGAAAGTGATTAACCACACACAGGACTTAATCTATTTGTTTTGTTTATTTTTTATTTTACACCAATTTATTTCTCAAATATTATCCATACCCTATACCATATTATTGTATTCGTTGTTAGATTTCGAGCATCCGGATATAATGATGGCCAAGTGAGAATGTCAATTGTGTGAATAAGGTACTGACCATCCGGGTATTAGATTAATCAATGGTGCGTGCGAATTGCACCAGGCTTTACCTCTCGAGGGATCTCGAGAAGCTTACAACCCCCACCAGGCAGTGTACCTGATCGTTGTAGTATAGTATAGTGACAAGTACCGGGGGATTGATCGTTCAACTCAGGAATAGTGTCGCTAGGATTAGAAAGCCTAAAAACTAGGTCTAGAGGTGAGGGATGATTCTTTTTGTATTTTTTATATTTTATAAAAGCAATTAAAATCTCGAGTTTTGGAAGAGTGAGCGGAATTAGTTGCTAATCAACTAACCCAATAACTAAAGATGCAATCAAAATAAAATAACGAAAATGTAAATAAAGCTAATTAAACTAGTGGTGTGAACAATAAATGGGAAAATTATGTTTACTTAGATTTCATTACTCTCTAGATATCTTTTACAAGTTGATAGTTTGTTACAGTTGCGTGGATGACGGGTTATATTCCTTAATACCAATCGTGGGGTGGCGTACGTACTTCCCCAACTCTATAAGCTCCTACTTCACTCCTATGTCGAGCTTGCAAGAAGCTCCTAACATGGGATCATTAGAATTCGCTCATGCATTAAATACAACCATAAAAACCTAGTACGCATTGGTTCATGCTTCTTAAGACGTTCAAGCAAGTTACATTATGGAAGTCTGCCAGTTTTCTTAAGCCTAACATCGAAATGATTCATCCATTACAACTATAAACAAGCAATCAACCCATAATCAACATCTAGGTTTCTCTACATCTAAGCAAACACACAAGATATCTAGCCTAGCATGTTAAAATCAAGACAAGCGTAAGATATATTCAAACAACACATAGACATATTGAATGAATTGAAATGATACTTATCTTAATTGAACATGAAAGGTTTCAAGGGGTGAAAACCCTTGAAAATACTGATAAAATCGTCCTAGGGTTTCTCCAAGTCGTCCTAAAAATTGTCCTCCTTTATGAATGAAAATTACAAAAGTATATATAGATTTTCCAAGGTGACGGCGTCAAGAACAAAATTCTAACGCCGTCAACCCGCCGCCCATAATAAAATCGGATTGCCTAGATCCAAATCTGACGCCATCAAGAGTGGTTTTCCTATGGGCCGTCATGAGTAATGGGGCCATGACGGCCTATGGTGACGCCGTTAGGCCCTAGTGCAAAAACATTCTGGACCGTCATCGACTCTATCCTCTTCACCTCTTGTTTTCCTATTGACGCTGTCATTAAGAATTTGGTGACGCCATCAGGTACTGTTCCCAGCAAGGAAAATTAAGACTTTGTCGTTTTCTTCACTTTTATGCTCAAAAAACGTCCAAAATGCTTCCTTTTCCAGAATTCACTCCAAAAGTACCTAAAATGACAAAAGGAACGATTTAGGGCAATATTTGATCAAATAAATGCAATTCCGGGCTTAAATGACCCCCTAAAAACGGATCATTTTTCGCCTCATCAATCAAATAACGCGCCAGCGATCTGGTGTGTGACTTGGTGACCATCCGTTATGCAAATAACGTGCCAGCGATCCAAGAAGCATACCAATGACCATCCATTGTTTGAAGCGTCGAGGACTCGTGCCAGTGATCTACTAAGTTTATGCAAGAGATATTTGAACAAAGCTAGGTTTAACCCTAAGCCATATCAACCCTTTTTACCGCTTTAGACTCGTTACTCCTTATGCAAGCCTATGATATAATATTCATCATGATCGAGCAATTGAGCGAATTTGATTAGTTGAGAGATTGAGAGATATATTTTATTTCTAGTTCGTTAAGTGTTTGGTTGCACAATTATGATAAAACGAATAAGTGCTTAATTATAAAAACACGTCCTAATATCTTTAGGATACAATTTCATATGTTTAATCTCAGGTTTACTTGGGGACAAGTAAAGTTCAAGTGGGGGGATATTTGATGCATCAAATAAGTACATATTATTGTCATCATTTGTCCTATTTATTTGACTTGTTTTATATCATTATCTATGAGAATCGATACTTAATCAATTACTTTGGTAATTCTCAGGTAAAAACAAGCAATTGGTGAAAGTTAATTGATGAGGCGAAAAGTGTACCGCTTTTAAGGGGTCATTTAAGCCCAAATTCGAGTTTATTTGATCAATTATTGCCCTAAATCGTTCCTTTTATCATTTTAGGTACTTTTGAGGAGAAATCTGGAAAAGGAAGCGTTTTTGACGTTTTTGGAGCATAAAAGTGAAGAAAACGGCAAAGTCTTAAAATTCCTTGCTGGAACAGTACCTGACGACGTCAAGCTACAACACATGACGGCGTCAAGAGTGGCAAAAGAGGTGGATGTGGAAATTATAACGTGACGGCCCAGAGTGTTTTCTTTGTTATTGGCCTGACGGCATCACCAAGGCCGTCAGGGTCCAAATACTAGTGACGACCCAGAGCTTATTTCTACATGACTGCATCAAAAGCGGATCTAGGCAATACGAATTTCAACTTGGCGGTGAGTTGACGGCGTCAGAGGCTAACAAATGATGCCGTCAGGATGCTTAGTCTATATATATTTTTCCAATTTTTCATTGTAATGTGTGGAACAAAGTGGAACAAGTGTGGAACAAGTGGAACAAGTTGTGCAAAAACCCTAGGTCGAATTTCCTGCATATTGAAGGGGTTTCAAACCCTTCTTTCTTCCATGTTTTAATAAAGATAAGTGCTCCAATAATCATTCAATATGTCTATATATTGTTTGATTCTATCTTATGTTTATCTTTCTTTTAACATGTTAGGCTAGGCTTTTATTTTGTTTGCTTAGATGTAGTGAAACCTAGATGTTGATTATGGGTTGATTGTTTATTTATAGTTGTTACGGATGATTGTATTCGATGTTAGGCTTAAGAAAACTGGCAGACTTCCATTGGTAACCTGCTTGAACATCTTAAGAAACATGATCGGAGGTGTACTACGATTTTTGGTTGTATTTAATGCATAAGAGAATTCTAATGATCCCATGTTAGGAGCTTTTAATCGGCTCGGCATAGGAGTAAAGTAGGATCTTATAGAGCAAGGGAATATTGTACATGGCCCTACGACTAGTATTACTGAATATAACCCGTCATCCATGCAATTGTAACAAGCTAATCAACCGGTAAAAGATATATAGGGAGTAATGAAATCTAAGTAAACACAACTTTTCTCATTATTTGTTTCCACGACATTAGTAAATTAGTTTAATTTTCATTTCTTTTATTTTATTTTGATTGCATCTTAGTTAATTGGGTTAGTTGGCTAGCAACTAATTCCGTCCACTCCTTCAAAACCCGAGATTTTACTTGCTTTCCATAAAATATAAAAATACAAAAAGAATCATCCCTCACCTCTAGACCTAGTTTAGTAGGCTTTCTAATCCTAGCGACACTATTCCTGAGTTGAACGATCAATCCCCCGGTACTTGTCACTATACTATACTACAACGATCAGGTACACTGCCTGGTGGGGCTTGTAAGCTTCTCAAGATCCCTTGAGAGGTAAAACCTGTTGCGAGGGCGCAATTCCTACGTATCATTAATGATTTTGGACGAAATATGAAGCTAAATGATCAAGATTGGAAAAGTCTACTGAGATGAAGGAGATACGCCACATCATTCTAGAAAGATAGGGTGTATTACTATACTTAGATGAATTCGAAGACCATTGCCTGACTTTGAAGAATGCGTCGCATGTAAATTATCTCATGCGCCACATATGAAACTTTGGTCAATGAAGAAGAACCAACTTGTTCTAGCCCAGATACACCGCATTACACATCTGACATATGATGCATCACTATCCACACTTCACCGAATACAATCCAAGATACTGAAGGACATGCGCCGCATTGATATTAAGATACGCCGCATCTGAAGACGGTGTACGAATATTCCAGAATATATTAATCTTGGACCCCACGCGAAGCTAAGTAAATGCGCCGCATCTACTTAATAGATGCGCCGCATCGACCCCACAGACAAAAACTATAAATACCCCAAGATACAGTCGGATTTCATGTGCCATAAACCCTAAGACGAAAAAGAGTAACCCTAAGGAGGAGAATACAGACGAAAAGGCAACACAAGACATACCACATTGAAGATTTCAGATAGTTAAGAAGGTCTTGCTTGTGTTTTAATTCTATTTAGTAGTTTTGTTTTATTGTAATAGTACACTTTAATCCATCAGGACCCTTAAAATTGCTTTCCCATCGATTAAAGTTTATTTGATGTTTTTTTTGGTTCTTGTTATATGTGCTTTGATAACCTCTGTGTCTAATTCTGGCTTGCTTGGTCCGCCATACCCCTCCCACGTCTTCTTCACTAGCATTATAAGTTAGTGTAAGCACTTAAAAAAGGTTAAATAGAATAGACATAAGTAATTATTAAGAGTTTACTAGCCTATAGTCAAGATGCCAACGAGAGAGAAGAGTTTACGATACTGATTGGCTCTAAATAGTCAACCTAAATTGACCAAGTAAAATTTCAACAAAGTCAAATAACTTAGAGTCAATGCTTCCTGGTAATATAGGGTATCACCAGGTCGTTATGTCCCGACGAGGTGTGAATTGTACTTAAGCGTGCTTGTGATCGGGTGATTTTTCACAGGAAAGGGTTATGATGAGAATTATTTGAGAATTATGAAATTAAATAGCTTAGGAAAGCTATATGATTGATTATGTGAATTTAGATTAAGGAGAAACAAGTTAAAACCTAAAAACGTATGTTTTAATTACAAACAGGTAGTGATGTACGCGAGAAAAAGTGAATCTGATAAAATAAAAGGCTACGGATATGAAAATGATATTTTTACAAACATAATGATTAAAGAAAATTTTTAGAAAAATAAAATTAATTTTTACACTAATTATATAATTATTATTATTAATTAAAAACTATTTTCTAATTACTTTTTAATTATTTAAAATACCCTAAATTATAATTAAATCTAAAATTTCACTAGAAAAATGAAAATAAAATTTGGAAAAATTTAAAATACTTAAGAACTAATTTCAAAAGTAAACTTGTATTTTTCTGATTTTTTTAATTAATTATTATTAATTATTTAACTAATTATTAATTATTAAAAACTAAATTAAATTGTGAAAAATACCAAATGATAAGAGAAAAATCTGAAAAATTACTAAAACTATTTTTAGCTATAAGAAACCTAAGAAAATTATAAAAATGAGAATTGCTTATAAATAAGCTGAAGAATAAGCCAATTGGCTTAAATAGAAGCTATCACTTCTATTAAAGTTGGCTTTTTTGGATTTTTCCTTTTCACAACTGCTAATTAACTGCTTTTAAGCAACTTTTGTGAAGGTGGTTTGATTGGAACTCATAAATAAGCAATTGGTGTGCTTATTTGGTAGACAGATTAAGCCGATGGCTTAATATGATTTGAAATTGCTTGAATAAGTTGCAAAACTGAATCACAAGTCCAAATAATCAACTAACTAACAATAGTAACAAGAAAGAAGCACAAATAAGTCAAATAAGCATACACAATAAGTCAGAAATGAGAAATAAGCACTTATGCTTAAAGACAGGCCAAACAGGCTAATAAGGCCTACTTGCAGCCCTCTATGGGGGCCACAAGGGGGGGTCAGGGGTCCAAACTTGGGGTTGAACCCTTGAGTTGGACTGGGTGGCTACAAATTAAGCCAAGAAATAGGCCAAGAAGCTCACTAATAAGCTCTCAATAAGCTTAGGAAATAAGCTCAACAACCTGAGGTTGCAGAATGTTTAGTGAAACAACCAAGTAACAAGCACCAATGTACTAGTCCAAATAGGTGCACAAATACAAAATAAGCTTAGATATGAAAACTTGGCTTATTGGGGTTTCCAATAAGTAACAAAGCACAGGGTGGGTCCCACTATGTAACCAGATACATGCCTATGAACTTGGGTCTATACACTGATCGACTCAGTGTAAGCTCTGATGACAGGGTGCAAAGGTTGATCAATTAAGCCAAAACAGCTAAGCTAAACTCAAAAATAAGCTAGGGGTTGAACACTACTACTGATAAGCTACTAAAAAGCCAAAGGGCTTGGTGTGGGGTCCACTGGTTTGGTCACAACAAGCCAAAGAAAAGGGCTAAAATCCCTGGTGCAGGGGAGGTTGCTTTCCCTGCACCTTCAAATAAGTAAATGCAAAGTGCTCATAAAAAATCTAAAAAATAAGGCAAGTATGAATTTCTGTAGTTCAGCTGACACACTTCAACCACAATAAGTTTCAATATCTGAATCCTAACACAAAATTCAAAACAAATCCCACAAAAAGTGGGTTTCTGCAAAATTATGCTAGTTTGTCTTTTTGAATTGCTATGAAACTTTGACTTAGGTGAGTTTTGATTTTGATTTACTGACTGATTGTGGTTAGTTAAGATGTAAAAAGACAAAATTAAGCAAACTTATCAACATGTGGCTTAAAATGAACCTTATGCTACTTAAATTCCAACACAGACAAATCCTAGACAAAATTATTGATGATTTTGACTTTTAAGCCTGTTACTAACAAAGACTTGTTTGATTTGGTTGACTAGGGATCTGAGTAAGTTAAATGAACAAGGATGAGTAATGAAACTCACTAAAACACCTCAACACAAACAAAACCAAACACCCCTAACTAACACAGATTATGATGAAACTTGATCTAAGTGAAACAAAAATGCGAACTACTGATTGTAACTAGTCTAATAAGTGATAAATAAGTAGAGTAAATAGTAATAAGCAACAAGTAATACTAATGCACTTAAAAGAGTAAAAATAAAAAATTTGAGCTTACAAAAGCCTTCCAAGCTAACTGCCAAGGACCAAGGACCCAATATCAATCCCTAATGGTTCCCACAAACATCTAACCCACAGCCATCCATAATGCACTGTGCTCCAGCCTTTCTTCAACCTGCAACATGCCTTTTTTATTTTATTTTTATTTTTCTTATATTTTTGACTATTTTATGAAATTTAGCTTCTGATTGAATTAGAAGCTTATAAAGCTTCTAAAAGCTTTCTATTTTAGTTTATATGAGATTACAAACAACTGAGGATCACTTATGAACCTTAAATAGATACTAGAAATTCTTAATTAAAACTTGAAACTTGGAAATGAGAAATAAACTTAAAATAAACTTTCATTAACTGAAAACAGATTACAAAGGTTAAAATAAACACTAAAATAACTAAATTACACTACTATATGCCTTATTAGGCTTTCTACTACTACTATATATACTACGAAAATGAGATAAGCCATCCACCCTAGCACATGCTTTCCTGTTGCAATTTGAGACTCCCAATGGCTTCTTTGTTGACTCTAGACCATATCCCAGCCATTGATTTGAGATAACACCCTTCAAAGCCCTTGATTGAAGTTTGGCGCCAAATACGAATGGGGCAAGATTAGTGGAGCTGGTGAGCTTATTTAATAAAGATGGGGGGGGTTGGTTTAGGTTGGTGAGTGGTATTAATGAGGTTGGTGGTTTGGTGAAAAGGTGAGGGAGGAAGGGGGAGACAGGGTTGCAGGATTTGGGGGGAAGTGTGGGGGAGATGGGATGTTTGACCGGTCTTTTGACCATGGTTGACTGTTTGACCTTGGTGTTGGGTTTACTATTTTGATGGCTGGGCTTAGGATAGGTTTAGGATTAGATTGGATTGGGTTTAGTTTTGGGTAATAATAACAAGGGGTCCGGTTTTGTTAATTGTATCACAAGGACCATTTTTGTAATTTGCAGAAACTTGAGGGTTGAAAATGTAATCTTCCCAAAGTGTTCACAAGGACCAATTATATAAAGCTTATTATTCCAAGGACCAAAATTTGCAATTTTCCATTTTAAAAATTCCCAAGGACCAATTTTGCCAAACTTTAAAACTTGAGGGACCAAACATGTAACTTTTGAAACTTTATACCCAAATATCATATTTTATAATTTTTGACTTTCAAAAGACTTGGGTTGACTTATCTTTCAAAACAAATGCCTAGGGACTAATTTTGACAAGTTTTGAAACTTGGGGGACTGAAACTGCCAATTATGCAAACTTTGATCGTTTTTCATTTGTTTTTACTCATTTTGCATCTGAAACATATAAAACACAATCTCTGAGATATTTTCAGTACTTTGGTGCCTTTTTGAGTGTTTTTAAATGTTTTGCAGCTTAGATTTGGCCAAAAATGATGAGTGTTTGAGCACTCATCAGATATTCATCATATAAAACTAGCAATAAAACAAGTAACAAGCTACTTAATCATTAGTCAGGCCTCTTATCTGTATCTGTTATCTATCTGTGTACGAGTACGCCATTCGTTGTATTCTTGCATAATAGTTTTATTAGTTTATTTAATCAAACCAAATCGTGCCAGTCTCTCAGAATAAACCCCCAGCATTAGATTAGATTGTAAAACTAACTTAGGATATTAAAATACTGATAGACATACTAGGTGTTAACGTTCCACTCTTAGTGATCGATACTCTGCTTACCAACTAACCTACACTGATCGGGTACACTACTCATTAGTGTGTGTGTGTTATAGAATAAGTCAGCTAAATATAAATTTAAAACTTGATTAACTACAAATGACATAGCACGCAACACACATCAATATTCTAATAAATTGACATAAAAGATGAGCATAATAGGGGGAAATTAACACTAAAATATCAAAACTATTTGATGTTATCATTGGGCGTTCATTTTCTGACATTAGTATGTACAATTTAATATCCTCATAATGTTTTTTGTCTGAGCTTTCTGTTATAGGTTTTGACATCTATGTTTTTCCTAATTGTCAGTTGATGCAGGGGTTGGTAAAAGGATAGAGGCTGCTATGGCCTATCATCTTGGACATATCCTTTCAAATCCATTTGGTTCTGGATTTCCTAACTTGCTACATCTCCCCCATTTTGTTTTTCCTTGGTTCCCAGTCATGTTCCAAGGTTTTGTTTTGGTGGTTCCTGCCTGCAATTATGCTGATTCTATGAGCAGGAATTGTAAACTTTCTAGAAGAGACTGGACCGCCGTCTTCGTGGGTGTGGTGGACCTGGTCTTGTTTCCTTGTTCAACAAGGTTCGGGAAGGGAGTGCATGTCTTCTGATCGGTCCGAAAAGAAAAATCCTATGATTTTTCTCCTCGTTCCCCACCAAAGGTTTGTACTCGCTCCTAGCTCCGTGCTTGTGCGGTCAACTAGGTTAGATTTAATAAGGATGGATTAGACCTCCTGCTCCAGGAGTGAGGAGAGAAAACTGGAATGAGATTTTATTATTTACAACCCAGGTTTCTTCTTCCTCCAAGTTTATTGTCTTGGAGGAAACCTCAGTCCGATCATTCGATTCCCAAGGCTAAAAAGGTCACGTTTGACATTTTTCTTTAACATTTCCTTTATGTTAGGGTGTCGCCGAATGTTGGTTGCTTCTGCTTCCATCCGGGAATTGTTTTCCAGGGATGGTGATTTCTCAATAGAAGGCGACGATGTGGGTTCATTTGTTTTTTGTCATATTTCGAACAGTTTACTAGCGAATTTCCTTATCAGGGTGATGTAATGTAATTTATAAGTCTTTCATACATTATAAAATGTTATTCCAGGGCTAGTGCGCTTGAATCTCGGTACTTTGAACTTTTTGTATTTCTTGTTGTATGTTTGCACAACTTATTAATGAAAAAGCATTATCATTGTTGAATGACTTTACTTTGAATGTGTTCGGCGTTTGTAGAATATTTTTGATATTTTTTTTGTAAGCCTTTCAGGCGTTACTTGATGTTTGCCAGATTTATTTTCCATGAACTTTGAAGCGTGATGGAAGATATGTTTGTTATGTTTAGCCTTTCAGGCATTATGACTTGAGTTTTTTCAAGTATGTTTTTTAGACCGTTTAGGTGCTAAGAAATGTATGTTCAGGGCAGTGCGCGCCTGATTGATGTTACTCCTTATTTGTAAAGAAGATTTTGTAGGATTACTTTTCCTTTCTTTTAGCTTAAGATGTTTCAATGATTCCCATGCCTCATTTTATTGTATAAGAGTTTTCTAAGGCTTGTGCATGATCACTTGTGTTACTTAAATGTTTTACGAGGTATTCACATAATTGTAGGGGCAAATGTGACTGGTTTTTTTGTCCCTCAAGTGTTTATAAGGTGTTCATGTAATTTCTAAGGCAAATGTGTCAGGTTATTTGTTGTCCCTCAAGTGTTTATGTGGAGTTCATATAATTTTCAAGGCAAATGTGCCTGGTTATTTGTTGTCCCTCAATGTTTATGAGGTGTTCATGTAATTTTGCGAATTGTTTTTGTATGCTGTTGAAGTGTTATAAAATATTTATATTTTTCTATTTCTTGCGATTCTGTTCGCAAGAGTTTATCAGGATAGATTAGCGTGATCGTTTTTGTTATTGTCCTCTTAGGCGCTGGTGACATGTTTGCCTTGAGATTGGCGTTTCTCAAATGTTTAAGAGCTTTCAGGGCAATCTTGCCAGTGTAACTTGTTTCCTTTGTGATAGAAAGAGATTTTCCCAGGGCTTTTTCTTGTGTTATCAATGTTTTTTCCAAAATGAGTTGTTACTACTAATGTGTGAGCCTTTTAGAAGGCATGTTGCATAAATTTGCTTCATGTGTTGTGAAAGGTATGTCTGTTACTCTCATAAACCTCCTTGGTGTTATGAAGTACATGCTCTTTTCAGGGCATGTTTGCCCGATGAATGTTGTTTATTCTATAAGTTTCACAAGCGTCATAAATTATGTTTGTTTGTTTGATTTTTGTTAGCCCCCCATGTGTTTGTGAGGAATTATTACGATAGATTAGTCTGATTGTTGATTCTACTAGCTTTCAAGCGTTTGTGGGATGATTTTGTGTGTGTGTTTACCCGACGATTTTTAGTTTTTGTTTTGTGGGGTTTATGTTACTTCATCAAGAGTGTTTGTTTGGGTCCCATAAGCATTTTTTGTGTTATAGAATTTTTGCTTTTTGTCTTGTGTTGTGAGCCTCTCTAGCATTTACAAAGTTTTCAATTGTGATCATGTCTGACTTGGTTGAGAATTGCTCATGTCACCTGATTTCTTTTGTTAGTATGTCTCTGTCTAGCCGTTTTCATGCTTCAGATGTTTGTAAGGTCTAAATGTAACTCCTCAGGAGTGTTTGTTCAGGATCTATAAATCTTTTAGACGTTATAGATTTTGTGCATTAGGGCGCGTTTTCCTGATGTTGTACCTCAGTAGTTTGTGAGGTTATTTTAACTCTTAAGAGCGTATATTGCAAATGGCATTTTTTTTAATTTCTTTAAGAGCATTCTGCAAGCAAATAACTTTTTCCTTGGCTAGCAAATAACTTTGTTATACTACCAAATTGAGACTCTATACCAGGTAGTTCATTGGAATGTTTTTCACTTAAATCAACACCACTCATCTAAGTGGATTCGACCATTGTTTCATAACAAGGCTGGATAAACAACCCTTTAGGAATTGACTTTGGTGTGACACCCACTACTGAAACTAGCCTTTGCTAGTGGACTATCATCATACCACTGAAGCATCAACATACCTTCTTTAGCTTAGGTGTAATACTACAAACCTCATTACTCATGTCCTATTCGTATTCCTCTACAGTTGCTCTAATTTGGGAGTTTGACATATAATAACTGTTAAGCTTCGTAATTCCATGTTCAATATAGACATTCTATAAGTTTAAAACTCAATCCTAGCTAAAGCAAGTACATACTCATCATTAGCAAGAGCGAACAAACCAACATCCAAGTCAGTCACATGATTCATATAATAATAATAATAATAATACACATGCTCCTCTACACTAGTATAACCTAACTGTAACACCATCTTATCTAGCTCATGGGCTGGAAAAACATCTATATCCACATCTCCCACTATATAAAACAAGCTTTTCATAAGAAATCCTTTGCCCAAAACTCCAAGATAATGACAACCGGAAATACATTAGATCTAATGGACCATATGCAATGTCGCCTATAGCATTCAATGTAAACAAATTAATACAAACATCTTCTTAGACGGAAGATCAAACTTAACAATACTACCACCAACAAGTAAATCCCCAACATTTAATTCAAACAAAAAAACACATACTCAAACAACCCTTCGGTAGATCAAACAACATACTATCATAACAACAATGAACCCCCCCCCCCCCCCCCAATTTTCTTACTCAATCTAATTCATACTTCCAGAAAAATTAACCTCCCATCAATAATCGTTCAATAAAAATTCATCCCCAACTCATTTATCCCTACCCGAATAATTCAAGTAACCCCCAAAATCAGTTTTCCCCCAAATATGGTAACCCTCAAAAAAATCCCCCAAAGTAGTTATTAACAAATTGTTTTGTGTTTGGATGCAAATGTTTGGAGGAATTAACAAACTGTTGATTCATCAATAAACGATAATAAAATTTGTGTTTGGATGCAATCATGAGGTAATTTTTTTTCTATTGATGAAACCATATTTGATTTTCATTATCAATCATGGAGTATTTTTTTTTTAAATTTTTTCTATGGGTTATGAATTAGATTTGTGTTTGGATGCAATAAATTCAATGAGTTGCTATATAATTGCACCCCCAAAAACTATTATTCGATTTTTCATAGTTATTAATCGTGTAACATTTTGTAACAATGTTTTTTATTTAGACTTGGTGATTCGTTAAAGATTAATCCATTGGTGATAAAAAGCTACGACTGTTATTGATTGTTTATGTTTTTATTTGAAAGCTTTTATTATATATGTCTTAATAATTTTATTTAGGAGAATTAATATATTGAAAAATTGAAACTTTCGTCTTCAGGTAGAATGTGCACTTAGAAAGTTGTTAGTGAAGGCAGAAAATAAATTTGATATAGAATGTGCACTTAGAATATATCATTTACATTTTGAATGATTGTTTTGATTGCTGATAACGAACAGAGTATTATATATGGGTTATTTGGGATTGCTTATTGAAACTACCTATAATATATATCATACATGGATTTTTTGAAATTGCTAATTCAATTTCTAGAATGATTTCTTATAATATGACAAGAAGCTTTTCCGGATATCTATATGTAACCTTGGAAGTGCTTAATAGGTTAATGTATATCGGAAGAGCTATTAAACACTTTGAAGGTGTTTGGTTAAGCTTACATAAAAAGGCCTATTATCATTTTCCATTGAATTGGAGATTTTTGAAAACACATAAACCTATAAGAATAAGCTTTTACTCAGACACTCCTTCAAAGATCAATTGCTAGCGAACAATTAGCAAACTACATGAGTACCTGCTTTTGTGAAGGCAGGAAGATTTTAATATATGAGGGTAGTTACTTTAGTGTATATAATCCTACTTACATATTGTTTTGTTAATATAAGTTGTGAGTAGTTGCGATCTATATGTTTATTTTCTTTTGGGCGTGTTTGTGGATAACATTAACAAAGTTGGTGGTGTATGATGATAGATGACCAAAAGCACTTTGGTATAATACATTTAACTCAAACAAATATCTTTTTTCTAATAAACTCTTATTTGATTACTATCTTCTGTAATATTTTTTCGGGAGATAAGTGATGCTTTTGTAAACTACAACATATGCCTTTAAAACTTTTTTTTTTCTTTATATCTTTTGACAGTCTCAATAGCTATTTGTTGTCTAATTTACATCTTGATGCTGCTGTTAGTGGTTGTTGTAGATTGTTGCTGCTGTTGTAGGTTGTTGCTTCTGATTGTGGAGGTTGTTGCTGCTACTGTTTAACTTGCCGGTTGGTAATGTGAAAGGTATAGTACTAACTACTACTTAATATGAAATTTTCGATTGGTAAGCACTAGGTTTATGTTAGTGTTCAATGGACATTGTATTTATCTTCCCCGGAAGTAGGTGTCACTTAGTTTTTCTCATTAGGCTCGATGTAGCCGGTGGAATGGGTTTGCAAGAATGTTCGGAATATCAGCTTAGAAAAGGATGTTTCAGGGGCATTATTCTTTGCCAGGTATGTTAAGTAGTAATAATATAATAATGCACATTAAATTTCCTATTCATATTGAAGATTGACTTTATTAACTTAAATTTTTTGTCTTGGCGTAGCTATTTGGTGGCATGACTCAAATCTGCAGAAGGAACTGAACTGATACACCCCAACAACGCTTTTGTAGGAATGTGAATTGGCGCTTTGACAGTAGATTATGGTAACTTGATGAGGACTATCAGAAATTAAGGTATCTCCTAAGCTATAAATTTTCATCCTCGACATGATTGGTGAGATTGGATTAATGAATGATAGTTACATTTCAGTTTTATAACACATGTTGCCTTTTTTTCTTATAGTGCTAAAGAAATTTTGTGTTATGTGCTAAAGTAACTAAAACTTCGAAAATAATCTTGATGGTTATTATGCAATCAAAATACACTATCAACCGGTTCCCTTTTGAGCTATATTGTTGTGTTATTTTTTTTATCCATTAGAGGTAAAAGCATTATTTATATGCGATTATTACAGGTAAAAGCAATGCCTTCTTCTGCAACGTTATCAATGGTAAGCCCTTTTATTCTTATCTCATAAGGAGGTTCATAGTTGAATAAGTTTTAAAGCCCATGGAAGTAAAACAAACAACAACCCACAAAAACTCATCACTATCATTTCCACTACAAATACCTATGTCAGGTATTTCGCAGGTAAGTTTTTGCTTTTTATATGCATTCATTACCTGCATGACTCTCTAGACTTGCTCACGTATCCACACAAGCCAACTATCTCTACCCATACATCCTATAAACATCTAGTATGTCAAGCATAAGATCACAACAACTCCAAAATAAGTAATCTAACAATCTAACACCCTAAACATATCATAATATCATAATAAACCCTAATCTAACCCTAATTAAGCCCTAATCAGGCCTATGTATTTACAAAACCCTAATTGCTTATCTAAACTAATTTGAAAGTGTTCAAGGCTTATGTATGAGTTACCTTAGGAACAATAGGATATCGTAGCACCTTAGACCCTAGTACAACCCTTTAGAGCTTAAGTACAAGTCTCTTAAGCACAAAACCATAACTAGGTCATAGCTTCCCGGAATTAGGTCTAAACTATCCCAAAACTTCACCATAAGCTACCACCACTTATTATAAGCCTCTTAGGACCTAGGATTAGTCACCAAACACTCATAGGACCCTAATCTAGGCAATAAACCCTAAGCTATACCCTAATTCTCCCTTAAGCAAAACTAGGTCAAAACTAAACTTAAACTAAGTTAAAACCTAAAACTAAGCTACCAACCTAGCACCACTATCCCTAGCAACCTACTAGGAAGCTTACACATCTCCTTGAACCAACCTAGCACCCAAGCAACCACCTTACAAGTAGGTGCATCACCTACTTGTCCTAAACCGCCTATATTGCTAAACCACCACCACAAACATCACTAAACCCCCTCTATAAACCCTAAGCAGCTTACAAGAACCTCCCTACCACCGCCTTACCGCCTTGTAGCCACCAAACAACCACCAAGGAGGCTCGTTATCTCCTTGTCACCCCAAAACCACTATACGGCCACAAACACTCCACACCATCCCTAGCCTATATTGTAGGTTGTATTACTAATCTATAGCTGCACATAGTCACTACCCTTCCCGTTGTGACACCACACCACTCTTTCCTTGCTCACCAAGGCTTACGAGCTTATATAAACCAACGAACCCTCTTCATTTCAATCTCACACCTTCTCTTCTTTACACCTCAAACTCTCTGGTCCTAAGGGTAGTAGTAGAAGCCTAGTAACCTTATAAATCGAGTACTATAAGCCTAAGACCTTGTCGAGTTCTAGTTTTGCCCTAGGAAACCCTAAAACCCTATGTTAGCCCTCGTTAACCCTCCCCTAGTCAAGTAAGTTTTTAACCTTGCTTCTATTAGCTTTATTATAGTCTTAGGATAGTTATAGGTTGCTTTAGATCACATTAGAACCCTTGCCTAAGCCTTGATCACTATAACATGCTATTTTCTTTTTAAAACCCTAATTATGCACTAAATACTAATTATATGCTATAATACCTTATAATAAGCTATAATCTAGTTCAAGTAGCTTAATTAAGCTAATATTGTTAAACATAAGCTAGGAAACCTTTTTGTTTCATAAAAATATAGTTTGCATGGAATTAGGACTAGTTTTGCAAAGTTTTCCATGCATAGGGGTATATATGGTAAATTTATGAAAATATTAAGTATAGGGACTATTTTTGACATTTCATAAAGTTATAAGTATAAGGACCCTTTTTGCAAAGTTATATAACCTTAGAATAAAAAGATAAGTAGTTATAAACTAATAAGGACTAGATTTGCAAAAGTTATAAAGTAAAGGGTATAAATGGTAATTTTTGAAAACTTATAAGTCCAAGGGTCATTTCTGCTATTTTTCTAAAATATATAAGTATAGGGACTAAAATTGCTAAGTTTAGATAGTTAATAATATAAGTACATAAGTCTACGGTAGATTTTGTAAATATACAAACTATAAGGGTGTAAAGTGAAAATATTTTTATAAATATAAAAACCTAATTTAAGTTAGAAACATAACACAATACTAGGGAGCTTCATGTGAGGAGTACCATGTGGATATTTCGTTTTGACGAGTTTGCTGGGTTTACGAATTAAAGTGCCCTGGCTCCTCAAACGATTATTGCATGTACTTCTGAATTATGATGGACCGAACGGTGTTATGTTATAACTAAACTTAATAACAATATAGCTCAATAGTAGGGAGCTTCACGTGAGGAGTATTAATTTCTGAATTACGATGGCCCGAACGGTATTATGTTAATAACATAATACAATAGTAGGGAGCTTCATGTGAGGAGTCTTATACTTCTGGATTGTGATGGCCCGAACGGTGTTATGTTATATCTAAAACATTTAAAACATTAACAACCCTAAGAATGATTACTTAAGAAACTTAAACAAGATAACTAAAGCTTGACATACATCCACACCAACAATACCACCAGGATACGTGAGTAGGCAGTCTAGTCTCCTAGTCACTTTTCACATCAATTAGATTTTCCTAAGCCCAGGTGAGTTTTCATAGCCTCACTCTTTTTAAATGCTTTGCAAACCCTGTGAGGGGGATACATGCTACTTGCTTTAAATCGAATACAAGTCTTTTTCTTTTGTTGTTGCATGAGTAAACTATCTGCCATCCCTACACAACAAAATTTATGAATCTAATCGCTTGTGATATTTTACACAAGTGAACGCGAATATAATAAATAGATCTATTGGAGTTTGACAACTCTCGTTGGTACTACCTCTCACTGGAGGGTACCAATAAGTATTATATTTGAACCCTCACTGAAGGATTAACTTTGGCAAGTTATCCTTCCCATCTCCTCATGGTTGGGTCTGCAGCCCCCATGACCCGGATTGTTAACGCGTGGTTCATGAGCTTAGTGCAACAGACCAACTCTTGATAATTGTACATGCAATTCAATTATCTCACACACACACACACACACACACACACTACATTTTCCTTGAAGGGTGTAACAACTGAACCCTGAGGAACTTGTATTCACTAACCCCTAAACCTATGACTATCACTCAACACCTAGTGTTGACTTTTTAAGCATGTATTCTAGGTAACGGAGCTCTGTGGAAATTATGGCATGGAGAGGCACGAGACTTGAAATACTTTCTATTTGGTTATCATTCAAACATAACAACTCACACTTAGATTCACGGGAGCTCAACTTATAAAACTCTGATAATTTTAATGAATGATTACTCATTTTTATAAAATGTCTCTTTTCGAGTCATTTTCTATTATTGTATCTGTAATCCATAAAGTAATACCCCAAACACTTAATCCGCTGCGATCAGTGAAAAATGAGGGTGTTACAATGCAGATTGAGGCGACACTATAAGTTGCATCTATTTTACTCCTGTCTGATAGAGGTCAATTTTAATCGATAAAAAAGGAAAGATAAAGCATTGTAGGAGAAACCTTATGGTTTTTTGTTTTATATGCATGCTTGATTGTTCATATTAATGAGCACAAGCATTCACACATGCTTATAATCAACTTCGTAAACGTACATGTTCTACACCAGATCACATAAGTATAAACACACTGTATTTTACCTTAATTCCATACGTAATATTTTTTAATGTTTAAGAGACTAATGCTATCTATTGAACTTTAACCTTTTCACAGCTTTTGTACGTAAGGAAATTCAAGATGAAACTGAAAGAATCATGGAGAAGACAAAACAAACATCTCAAATTCTAATCCATCTCACTATCTACTAACCAAAAGGTGTATTTCTTGATATACATATGTATAATCTGCAAATGACCAAACAACTTGGGGTTGCTTATTACACCACACTTATTTCAAAAGTATAGAGAATTTATATCCTGTAATGTAGTACACCAAAAGTGAAATATTCAGGAAGAAAGAAATCGGTGAACTTCATTCCTTTTCTAATTCACATCCCTTAATTACAAATTCTTTTTTGAAGGAAAGTCAATTCAACTGCAAAATCAAAGTAAATTAAAGGTTGGTTTTATACTTTATGTGACCAATGATGCAACAAATTCAAACCATGACGAAGAAAAAGAAGCCTACAAAAGTGTTGGTAGCTCAAAAAACAATGTACAAGATTTAGATTAACTATGTATGCACTTTGATTATAAGCAATGTTGATTTTCTTTTAAGTGTTTGTGTTGGGTTATAATTTGTAAAAAATATCTATTTGGGTCATATTTTTATTTGGGTTGTTTTAATATTTGGCATCTATTTCGAACGAGCAATTTTTTCCCACAAACAACTTTGTAATGTGGCAGTTTCCGGAGTAAAAAGCAAAGAAAGGTTCAAAAGTGTTGTGTTGTGACAAAGACGACAACTACACCAACTCTACAACCAACATTGTATATAAAGAAGTTCTTCGTAGATTATAAACTATATATAATTTTCAATATTACATTTTATCTAACGTTATTATTTTCTTGATCAACTTTGTTTCAGTTAATTTGATGATGGCATGTTTATTTTATTTATTTTTAAAACATATATTTAGTACACGTTCATACATGTTTTAGTATTTATTTTATTGTATACACAAAATCTAAAAACTAGCCGTCTATTGGGCGGGCCTTGAATCATATAGCCATTTTTTTTTTGACAAATCTCCATTGCATGATTAATTTTATGCTTGTCAAGATTATGTATTTGCGCATTATATATATATATATATATATATATATATATATATATATATATATATATATATATATATATATATATATATATATATATATATTTATAGAATACATGTAACACATTTATATTTTTAATAATAAAACTTAATGCTAGCGCCCATCGGGGCGGGCGGCCTAAGGCTAATTATCGTATATGTCAGTTTTACCTCCTACATACATTCGTCCCAGAAACCTCCGAAGCATCCACCATGGTGAATCTTGATGGAAATCTTGTGTGATGCATAAGCTTGAAAAAAAAAGTTCTTAGCTTATAAATTTCCCAAAAAGAAATTCAACAAAACAAAATTTTCTGATTTACTTACCATAGATCCATTCGACTTTATCATACATCTCTTCGTCTGTTTGTGGTACTGAAACTTCACGTTCCTTCCAAGGTGTTGGACCCATTTGTGTTAACAGTCATAAGTCTTCCAAGGTGTGTGATCAAGTTTGTGCGAATGTGTATGTTGAGATCAAGTTTTTGTGTCTTGGTTTGTAGATAAGTACTGTATCTTTTAGTAAAAATGTATGTGAGTGTCCAAGTGAAAATATGTGTGTGTGTGTGTGTGTTTGTGTTTGATGGTTTAGGAATAGGCGGGAGTAGTGAAATGATGTGATTGAGGATGAGATGTGTAAAAGAAATATAAGATGTAATACCCAAAGTGCCCTTAACCCATCTCTTGACTAACGAGAAAGGCTAACACTGATTAGCCGAAAAGGACCAATCACGCAATTATGATAGAATATTGGGACTAAAAGTGAGATTTTTGAAAACAAATAACCAAAAGCGCGAATTGGGCAGACTTTGAGTACTAGCGGTGTAATTTACTCTTTAAAATGATTTTTTAGACGGTGAACTTAAAGACCGTAAGATTTCCATTTGGTCTATTTAAAACGCTTCACCGCAAAGCGCGACAACCCAAATCCTCGTTATATATATATATATATATATATATATATATATATATATATATATATATATATATATATATATATATATATATATATATATATATATATATATATACTCCTTTATAAAGCATTTAGGACATTCTAAATAATGAAGTCTTAAAATTCTTAAGACCAAAAACATTTCTTATTAAAGAAAGCCATAAAAACTTAAATGTAATTTACTTGGTCAAAACTTATAACCTATAATATTAATGAAATAAATGTGATTTTTAATGAGAAAATAAAATGTCACCATATTAATACTTGTAACTGCTAAAAGTTAGTTATTATCAATAATGATTATTAAAAACGTGTAATCGCATCTAACATATAAATCTACAACCATTTCATATCTCTCTCACACGTCTATTTAGAGATCAAATAGTTTGAATTGTTATGGGTTATAGTTATTTTAATTAAAAATTATCATTTTTTCGTAAAGTTATCGTTAGAAATAATGTATAAATGAACAAAATTACTTGCCACAAAATTTAATCATAGGGTACCCGTCACCGCATTGCGCGGGACCCTTCTAGTATATATATATGGGAGTAAAAGAGATGAATTTGTTTTAACTATGTAAGAGGGTAAAAGTGAAGATAGTATTGCGGACAATTTCCGTTCAAAAGTGGAAATAAGTTATCATGTCATATATATAAATACTAGCTTATAAGACCCGTGGAATCCACGGGTTTTTAGAAGAGATATTGCAAAAAAAATGAAAAATTAGTGTCTAAACAAAATAAAGAAAAGAACAAAAGTAAACAAGCTGAATCATTTATTCGAAATGAATATGAAGTAATAAGTCAACGATAATATAAAGTACAATGCTTGTAACTAATAATGTAATAAACTCCCATGCACGTGAGCTCCAATCTTGACTGCCTTTAAAAAGCAAATGTATGTAATGGGGAAGTTGATGAAGTGATAAGACAATAAATATTTCGTGAGCACCTAATAAGTATAAAAATAAAATGTAAGTAAAACATTTGTGTGATTGATAATACATGTAAAAAAAGGCATAAATGACATCATATGAATATTCGTACATACCTCTTAAAACTTGATCATAGACCGTCAAGAACCTCTTTGTAAGCTACATTCGTAATAGTCTGATAAATTACCATAAAAATAATTAGTAGTAATAATATTAATATTATAAATAAGCACCACAAACTTGCATGTTCCACTACTAATACTATAATGTTTATGTTGTTTATGAGACCATAAGCATAAAACACAACTATACTATGACCCACGCAACTGCTACTTACAATCAGCCCATAAAAAAATACTTCAAAAACTTGAATATGTAGAACTTTCATTACCTCAAAAAAAAACTATTGCAAATTATTATGACATACATCCACTAACTTGAATTAAATAGTGGATAATTTTTATTTAACTTTATCAAGATAATTTTCATAACCATGCCAAGATAAAAGGTAAAGATCTTAAACCGTGTAAAGAGACTTTTATAATGAAAACGCACAAATGCATACATAGAAGTAGGGGTGACCAAACAAAACCGAAACCGAACCAAAAACCGAAAAAACCGACCAAAACTAAAAACCGATGGTTCGGGTTTTAATTTTTCAAAAACCGAAAGATACGGTTCGGTTTTGGTTTTCGTCCAAAAACCGAACCAAACCGATTTTATTTAATAATATATAATTAATATAATATGAATAAAACTAAAAAAATCAAATTTATAAATTCATATTCATTTTGTGGGTAGATTTATAATATATTTATCTTTACATTTATGTTTATATGCGTGTTTGTCCTGTCGTGTGTTTATTGGAGAATATATCAATAAATATATGATGATGATTATATTATGTGTATGTTCACTTGCATGTGTGTGTCTCATTTATATGTGTGTAATTATAGAATTATTATGCAATAACATTATTATGCCTAGATTGACAAATAAAAAATAAAAAATAAGAATAACCAATTTTATATGTAATACAAGTTTGTTAGTATAAATTTGTCATACCCAGATATAAACGGTTAGAAACCGAAAAAACCGAAAAATCGAACCGAAACCGATAATAAACCGAAAAAACCAAACCGCCAAAAACCGAACGGTTTTGGTTTTGGGTTCTACAAAAACCGAACATTTCGGTTCGGTTTCGGTTTTAGCCAAAAACCAACCCAAACCGAACCGTGCATACCCCTACATAGAAGGAATTAATGGTACATAGTTGGCTTATGTTTGTCTTCCTTTTCATAGTCTACATCAGAAGACGCCTTTGAAAGCATGTCACAATATTAGGAGTCACAACGCATTCCGTAGTGTAAGCAATCATATACCTAATATAACAACAAAATAGTAAACTTTGTTATCTATACTACTATATAATGTATTTGGGACTATTCTATAATTAGAAATGCTTACAAATTCAGACTTTTACTTACTAATTATGGAAACAACCACCCCTAACAATCACCCCAACAATTTATAACCACCTCAACAATCACCCCCAACAATTTATAACCACCTCAACAGCCACCCCAGCAACCACTTTCCATCACCCCACCTCCCTCCTCTTCACCCCCAACAATCCGCTCCCGCATCGCGCGGGCACCTTTCTAGTTTATCTAATACATGTGCGCCTAAGGACTCACCACACAAACACAATAACATGCAATACATTTACAAAGGGCCATCTATAAATTATGCAAAGCACATCAGAAAGATAACATTTAGGACTAATGAATCTCACAACATAAATATAAACAAACTAAACTACAGATGGATTAGTTTATGCGGTTCTTTACATATTGTTTCTTAAAAAATACGTAATATGCGGTAAAAAAAAATAACAAATTGAGATAGCATGTGGAAACTCTTGAAAAAATAAACTAATAACCATAATAACAAAAGTTAGAAAGTGTATATGAACGTAATTTATTGTGTTGTTTCAATGCATTCTCGAAGTAGTACAAACTAATAACCATAATAACAGAAGTTGATGATTTATTCCATCATTGTTCATTCCAATTCCAAATAGATCGTTGCAAAATAATTGGGGTTACTTTAACACTTGTTACATTCAAGACTAAATAAAGAATACATTAAACCATAGTATCTTTTGAGCCCTTTTAATATAATAAATTTATTAGGTAAATAATATATACTTGCTAGGTAACAGTAAACAATGCCCAGTAGTATATTTGTATATGCAAAGCCATATACTTATGATCCCATTTCAAATGGTAACTTCTACTACATGAAACCACATATTTTGAAAACCTTACTAAAATAGAGGAGGTCCTACCATGTCATAGAATCATGGTATCCTCAAGTCCATTTAAAAAACTGCATCGCATCGATGTACAATATTTAGTTCCAAGACCCGCGAACAAAAAAAAACATCAAAAGTGTACAATAACCAACATTTGAGTAACATAACTCCCAGCTTAAGTAAGTAAACAAATAGACATTGTCACCTTGGCCAATTCTAAAACTCACTTTGCATAGTGAAGTAACCGTAGTGTTGTGTTGACAAATGCATATAGGTATAACTTGAGTAAAGGACCGATCAAATGGTTGACTTTGACCATTCCTGTTGACACCTAAGTCAACTGAGGGCTGCAAAGTACACAAACCACATGATCAATATCAAACAATCTCAATTCAGCAATTAATATGACACAAACATGATTACACGAAAAATGTTTACATAAGTACCCATGAAACTAAACTAAACCCTCACCTTATTAGCAGCATCTAAGACTTCCAAGTCTTGGATTGCGAATCGATTGAAAGATTCTTTTGAAAATTAGTAACTTCTGTAGAGAAATGAATCATCTCAAAAAGTCGATATGCAACGATTATCCCTTGCTCAGATAAATAAAAGTTGGCCGCAGCTTGATTCACTCCCATTTGGGGGAAAAAAAAGGCATCCACATATATTTTAGTATTCAAGTATTATGTATGACATAAGAGAATTAGAAGCGGAATGACATTCATTAATATATACATAAGTTAAAAGGAAAGCAAGATACGTACATGCTACTTAAAATGACAACAAACGAGGAGGTCACGATTTCTCCATCGTGAGCTTTTCGATGTGTAACCAAAAACCTTCCAACATAAAGTTTCAAGGTACAACAGGTGATTGCAAGCCCGTATGTGAATCCAAGCCCAAGTCCTTGCACAAGACTTGTTAATATACCATATCTCAATGTAGATTGTAATGAAGCCGCATATGAATATTTTGCTAATGTCTCATTTGTAAAAGCATATAAGGTCCTAACAAAGGAACCTGCCTGCAAAATGAAAAACAATATTACATAAGCTTAATTCATCAAGGTTCTTATTAAAATAATATGGTCGTCTGTTGTGACTTATTAAGCGAAGAAGGGGTTTATTTATCTAGTCATTAAGATCTTGCTTTTACTATTTAGCTTCCATTGTTCCCTACTTCCTTACAATATTCCTTGACATTAAGATTATTGCCCTATTCAAAAGAAATCTATCATTTAGCAGGCTCAATCATAGATGACTTTTCAATTGCTACTTATTTGGGACAGAGCAAATATCCATTCAGAAAGGAAAATATTTAGCTGATAAATCACCCAAATTAAGATCCAATACAACACTTAGGATAAAACAACAATATGATCATCAGTACAACAAATTTACATATTCCACCAACCAATTATCTAACACAACAACAACATACCCGATTGATAAAACTGAACTTAAATGACAATTACTTTACGCGACTTATGAGTTTATTGCTTATTTTAAGCAATAAGCTCTACTTGATAAGCTCATAATATAATAAATGGGCTTCTTAGCTTTACCAATTTCAAATAAGCTACGAACATAAACTAATCCAAACACCCCCTAACTGGAGCAAAATCTCGAAATTGACCAAGAATCAAAATGACGATTGTTAATAAATATAAGCCTATTACTAACTCAGTCCATATGTTTGCACATCAAACAAATAAATCTTAATGATCAAAAGGTTCAAACTTTGCATATCTGACCTATCTTTAATATATCAAGAATGAACTATAAAATAAGTATACAAACTAAAAGAGATATGAATGTTCAATTTTAATAAAATAACTTTAATAAAGTACATTAGTTAAATAGTTATTCTCAAAAGTATTTTCTTAGAGGTAGACAACTTTTAAAAATTCCAATTTTAGGTACCAGGTATATGGTAACCAACTTTCAACATTTTTGAAGGTTTTCCATTGCCTTTTCAAAGTTTTTTTTTTTTTTTTTTTTTTTTTTTTTTTTTTTTTTTTTTTTTTAAGATGCATCATTTATGCTTTAGAAGTAATTATGTGATCCTAAATACTCATAATATGATAACCAACCAACTGCAACTATGTTCTGTGAAGGGGATAGGGTAAATGTATTGCTGGTCATTATGTTCCACCTACTTTTTTTAGTTTTTTTAGAGCCGAAAATGTTTATTAACTTGTATTTCACACAAAAGGGTACTACAATAATCATGTGGTTATATAATGATAGCTAATTACACTTTGAGAAAATTGGAAAACTGGTTTGTCCCACCCAAACAATCCCTATAAGAAGATCCAATAAGCCCCCTCCCCCCCCCCCCCCCCCCCAAACACTCCCTAAAATACCATAATGCACAAAACCTTACCTCATGGGCAAAGGATTGTATCAATTTTGCATCCTGAAAATCATTTATCCACTCGATAAATACATAAAGATTATTTATCGCATAGTAACTTATGCTTTCAAACAGTCGACTTCAAATTGCTTGATTGCCTAAATGGGGTGTCTTCATACACCTATGTACATTAGTTCAAAATCTACCAATAAACTTTAGATTTACCTTCTATTGTACCGAGTGCAAAAGTTTATTTTTGAATGCATATTGACTTTCAATAACATATTTCTTAACAATGGCAAACTAAACTATATTCGATATCATATTTACTTGAAAATAAGAGAATGATGTACCTTGCTGCTAATTCCTGTAAGAACGGTTTAATGGTAGTGCATCCTCATGAAGATCACTTATATTCTATTTTATGTGATTACAAATGTATGTATAAAGTTATGCCTTCATCACCTTTAGCTTTGCTTCCCATATATTCCTTTGCTCTCCGCGCTTTGATAGAAAGAAACAAACGCAAGTCCACAAATGGAGTGAGACGACCTAAAATTGGAGCATTAAAATTCTTGAGTACACAGTTTAAATAAGAAAATCCCAAATAACCCTAATATCCCAATATAAATGTCACTAAGAATATACCAGACATCCTTGATATAAAAAGTTTAGATAGCAATCCTAACCCCCCCCCCCCCACAAAAGCAGTGACATTATATTAATCGCCAAACATCTCGAATATAAGTGGGTCAATTAAAAAAATCCCAAAAATCCCCCATATATGCATAATCAATTAAAAAATTATAATGCACTTTAAATAAGAAATTTCAAACAACCTATATAAAAGCATTTTATTAAGCAAATATATACCTTATTACCTTGTGTGTCCACGATCATCTCACTATCAGCCACTTCTTCATAAACTGAAATACAACAAATATTTTTTTCTCAATATTGAGAGACTAAAAAAGTGATTCCGCATCTAAAAGACTTTTCATGTTTTCCAGCTTTTGAGCTTAAGCCAGTAAATTAATGGATTACAGAAGCATGTGTATCTGTAGAACACAATATTTTATATTGTCCAAATTTTAATACAGAATATGCAGAGTATATACATCAACAGAAATAATTTGAATGATTACTTGTGATGCAATCATCATGCATGCAACACTGACCAATTGCAGTCGTTGCTATGCATTAAATTTCCATAAAGCAATCTGTCAATGTAGTTTATATTGAGCAAATGTATACGTAACAGCGAAAGAATGACAACTGATGATTCCTGATGAAACAGTGGACTTGAACCAACTTTAATTGAAGTTAATAACTTGTAAACTATTTAGCGAACTAACTAAATGAGGTGTACTTCCAAAAAAATCATTACCAGAAAGGTCCGATCCTAAACTGATTTTTTATTTATGTTTTCAAGCAGTAAAATAAGCAATCCAAAACACCCTTTTATCCAATTTCATTGCTTTTTGTTATGGTAGAAGAAAACCCATAGACAAAAATGATACCATGGTGGGTTCCTTTACCTTGTTTGCCCCTACCTTTTCAACATAATTTAAATAAGAAATCATCCAATAAAGTTACAATCGGAACACATCATATCCAAAAGCATTATTTATCACTTCAAAAAGCTCCACAAAAAGCTTCTTTATCAATCATTGGCCCTCCATTGCAAATTTCAAAAATGGACCAATTCGACCCATTTAGTTATTGAATCGAAAATCCCAATTAAGCTCTCAATCAAGTAAATGCAGTGTGAATGCGGTAATGGCACATACATACCTTGTCCAATCTCAGCTCCTCTAGAAGATTCTTACACTTCTCTCATGTTCACCAAATTTTCATATTCCTCGTGTGATCATCAAAACTGAAGTAACAACAACCAAGTAAGAATAACATACCTTTAAAAGAGCTTAGAACAGGTCCTCAATCAGTGAATAACTTTTTAGATAAAATAAACGAATGAACATGGTGTTCCTCTTTTTGTGTAAAATATTGCAACAGGAAAATCACCACGTCAAAAGTGGCCTGAAATGAGGATTGCACACATACTTTGAAATATATCCATGAAATTTGTTATGACTTAACATAAGTTTAATGACCAAAAAAATAGTAATTTATATGTTACCTCTAGAAGGAGATGTCCTAGTATACATACTATTTGTTACCGCATGAACAAATCTATGACAAACAGCCTATAAGATCCGAAAAACCCTTACACATCAATTTCTTGAATATGGTCGCAGTTTCTAAGATCTTATTATAATGAGCATTCTATGGTGTTAGCATTAAGAATTATATAATAAAGTGATGGTCATTCTCATATTAGGAACTTTGTCTTTGTGTCGTTAAGTATGTAATTGTTTAAGATAGTTGGGCATTGGACTTGGTAATCTAATATGTTAAGAGTTATGTTAGTAAGCCTTTTATAATTCATGTAAACCAAGTCCAAGCCCAAGTCCATTAGAAAGCCCATGAGGCCTTTCTCTCTAACTATATAAGGCACTTACCTAGTCATTTGTAAGTGTGCTTGTGTGTGTATTGTGTGTGTTTTATTAATAAAAGTTCTCTTCATCTTATACTCTCTTTCAAAATTAATGCCACACATATATAACATCAAGTCACCATGTAGGACCGAAAAGTGATGAGTTTTATGTGATTCGGGAGGTCGAGGTTGATCAAAGTATATGAACTCCATATTTGGTTTTAGAGAGATAAAGTAGAGAGAGGGTGAAGAAATGGAAGTTTATTAAAATGAAAGGAACAATACACAATTTCTCACACCCCTCATGGAGAGTCATGAGGGGTATTTATAGGCTCATAACAACAATACTATGCCTAGTGTACAATAATAGTCCCTAAAGGTACTACTTGTTACCAATCTAGTCCATTTCACGTATGTGACGTTATATTTATAAAAGAGCGAGACTAACAATCTCCCTCCAAGATATCGTCACACGTGAATGGTTACAATGAGACCTATAAATACATAAAAAATGTAAATTACAACAATAGTAAACTATGTTGACGTTGTTGAAGCGCAGAGTCTCTGTAGTCTAGATACTGAGGCAGACTTGAAGTTCTCTCTTCCGACGAACTCGGCGTATTTGATCTTTGGCACTGACGGCACATATCTTTGTAGCTCTGAACTTCAACTGTAATGGTCTAGTTAGGTTATTACTCCCTCCTAACTAGTGAGCCTTTATTCTTTTTCCTGCTCCCTCCTGAGCCGACAACTCTCTTTTCATCACGCAGCGGATAAAGTAGAAATCAAAAGTGTAGGCACATGGTTGTCGTTCAGGGAGCATGTTGACAATATAACTCACATAACATTGCACAGAAGGTTGGTAATACGCTCCGATGTACACATCATTAGTACTTCTTCGGTTCCAGTGTAAGCACAATTCCCTCGATCAACCAACGTACTAGAGATGAAACACTACTTCTTTTGGCATGTTCTTCTCCCTCCTGATGGTTGCGATTTGTCGAAATCATCATACTATTTTGTGTACATGCCATAATTACCCGTACTTTACACTTCTGATGCAATATAGATAGACCGTGTAAGCATAATTTGTGAGTATATGTCGCAAAAATACTCTCAATACTTGTCTCTCAAATCAACCTGTAATCAAACCTCCTTTGACTTCACCGGCTAATAGTAATGACCACATATGGAGACAGCCCGATATGACCAACTTGAAAACGAAGTAAACATCTCATCTTGTGACTTAATGCTTGTACGATAGATGTGACTTAATACCTATACTGAGCACTACAATGTAACTCCTTCAAGTATGAGGTTGCACGAAATATTCGTCGCTTGAACATTTCCACTACTTTGTGTGACACTGAGTACTACAACGTAACTCCTTTAAGTGATAGCTATACTGTGAGCACTACAACGAAACTCCTTACATCAGTAATAACTAGATTGTCAAGACTGAATTTTTTAATTTGCACAGACAAGTTATCTTCAAAAATCATGCATCCAACCACCCCTAGACTTTGAGATAAATAAGTACACTTGATGAAATGCCACTTCAAAGTCAAATCAATAATACCGTACACGAACTCCGTAGTCATTTTCTTGTCAAACCATAACAATTCTAGCCGTGAACAATGTATCCCCGTGATTTTTTTTTTTTTTTTTTTTTTTTTTTTAACACCAAAATACCACTGATTACGCCAAATGCTAAAAACTTGTATCCAATATTCTTGTAAAAACAATATGTGGATAAAAATTTTTAGTTTCAAATCACAGCCCAATTATCCATATCAGTCGAAATAATCAATTCATATATATGGCCCAAATTTCTATTGAGAAGCCCGATCCAAAAATGAAACACCCGATCCAGTCCAAAAAACTTGATGCAACCAAAGTGATATTTATAATCGGTATTATGACATAACCCTACTCACATATCTCATTATCTCCGCCCCATCTTTGTGTCTCCTGTGTGCAGTCACTTCAAAACACTCCGCCTCTCACATAACTGACAAAAAAAAAAAAAACTTACCAAATCACACCAAACTTCTATCTAATATCCTCATAAAATCGAATGATCTCCATCTTCACTGATCATGCTACAAATCCAATAGACCATTAAACAACACTTACTATCCCATTCTCACAGAAGATGATTCGACTTCAAAAGGTGTCACGGGTAGGTTTCTGCTGTGATTGTGTTTTGTTTATGGTCATGAACGAACCAAGGAAAGTGACTTAATAGTTATCTTTCTTCTCTTTTATGTTCGGAAATTACTTGAAGCGAAGCTTCAAAATAGTAGATCGATGATGATTTGTGTTCCAAAAAAAATCGATAATCGATTATGAAAAAATGGAACAACTCCGAGATCTCATATTCTTGTTGTCGTTTGAGTGTGATTAGTATAGATGTGAGTTGAGCTTAAGAGAGGGTGAGAGTCTTTGGTAGAGTCTAGTTGTAGGATTGTGTTTTGATATCGTTTGATTTGGATTTGGCTGTGATGTTGTCTTCAGTTTCATGTCGTATTCCCTTTTTTTTCTTGGACTGATGTTGGTAATAAACTGAGGTCACGAGTTGGTATTTGGTTAATGGTCTGTCGTGGTCATTCTGCTTCATCTAATCTTTCTGTTTTTTCTTTTGGCAAGTTTATGCGTAACTTATTTCTTTTGACCCGTTTACGCATAAAGTTACGCGTAGAGCTGTTGAAAAACTTACGCGTAGGAAATGTTGCGCGCAGAAAACTTATGCGTAGCCCATGTCTTTTGCGTAAAACTTACGCGTAAGACAAGGGTTTTGACCCTTTGTTGACCCTTACGCATAACTTGTCCAAGTTATGCGTAGAAATATTGAAGTTGCGCGTAGGAACAGGGTTTTGACCCGTTGACCACTTTCCGGCGTCTTTTTCCGCTCAGATTCAGGCCAAAAAATTATCAGCAGCATACAAACCATTTTTGAAGACCAGAAATATTAATATTGACCCACCGTTGACCATATAACTTGCACGGTATGGTACAAAATACGTCATAAAAATAAAAGTAACAATAAATTGTTATGAACAAAAGGACAGAAACAGTTTTTGTAAATCTGTTAAAGCACACAAGACGGTTTTGACCATATAGGATACATAAAAAGGTGTGTAAAACTGTTCCCATAAGATAAGAAAAAAAAATTTCCGATCCAAAATATTGGGTAGAAAACAGCTTACAAAAATAGTACGAACCACAAAAAAATCATCAAACAAACACAACGAGGCTCTGATGCCAATTGTAGGACCGAAAAGTGATGGGTTTTATGTGATTCGGGAGGTCGAGGTTGATTAAAGTATATGAACTCCATATTTGGTTTTAGAGAGATAAAGTAGAGAGAGGGTGAAGAAATGGAAGTTTATTAAAATGAAAGGAACAATACACAATTTCTCACACCCCTCATGGAGAGTCATGAGGGGTATTTATAGGCTCATAACAACAATACTATGCCTAGTGTACAATAATAGTCCCTAAAGGTACTACTTGTTACCAATCTAGTCCATTTCACGTATGTGACGTTATATTTATAAAAGAGCGAGGCTAACACACCATCTTTACTTCTTCTAGTGCTTATATTTGTGATAAAGTTGATAGATTTAAGGTCCTACAAGTGGTATCAATCGCCTAACAATGGTTTAGGAGTGTGTGAAAATCGTTTTTATCAAACTTTTCCTTTGAAAGTTGCGTTTTTCATTTAAAAACATGTGCTTTTCTTTAAAAGTTTTGATTTTTACGTATCTTTAGTGTTAAAGTCATGAACTTTATTGAAGTTTTATTGATTCTAAGTGTTTTGGGAAAGATTTGATCAAAAGAAACAAGTGAAAAAGGTGTTTTTGGTTAAAAAATCGTATTTTTGAGCTGTTTGGCACGTTTACGCGTAAGTTTTTGCCTAAAACCCTTTTTCTACGCTCAAGTTGGATTTCTACGCAAAAGGTTAAATCCTACGCACAAGATCTACGCTTAAAATCCTACGCATAAGATCTACGTTTAAGATCCTACGCATAAGTTTTCTACGCAAAAGATCCTACACATAAGTTTTCTTCAACGATCAGAGCTTACTCCGTACTTCCCTGACTTGGCTAAGTTTGTGGAATACTTCGACACGGGATATCTTTCAAGCTTGGATAAGTTTGAGAGATCAGTTTGGTTTGTAAACCTTACGCGTAAAAATCTTACGCATAAGCTAAACCTTACGCGTAACATAAATCTTACGCATAAACTACTAATTCTACGCTTAAGAATTTTCTTACGCATAAGATTACTGTTTACGCATAACTTTTGTTTACGCATAACATTTACTTTACGCATAAGATTCTGTTTACGCCTAAGTTTACCCTTTACGCTTAAGATTACTGTTTACGCATAAGATCAAAGGTTTACGCGTAAGTTTTTGACTTTTGACAACCAAACTTCAAATGGCCATAACTTTTGAACCGTAACTCCGTTTTCGACGAATTTTCTGTCAAAACGACCGTGAGACCGAGAAGGACACGTTGAATAATTTATTCATTCAACCCAAGTTTTGAAGCCTAAAAACGCTCCGGGAAGAAGTTATTGAGGTTTTAAGGTTTTGGATCAAATTTTTCACCATAAAAACTTGCATCAACTTACACTATACACAACTCCTACTTCGTTGAATCGATCCAAGAATCAACTTTATCAATCTACACTTCAACAATGGCAACTCAGCAAGACATTCATGCAGCCGGTGCGGAAAACCGACCTCCAATGCTTGAAAAAGGTGGATATCTCCCATGGACAAGCCGCATGCTTCGTTACATCAAAACAAAGCCTGATGGTAAATTAATGATCAACTCCATTACAAATGGTCCATTTATGCCAAGACAAGTTCAAATTGAAGGCAATCCAAATACAACACCTCCTACTCAACCATTCGTGTGTGAACAAACAGAAGCAGATTACACAGATGAAGACAAAGAAGCAGATCGCCGCAGATGATATGGCAATGCATTTAATCCAACTTGGGCAGATCGCCGCAGATGATATGGCAATGCATTTAATCCGACTTGGATTACCACGCGAGATCTTTACTGCGGTCGACAGTTGTGAAACTGCTTATACTATGTGGGAACGTGTTAGAAGGATATGTCATGGAACAGAGATTGGACAACAAGACGTTGAGAACAAACTTCTTACTGAATGGGAGAACTTTACATCCACTAAAGGTGAACAGATTGAATCTTACTACACAAGGTTTTGCAGTTTGATGAATGCGTTAATCAGAAACAAGTTGACACCTCAAACAATTGCAACAAACATCAAATTCATCAATAACCTTCCAGAAGAATGGGGTCGTTATGTTACAATTGTCAATCAAACAAAGGATCTACATAAGGTGAATTATGATCAACTCTATGACTTTTTGAAGCAAAACCAAGCTGAGGCTAATGAAGTAAGGAAAGAAAGATTGGCAAAGAATCACGATCCTCTTGCATTAATTGCTACTACACCAACACCGCTACCAGTGAACACACAACAACCATCATCATCTTCCACTCACAACTACTTGCAACCATCATACGTTCAACAACCAACACCGGTCTACCAACAATAGTTCTACCCACAGCAACAACAACATGTTATTCCACAACAGCAATACCCACAATTCGAAGACCCAGAATTCACTGAAAATGATGAAGCTTCTGCAGCATTGACCCAAGCGTTTGCTTTTCTGTCAAAGGCATTCCAAGGACGCGATTCTACACCAACTAACAACAACCAAAGGATTTCATCGAACACTCGCAACAAGCAGATTGCTCAGCCGAGTTTCAATATGGGTAATGGAGGCCAAATGGTTGGAGTTTATGGGAATCAGCAAGGATATGCTACTGGATTTAATATGGGCAATCAGAATATGTAGAATGCAGGTCAGTATGCAGGGAATCAGTATGGTCAGAATGCAGGGAATCAGTTGGGTTAGTTTGTTGGAAATCAGAGGGGTCAGAATGTTGGTAATCAGGCAATGGGTAATCAGAATAGAAATGTTGCAGCTCCAGTAGTTGGGAATTTGGGAAATGTGAATCAGGATAATCCGGTAAAGTGTTTCAACTGTCAGGGTGTAGGTCATATGGCAAGGAACTGTCCTACTAAGCCGAACAAGAAAGATCTAGAGTACTTGCAGAAAGCAGTGATGTTGGCACAAAAGGTTCAGGCCTTATGGATGACATGGAAGATAGAGAGGATATCGATGCAAACTGCATATTCATGGCGAATCTTCAAGAAGCTAAGTATGACACGAATTCTGATACACTTCCTATTTATGACACCAATGCACCATCTGAGGTATCAAATTTCAACACATGTCACAATAATGATATATTTGATATGTCTCCTCATAAGGAACATCATTCTGAGAAGCAAGCATACAATTATGATACATATCTAGACACGCCAAGTAGTAGCAATACTTCTTTAGCAACTCCAGATGTGAATCATAATGGAGGCTTCGTTTCACAGCATGCTGAGAATGATGAGGAAACACATGCTTTGTTTGAATCATTATTGAATAATTGTCGTATTGAAATTGAGAATGTGAAAAAGGTCAATCGCGATGTTAAAGCCGCGAATGTTAAATTGACCGCTAAGCTTGAGAGTTACAAAGAAAACGTTAGAGCTTTTGAATTTCATAACAAAAGATTGTCTGAATTAGAAAATGGTTATCAAAATTCCGTTTCAAGGGAAAAACAATTGCAACTCAAGTTTGATACACTTGATGTTAATTCTTTCAAAAAGATAAAATCTTTAAACGCGGAAATTTCTGATTTACAAAACCAACTTTCTAAACAAAAAACAGCTTATACCAATCTTGAAAAAGAAAGGGGTGAGTTGAAAAAGGACTTTGCAAAAAAAGAAGACAAACTTCTGGAAGAAATCGTAGAGTCAGAACACATGATTGCACATTTAGAAGAATTAGTGGTTAAGTCGGGTCAGTCAAGTCAAACAATGAAAATGATTTCATATCAAACTAATCCGATTTACCATACGAAACATAAAATGGCTCTTGGTAATAACACTCCTTGTAATCTCAAGAAAGCTCAGCAAGAACAGAATGTTTTGTATAATGGTAATGCGATTTACACCAAACATGATCCTCCCGTCGTTCGGGATTCTGTGGACACGATAGAACATGTCGAAGAGAGCATAAATAAAATGAAACAAAAGGATTTGAAACCCATTGATTACAACAAATTGAATAAACTTTCGGCAATTACTTTTGTTCCACAAAAAGAACCATCTGTGTTTTCCATAAAACGACCATTCTCAAAAATGTTTTCTAAGAAAGTAATTGTTTCCAAATCTCTTTCAAAAATGGAACAAATGTCTTCTAACAACACTTTTAATACAAGTGAGGCTAGAGACATTCTGGATGACGTTAAAAAGAGAATTCAAGAACTTCAAAATATTGTTAATTCTAAAACTACAATCAGTATTAACAACTGGCATTCCAGTTTTCATATTGAGCAGAAAAAGGTTTTTGAAAATGAAATTACTATCCCACTGAATAACATCAGTGCGAGGGTAATCCATTTTGAACAAGCTTTCTTAAAAGAAACGGCCAACTTTGTCAAGGACCACAAATCCCTGGTAAATGAAGCTAATGAAACTCGTGAAAACATGAATGTTTTGGAGAACCTAAATGATTGTCTCTTCGAAGCTGTTATGACTACTGACATTATGTCCATCATTTTACAAACATATTCTGTTCAAGACGATGAAAGACTAAGAGCTGAGACCTCCGACATTGTTTCCAAATATGAAAATGCTCTTATAAAGCTTGAAAAAGAAAATGTCTCATATTTTAAACAACTTGATCGAAAAAAAGAAGAATGCAAGTATGACAAATTGTCGTATGAGCGTGCCTTAAAGAATATGAAAGAGCAAAATGATCTTTTGAGGGCTCAGCTTAAAAGTCAAAAAGGGAAGGGTGAGGAAACTAAGTTTGCAAAACCGTCGACTTCGGAGAAACCAAATGTTTCAAACACGGTTCAAGAACCAAAGATGTCAATTTCAAGGTTTGCTCCAAAAGTCGATGAGAAAAAGAATTTGACAAAACCAGTTACTCCAACACCCTTGCCCAAGAAAAGTGAAAATGAAAAGATTGTTGATAAAGGAAAAGCCATTGTCGAAACACTAAAAGTGATAGCACCTGGCCTTTTTAGGATTAGTCCCACTAATGCGTCTGCCTCCACTTCTAAGACAAATGCGTGCAAAAAGGATAAGTCTAAAGAGTCTAGTGATGCTAAAAAGGACAACAATATAAATCCTAACACGTGTGCCTTACCTTCTACAGGATTAGAAAGCACCTCTAGGAGCAACAGACTAAAGCCTATGAGCAATACAAGGAACAATAGAGCCTCGTCTGCCTCTACGAGTAGTAGCAAGAATAAAGTTGAAGAAGTAGAAGAACACCCTAGGAATTTATCGCTTTGTAATAAGAAACATGATTCATCTGAATGTAATGTTGAAAGTACTGGTTAATGCATGTAATGACTTTGTTTGTTTAGTATGCAAGAAATGTTTAATTAATGATGTTCACGATGAATGTGTTTCTAAGAATGTGAATGTTAGGCCTGAACAGAAGAATGTTCCAAAAAGACCTAGTGCTAGATCTAGATCTATAGAAAGATTAGTTGCACGCTTGAGGTCTACCACTATTAGTCGAATGCCTAGGAACTACCTTAAGTTTTGTATGTGGATTCCAACGGGTAGAGAGTTCACTCTTCAGAACGGCAAATTAGAAATAGCTCAAGCTAAACAAGTAACAAATGTCTATGAGTGTGATTTAGATTTTACTCCTAACCCCATGGAACCAAATTCAAAACGGTTTCCAAATACAAACTCTTCTGTTCTTGGCAGGTTATCGAAATATGTCTTTGGATCGTCGACTCGGGTTGCTCCAAGCACATGACCGGGAATTTAAAGCTGCTGATCAATTTCATCTAGAAATTCATGGGAACTGTACGATTTGGAAATGATCATGTAGCAGCTATTCAGGGTTATGGAGATCTTCGGTTTGGGAATTTTTTAATCACTCGAGTTTAATACGTCGAAGGGTTGGGACACAACTTGTTTTCAGTTGGGCAGCTTTGTGATGCAGATTTAGAAGTTGCATTCAGGAGAAACACGGTTTTTATAAGAAATTTAGTTGGTGATGATCTCTTAACTGGTAATCGTGGTACAAACTTGTATGCTATCGACATCAACCAAATGGCTTCTACATCACCAATTTGTCTTATGACAAGGGCAACCGAAATTAAGTCCTGGCTGTGGCATAGACGTTTATCCCATCTCAATTTTGACACCATCAACAAATTAGCCAAAGACAACATCATCAACGGTCTTCCTAAGTTCAAATACACCAAGGATCATATATGTCCATCATGCGAACAAGGAAAAAGCAAAAGAGCATCATATAAACCCAAAACCGTACCTAGTTCGGAAGCAAGGTTACATTTGTTGCACATGGACTTATGTGGCCCAATGAGAGTTGAAAGCATTAATGGGAAGAAGTATATTCTTGTTATTGTTGATGATTATTCAAGATATACTTGGGTAAAGTTTTTGAGGTCAAAAGACGAAGCACCAGGTACCATCATCACCTTTCTAAAGTGTACCCAAGTTCTACTTCAAGCTCCAGTAAGGATTATAAGAACAGATAATGGCATAAAATTCACTAATCAGGAGTTAAGAACCTACTTTGAAGATGTGGGAATCATTCACCAAACATCATTTGTTAGAACTCCACAGCAGAATGGGTTAGTTGAAAGAAGAAATCGAACTCTTGTGGAAGCTGCTCGCACAATGCTGATTTATTCTAGTGCACCACTTTTCTTATGGGCTGATGCTGTTGCCACTGCTTGTTTCACTCAAAACCGATCCCTAGTACATCCAAGATTCAATAAAACCCCATATGAGCTAGTGAACAACCGTAAACCTGACATCTCTTACCTTCACGTGTTTGACGCTTTGTGCTATCCGATGAATGACAGAGAAGATCTAGGGAAGTTAAAAGCTAAGGGTGATATTGGAATCTTCATTGGATATTCAGAAAACTCGAGGGCATTCAGGGTGTATAATAGAAGAACGAAAAGGATAATGGAGACGATGAATGTGAAGTTTGACGAGATTTCACAAATGGCTTCTGAGAGACTCGCTCTAGAACCTGCGCTTAATCCTATGGCTTCTAATCAAAACGGATTAGGACCCGCACCAAACCAGCAGACTTCTGGACACATCAGTTCAGGACTCATGCCTCAAGGAGCTCAGTCAACAAAGACGGATAAACCTTCAGAACAAGAACTGGAAAATTTCTTCGAGTTAATGTTTGATGAATACTATGGTGGAACTTCAACAAATGCATCTCCACAACATTCCGCTGCACCTGCTCAAAACCATCAACCACCGCCACCATCACAAGATGCATCTACTACAATCGAAGCTGAAGCACCAACTTCCTCAACATCATCAACATCTACTCCAGCAACTCCAGTTATTGAAATTGTTCTACCAAGAGTTGATGAGCAAAACCAAAACACAAATTTTCAAGAAGAACCAACAAATAATTCAAACAATGATGCGTTAGAAGAAGAAATATTTGAAAACCCATTTGCAACAGACTCTGTTGAATCTTCTTCAAGGTTACAAGAACCATCTAACACACATTCGTTACACCCAAGGTACCCTTCTACGTTTCAATGGACAAAAGACCATCCAATAGAACATGTTATTGGTGAACCTTCAAAGCCAGTTCAGACGAGGAGACAACTTGCCACCGATCTCGAATTGTGCATTTATATTTGCTCAATCAGCCTCAAAGAACCAAAGAACATTTGGGAAGCAATGGCAGAATACCCTTGGATAGAAGCGATGCAGGATGAAATTCTTCAATACGATTTACATGACAGTTGGGAACTTGTTGAACGACCACTTGATATACGTGTTCTTGACCTCAAGTGGTTGTGGAAGAACAAACTGGATGAGGAAATGACTGTTATTCGCAACAAAGCTCGTCTCGTGGCTAAAGGTTATCCACAAGAAGAAGGGATAGATTTCGAGGAATCATTCGCGCCTGTAGCCAGACTTGAAGCAGTCCGGATTTTCTTAGCCTATGCCGCTCACAAAAACATCACAGTCTATCAGATGGATATTAAGACCGCTTTCTTGAATGGAACTCTGAAAGAAGAAGTGTATGTGAGTCAGCCAGAGGGATTCATTGACAAAGATCATCCAGACTACGTCTACAAGCTTAAGAAAGCAATTTATGGTTTAAAACAAGCTCCAAGAGCGTGGTATGACAAACTATCATCTTTCTTGCTTAAAAACAATTTCAAAAAAGGAACGGTTGATGACACCTTGTTTATCAAAAAATTCAAAGATGACATTTTGATCGTTCAAATTTACGTGGATGACATAATTTTTGGATCAACCAATCCTAACCATTCAAAACATTTTGAAAATCTCATGAAAAGTAAATTTGAAATGTCCATGATGGGGGAACTAAAATTCTTTCTTGGTTTACAAATACATCAATCCCCTTGTGGTATTTTTATCAATCAAGCTAAATATACAATAGAGATTTTGAAAAAACATGGAATGGAAAATTGTGATTATGTTGGTACACCAATGGTCACTTCACCAAAAATAGGTGCTGATTTGTTTAGGAAACCCATCGATCCAAAAAAAAATTGGAGCATGATCGGTTCTCTCATGTACCTAACTGCTAGTCGACCCGATATTCAATTTGCTGTTTGTTTGTTAGCACGGTTTCAGGCAAAGCCTACCGAACTTCACCTCAAAGTGGTTAAACGGATCTTTCGGTACCTACGAAGCACCATTAACATGGGACTTTGGTATCCGAAGGATTCGGGGTTTAATCTAACAGCATTTTCAGATGCAGACCATGCCGGTGATCAAGTTACAGCAAAGAGTATATCAGGTGAAGCACAATTTTTGGGTGAAAAGCTAGTAAGCTGGTCGTCAAAGAAACAGGATTGTACAGCACTATCAACCGCCGAAGCCGAGTATGTGTCTCTATCTGCGTGTTGTGCCCAAGTTCTTTGGATGAGGACACAGCTCACAGATTATGGCTTTACTTTTGACAGAATACCTATGTATTGTGACTCAAAAAGTGCCATAGCCATCTCGTGCAATCCTGTACATCACTCTAAGATGAAGCATATCAAAGTCCGCTACCATTTCATCAAAGAACACGTGGAAGAGGGTACTGTTGAATTATTTTTCGTTAAGACTGATTACCAACTCGCCGATCTATTTACTAAAGCCCTTCCAAAAGAACGGTTTGACTATTTAGTTCGACGAATTGGCATGCGAAGCCTAACTCCTAAGGAGCTAGAACGTCTTCTCGAATCTTCTTGAAAAATGTTTTCAAAATCGCTTCGCTGTAAATATTGTAAAAAAAATACAAAATTTGAAAAACCAACAAAAACAAAATACAAAAATATAAAATAAAAAAATACAAAAATATTCTTCTCATGACATGTCTCTCGTATAAATCAATATTCTGTACGTCTCTAGAAATGTCATTCAACAATGATACGGACATGTACAGATGCTTGAACGGGAGTTCTTTAAAATGTTTTTCTAAAACATGTCGTTTCTCAAAATTTTCTTCACAATGGCTTTCGTATACCTCAGTATGAAACCCGGACTAAAATGATGACTTCTGATTATTTTCAAATCAAGGACTCGTACGTTCAAAGATGAAATCATTTTCAAAAGTTCAAGTATAAACAAACAAAAAGGATTTCAAACATAAACTCGTTTTTCAAAATACAATTCTTGAGCACTTTTTTCAAGATTGTTCAAAAGATTTCTCAAAATCTTTCAAATGAGTGCTCAAGATAACTCCCTCAAAACCCTTAATTGATTTTAAAATGTGCTATCATTAAGGGGGAGTACAAAAACAAAAATGTTCCGTATTCATGCAAAACAAATCTGTCTTTCTCTCTAAAAGCTCTTTCTAAATCAGTTGATATAAAAAATATCACGATATGCTATTTTTTAGGGGGAGAAGACATGATTAAAATGTGATCAAAAGTGATTAAAGGTTGTGACTGAATCTCGAAAGAGCTCGACTAAGATAGTACCAATGAATTGACGAAGCTTAAAATGTCAGTAATCGAAAAGACTTGTCCCGGACGGGTAATAATTTCAAGCTAGTCTAACTAGTGATGTAAGCGTGTCTCGAATAGGACTTGTCTGAGTAGAATGTACCATATCGAGAGACTTTCTTTGGACTTGACCAGGACGGGTAATAATTTCAAGCTAGTATAACTAGTGATGTAAGCGTGTCTCGAATCGGTCATGTTCACTGAAAGTGGATCAATTCAAAAGTGCAAACTCCTCCCGCATGTGCAAATTTCTTAAATAATACATGAGCACATGTGAAGGGGGAGTCCTTCAAAAGTTGCAAAACTCTCAAAGTGGTAACAACAATGTGTTTTATTATCATAAACACTTTGAGAGATTTTTGAATGAATGATTTTATGGCAACAATAGGATAGTCATGAAGATATAAGGTGACTAAGGTTAGGAAAAACCGTCCTATGATCCGCCAGAGCCGGAGGGATCTACCCAAGGACAATTCCAATAGATTAGAATTAGAAGTCCTTAGGTATGATTGAAAAAAGGAGAAAATGAGAAAGGAGAAAGAAGAGGTTGAAGAATTAAAAAGAAAAGTTATGAAAAAGGGTGAAAAGAAATAGCCCTCCAAATGTTCAACCTTAGGGCAGACACCGGGTATAATTCGTATGCTACTGGTTGTTACTAAGGTGACACCGGTATTGAAGACAAAGACGTCATGGACCCAGTGACGCACTGTACTTAACCTTCTAGCCACTCAAGTTCTCTTAAAAGAGCTTGTTTCATTCTCACGGGGAACCAGTGTAATCTATCGACCTGTCTCTTAGAGATGGTTGATATTGAAGCAGGAGACCTCTCCTTAATCTCCGCTTAGGAAACCAAATGTGCACTTATCGAGTCTAGAGCCCCGAGATTCATCAAAAGATCTCATAGGAACACATGATATTTCTACACTGGCGGTTCATCATTAAGGACGCTAGATGTAAACTTAAGAGTCCTACGCAGATCTTAGCAATCTGCCAGAACATTTATGAGAGAATTTACACAAGTGTTTCTCAATGATTGAATGGAAACTCCTGCCAGGGTCAACATCAAACAGCCCTGACAGCAGGTCACTTTGGTTACGCTTAGTGTTCGCGGTGGTTTCAAATGGTCTACAGTCGTGGAGTGATCCCCAGCGACTCACCCAGTCATTGAGCTACTAAGTAGGTCTTGTAAGCTCCCTTGGGAATATCTGACATGGGAACGGCCTTGGTAAGGGTTAGAAAGAGTCTTCACACTATGCTGTTGACGATCTCTAAGTCCTTATCTGTAAGTACCGGTTGATTTATTGCTAACTGTTTTCATGCAGCTATACATCATCTCCATGGCGACAGATTCCACATGCTCATACATGCATCTCGAAGTCAAAGAAAAGCTCTCACAAAGATCAAAGCAAAGAAAGGTTCAAAGAAAGATTCTACGCAATGTGAAAGAATCTACAGAAGTAAAGTGACAAAGATCTGTGAAAGAACGGGAACTACAAATGCATGTATCACAAAGACTGAAGATGTATGAGCATGTTGGAATGGCGAACAACCACAACAGATGCAGAAGTGATGAAAGGCAGATAGCTCCCCATCACAAAAGAACAAAGAATGATGAAAAATCAGTTATCAAAGATCACAAAGCATGAAGGAACAAAGACTTAAGACTATTCTACAACGACACACAAAGTTAAAGACAAAGAACACAGAAGACCTAATCACGTGGAGCATCATTCGAATGACCACCCCTTAGGGGGAGATTGTTAGCATTAAGAATTATATAATAAAGTGATGGTCATTCTCATATTAGGAACTTTGTCTTTGTGTCGTTAAGTATGTAATTGTTTAAGATAGTTGGGCATTGGACTTGGTAATCTAATATGTTAAGAGTTATGTTAGTAAGCCTTTTATAATTCATGTAAACCAAGTCCAAGCCCAAGTCCATTAGAAAGCCCATGAGACCTTTCTCTCTAACTATATAAGGCACTTACCTAGTCATTTGTAAGTGTGCTTGTGTGTGTATTGTGTGTGTTTTATTAATAAAAGTTCTCTTCATCTTATACTCTCTTTCAATATTAACGCCACACATATATAACATCAAGTCACCATCTTTACTTCTTCTAGTGCTTATATTTGTGATAAAGTTGATAGATTTAAGGTCCTACATATGGTTCATTGTGGACCAAATTCAAATCAGTGACCTTGTTTGATGTTATGATAAATACCATGAATCTGACAAATAATATTTCTACTAACTTAGATAATACATTTGGTCTCTTTACCGTATCTTTTGTTGAGTAAGATTATCATTTTGCTTCTCAAACCATCTCAAATTTGGCTCTCTATATCTTCATAAACAAACGGACTTTTCATCAAATACCTCATGTGTATGCAATTGGATATGAATCCAAATTACTCGTATAAGTTTACCACAAATCAAAACAATAACATGCTTTTTTGAGACTTTAACTAAATCAGCGATGATATACAAACGGACTGAAACAATTACCTAATTGATTTTTGAAGAACATAAATTCGATTTCTTCGACTCATCACATGATGCTCTTTTGGCCTACAAAAAACAATGACACAAACATAATTAAATCAAAACAGATGAATTTTCATTCAAACCAAAACCAAGCCGCAACATTTATACCTCAACAAACAAATCAAAACAAATGAATCATAATTCAAACCGCACGTCCTAACAACAACATTCAAACATCACAATCGTATATTCATTCAAGATTTCTAAAAACTACCATAACTTATACTTTCAACTTAAAACAACCAAATCATACTTATCAAGGGAAATACATTAAACTGAAATTATCAAATATTTATAAATTAAAAATAAACACAATTACTTTGATTATATATAATGGAATACACATAACAAACACATTTAAAAAAAAATAATTCATCAATGTAATTTCCCCCAATTTTTTAGGGTCTCGTTACATAAAAATACTAAAAGCTAATCAGATGAATAGAAACAAAATAATTGTAATTTGCAACTAATAATTCAAATCCCTAATATAAAATACTTACCAATTTTTCTATGTTGACATCATAGAAATGACTTGCACATGGATTTGAAACTGAAATAGCTGGTTTTTCTAATCTGTTTTTGAATTTGTGTAGTAATAGAGATAGAACGAAAGTATCTTGAATCGGTGTATTGAATTGGGGATTTTGGTTCGTAGGTTTTGAATTGGTTATTAAGGAAGCTATTACAATTGATTTAATTTTTATGATTGTGGTGTTTAATGTTGGAAGCGTGTAGAGGAAGAATATATGTTTAATGGTTTACAAAAATAGGATTGAAGAGCGTATAGTTTAGTGGTTAAAGAATAGGGTGCATTGACTTGTTGTACGCAATAAATCTTCGATCAATCACATTCGAGACACATCAATGAATTTATTACAAAAGATGCTTCATTGGGTAGTAAAATATTCTGGTTTATTAGTATAGATAGATAGATATCACGAAGTTTAATCAAATTGGAATAAGTGATCATGTCATATATGCAAATTTCCCTAACTTAATTACTGGCTCTTGACCTCTCCAACAATCATCAAATAAAAATGTAAAATACAATTAAAAATAACAAAACCACATGCAACTGAATGACACAATACATGTTATAAGTTTCTCTTTGTGCCCACGTTCCAGCAAGTGGTTTGCTTTGTCTTTCATTTATTTTTAAGATAAATATATGTTTACTATTCATTTTATCTTTATTTTATTGAAACAAGAATGTGGTAATGAAAGAACATAACATGTAGCATTCACATGTAACTCATTTAGAAAATGAGTTTGACGTTGAATATTATGGAAACTATGGATTTGTACATCTTTATATTATGTTAAGAAAAAATGTTGAGAAACTATAACATAATGAAATTAGATAACTAGGAAAAAAACCATAAAGCAGGTCGAGTACTTTAAATCCGTTATGCATCAACACACGACTAATGATAGTCTCAAGAATGATTGTAGTATTATACAACAGTTTGTAACTTATTTTTGTGGGTATCTAACATTTATGTTAAACAATACACACCAACAGAAACAAGCAAAAAGATATATCAATGCGAAAATTGAACCTGAAATCCAAGAAACTCCTGAGAAAAAAGCTTTTTCTTCTGTAATATAATCAAGAAGCTCCCTTATGGTCATTTAGTTAAATTCAGGATAACCTTCTTTTATGCTATCCGGGTTAAACTTTAAAGACTCTTTCCAGATAAGCTCTTTTACCTCTGCCTCACTTAAAGACGCTCGCTCAAAATCAAAGACAAAAGGAGTTGGACAGGTAGGTTCCTCGTTGATTTCATGGAGATTTCGCACCATTGGGTGGTTTAGTGCTTCTTCAACTGATTAATATTCATTAAAATGCAAGTTTATCAGATATGAAAGAAGAATAGATTTTTCTAGAAGTGAGAAAATGTACAGGGCGAATATCGGGTCAACAAGGGTAATTTTGGCAAATGTCCTAAGAAACAGTTTGTCCAAACTTGAAATTAGTTTTACAAAGTCTCAAATGTGGTTACAAGATAGTATTTCAATAACAATCTACTTTTTTGTTGAAAATGCGGTAGATGTTAAAATGAATTTAAAATACAATTTGGTACGTTTTCTTTTGAGTTTTGACCCATTTGTCACGTTCACCTATTTGACCCGTTAATGTTATTTAACCATAATTAAATCTACCCTTTCACAAGTAAATGAGTAAAAACTGCCACTACTATTTTTCTACATAAATGCTAGACTTACCAGTTATGCGTTTGGACGGGTCAAAAACCAACATTCTTTGTGCAAGGTCAATTGCCACAGGGGACACGTTTGGGAACTTCTGGTGGAAAGATTTCTTTGGTACATGAGGGAGCTGTTTAACATACCTCCTGGCATTATCGCTTCTAAGAAACCCAAGATCCGAGTCATCTGGAGAACCTAGAAGCTGTATTCAACAGAATAATCAAAATAGATAAGTAATGGAGTATTTTTTTTAATATAAAACTAGCTGCGGAATATATTGTTTGGATCTGCTTGTACTTTTTAAGATTATATCAATTCAATATCACACATTTGAAACTTATACTTATTCTATCTATTGTAAATAAACAGATAAAATGATCAAAAGGACCTTTTTTTTTATATAGTATATAAAGGAGATTGTCGTGTGAAATGATAGTAGAGTTTTGTTGCAGCTCGTATGAAATAAACCAATTAAACATAGGTAATCAGATAATCAATTTCAAAATTCAAAAGCATTAAGGGAATTGATACCTCGGTTATAAGCGCCAACTGCTGAACATAATCTTTTCCAGGAAAGAGAGGTTCCCTCAAAAGAATTTCCATTAAAATGCAGCCAACTGACCAGATATCAATAGCTGCAGTATACTCTGAACAGTTCAGCAACAATTCGGGGGCTCTATACCACCTTGTCACAACATATTCTGTCATGAAATCTGTCTCGGATGTAGTTCTTGCTAGCCCAAAGTCACAAATCTTTAGGTCACAGTTTGCATCAAGTAACAAATTGCTTGGTTTTAAATCACGGTGTAAAACATTTGCTGAGTGTATGTATTTCAATCCACGTAATAACTGATACAAAAAATACTGCAAAGGAACAATTTATCAGTTTCAATCAGAGCATAAAGTTTATTGTAATTTGTAAAGCGGTTTCTTCGATCCACTTACTTCAAGAAAAAACTCCAAAAACAAAATTGAAATGCCTTTGATAATAGTCATATTGCGTCAGTTTAGTATATGAGTTAATTTAAGCTTACCTGACAGTGGTCATCTGTTAGTAACTGAGAAGAACGAATAATCTGGTGCAGATCGGTGTCCATTAACTCATACACAATATAGACATCATTAAACTTCTGTTTATCTGGTGGCCGTATAATGTCCTTAATTTTGACAATCTGCAAAGTATTGGTTCATTAGACTCTTAACTTCATAGCATTGAAAATTAACACGGTTTAGTAAACAACTGGATAATGATCAGTGACAAGATGAACATACATTCTCATGATCCATATGGCAGAGGAGCTTGATTTCCCGCAGTGTCCTCTTAGCATCGATACTGTTATCAAATGCCATACCAATTTTCTTGATTGCAACATCTTCTTTTGTTATAGCATTTTTAGCACAACTGCAGTGTAAGCAAGAGGCAACATCCCCAATTAATTGCTAACGCTTTGAAAGATGCAATAGTAATAAAAAGCCTTAGCAATTAATTACCTAAAATTTACAAGTTAGTATAAACTTTATATGATCAAGCATAAGTAAACTTTACTTAAACGGCTAAACTTTCTAATTGGCTCATGGTCTCTTCATCAAGTCTTTCAATTAAATCCAAACTAATATTATAAAAATTCTATACAGTTTTTGCCATCTATCTGCCTATGGATATTACACTGTCAGGAGGGTGTTTGGTATAGAGATTTGTAATATGTGATATGAAGTTGTAACATTCACTAATTAGAGTGTTTGGAAATTATATTTATCAAGATTTACATGTGAAATGTCCCCTAAAGAATTACATAGGCAGAATAATTCTTGTCGTAGATAATTAATGTATAAACATATTGATAGCAAATGATCAAGATCAAGTTTCGCTCTACTAAAAGTATGAAACTAACTAAATTTGATTAGAAAACGCAATAATTATAGAATCACGATGGTATGATCAGAATCATAATATTAGATAATCGTTTACCCAAAAATAAAATAAAATTCGAAAGCACAATAGTATAAATCGCTGCTATAATCAGCTGTAAACCGAAAAAGAGAATATGCTGTAACTTCAACTTTTATTTTCCTAATTTTAGCCATAACCAAAAAAAGTCGCTGCAAAACTAAAAGCCTGATACACAACATGTTAGAAGCTGTTTGGGGTTGCTTATATAAGTGTTTATTGTCTTCTCGTCTTATTTTGAAAGCATATAAGCAATAGATAAAACTACTTGTCTCCTGATCTTAAAGCATACAAGCACTAGAATTACCAAACAGGTTGTAACGCATACTTTTTAAATATGTCTGAGATTAGCAATAGAATTACCAAACGATGCCGTAAGCACCACGACCGACAGGTTGAATAGGAGGAACATATTTAGAAGAAACCTCAAACAAGTTCCCAAGTAAATTATAATGTGTATACGCGCCACCATACACCGGAACACCTTTCAACACCACTCCTAGACCACCACCTTTTACTTCGTCACGGCCCATTTAACACGAAACCTGAATACAAAAACTTTTACTCAAATTCTAAGGTTAAGCTTGATCATAAATGTTATAATGAAATGATTAAACTTTAAGTTTTATAGGAGGAGCGGTTTAAACTTTAAAAATACTTTTTTAAAGTTTGAAATACAAAAAAGTGGGACCGTTATTTTTCATCATTTTGTTGAGTAGAATTTTGAAATGTCAAGGTTTGCGTTTGTTGGTGGTGTGAAAGGTGGTGGTCAAATATTTACAACTTGTTTGATGGGTCCATTATGATGGATATCGTAATTTTTAGTGCTTTTGAGAAATTTAATGGAAGTAACACTAGGACTATTAGTGGGTTGACTAATGCACGACTTGCTAATGTTGGATGGATGTGATGACTATTGGACTCAAGAGTTTGTTCATATTTGTTTCTTAACGATTACGGCAGACTTACACACGCCGTGGACTTGTCTTTGATGGAACTTGAACCATTGACCGAAAGGTTAAGTGTGCGCAAAACCTTGCTATTATTCCTTGGCCAAATGTCTGTTGGGATTCATATTTGATGAAGACAAGATTTGAAGGTTTCGTAGGAGGAATCAAAATTGAGTGAGGAATTCTTAATGTGAGAAAAAAATGAATTTAGTCACGTTGATTGATAGTTTTTATGCATAGATATATAGTTTTTGTTGATTCAATACAAACAGGTGATTCACAACTAGAAGAAAAAGTCCTTTAAGCGTCACCCACAACGACGTGCTTAATGACGATGGTGAGGTTTTGTGTAAGAAGGACATTTATACTGGGTTGTGCAGAATTATATTTGTTGATGGTGATCCTAATGTATGTTTTATTTTGTTGGTTATGCGTTTATAGTGATTTGAATTATTTGTATTAATGGGTTTTTGTTACGGTATAGTTCTGAGGTAAAAAATGTTGGTTAATTTTTTGTTTGTATGATATTTGGGGCTAAAAAGATAATAGAGTTGTTTAATTCATGCTAAAGTTGCTACCTTAATTGTGGTAGTTTTGATACCTAAAAAAAAATTAAAAAAAAAATAATAATAATAAATAAAAAATAAAAAAAAATGTGTTAACGAGTTTTGTGTGCCAACCGGCAATTTTTGGGAGTATTTTAACACCACATTATGTTTTAAATGGATATTTAATATGTGAGAACCGTTTTAGGAATTATTTTTGGAATATATGGAATTTTATTTGGGAATATTGTTATGTGATATGAGAAGTCTCCCCATAGGATATGAGATTGAGTACAACGCGAATCGGCACAATTCTAAACATAATAATATGTAAATTAATGGCGCAAGTTTAAAAGTCTTACGAAAATTTTAACTAGCTTAAATAGGCCCGAGAGTAGTTTTGATGGAAGATTATTCAAATTACACATATGGTCCTTGCGTTGAAGTTTAAGCCGCGCCCCCATACTTTTTCCAAATGACACTTTCGGCCCTTGGGGTTAATAAAAACCCTACTTCCACTCATGCAAACCCTAAACCTAAATTCTCTCTCTCTCTCTCTCTCTCTCTCTCTCTCTCTCTCTCTCTCTCTCTCTCTCTCTCTCCCTATAACACCCCAACCCAACAAGGGTTAAGATATCACATTCATGGTGTCAGGCAGAGCAAAACACAAGTTTAATACTTTAATAATACAACGAAAACAAAGGGTTACAAATGAATTCTAAGTCAATGAAAAAAATACAATATCAAAACTAAAGTACAGAATGGCTAAAATAAAATATCTTCATAATCAACTCTAGTCCATGGCGACTAACAAAGTATAATCCTCTCTAAGAGCTCCTATTTGCACTCTTCACCCATAACTCAGCTTCCATCTAAAACCTCCCGCGGTAAAAGATATGCGGCTGAGCTTAAAAAGCTCGTGAACAGATATAACACAAAGCAATATGAAACAAAAACGAGAAAACGGAATACGTTGCATTGGATAAGTATCAAAAGGTATAATATAAAGGTAAATGTAAAAGTAAATGTAAAGGTAGATGTAAAGGTTTAGGTTTATTCAGTATTTCAAACCCGTGCCCCGACCAGATCACATCATACCATATGTAGCCTCATATGAAATCCAGAGGGGAGACCTCAGAATATCAAATGTAATCAGAGGGGTTACCTCAATGGGTTGTGAAGGACGTGCATGCACGCAACATCAATCACCAGATAACAGATAATAATAACATATAACATATTACATATAACAGATCTAGGATGCACCCATACGCCCCACAGGAATCAGTTGGCCATAATAAATCATAAAGCGCGCATATCATATAACAAAAGGGACGGTGTGGAAAATCACTCGACCACACAGGAGTCATAACATCAGTGCATTAATGTTATGGACATGGAACCCCCATGCCTAGTGATAGCCCGGGTCTTATACTGAATAGGTCAAAGGTAATTCAAAAGGTTCATATCATACAAATTCAAAATAGTAAAAGGGGTATCATAGCAGTGGCTTAGGGAATCATAACAAACAAAGGTTCGTATAAATGGTTCAAGGTTTACAAGTGTGAAAATGTTATAAGAAACTGATTCGGAAAACTTAGCAATTCATTTTAAAACATGGTTATCGTAAAAGTATTTCCTTAGAACATTTTTGACAAAGGTTATTTAAACCTCCATTTAGAAACTGACATGTTGTCATATTTTCATAAATTAGTTTCAAATAGTTTTATCTCATCTTACCAAGTTATGTTTTCAAAAAGAGTTTTCAGACAAACATAATATCAATGAACCAAAGATGTCAGATATACCATGTAACACCCCAACCCGACAAGGGTAAAAATGTCACAAATTATGATGTTACATCAGAACAAACAGACAGATCAAAAGCAGTAAACTTACATAAATAACTTACTTCAAATAACTATGGTCAAATTCTTCACTCAGTTCTACACTCAAGCCCAGAAACTATCCCAAAAGCTATCTTGAATACCTGCCGCAGAGAAAAGAAACGCGGCTGAGCTACGAAAGCTCAGTGAACGGATATAACAAAAGCAAACTGAAATAAATGCTGAAGAACAGATATATAATTTGGGGAAACATATTTAGGTATAACAGATAATACGGAAATATAATGTGTAGGTTAAGTAAGGAATCTATACAGTCACCTGTATGAGCTCCGAAACATATCATTATCATATCACCGTCAAATCATAAATTGTACAAGGAGTAGCTAACTCCAATGTACCGGAAGTGAAAGGAGTACATTGCACATACAACAAGTCACTAAATAGAATCATATCATATCATAACAGAAAATAGATCTAGGATGCATCCATACGCCCCTGAAAATTAGTGCACATTCATATATAACGGAAGGGACGTGGCAGAACATCACTCTACTGCCCTAGAGTCATGTCAGAGGTGCATCCTTGACATGGACATGGAACCCCCATACCTAGTGAAGCTCATGTAATAAAAGGTTCATACAAAGGTTCAAATCATACTTGTCATATCAGAAAGTTTAGAAAACAAAGGTTCATATCAAAAGTTCATAACAGAAGGTTGTAATCACGAAGGAAACCTTAAAAGCAAGGTCAGAATATCCGTACCTCAAAAACAAAGCTGACAAAAGTAGACATATCAAATAACAGAATGGTACTCTTCTTCAGAAATCTACACATGATGTATTACTCATTAATATCTTATTCGATCATTTACTTATTCATGTTTCGTATTAGGTTTTCTTCCATTTCTAGTAACTTTCCATTTTAGCAGATTTCCAAATTAGTCCCTTAACTTTCACCTTTTACGAATTAATCCTTATATTTTAGTAATTTACACTTTACACCCTTTAAGTTACGAAATTACAATTTGAACTCCTTAATTATATAATTTACCAAATAAACCTTTTAAATATCAAAATTACATATTATACCCTCTACTCATCTTATACGAGTTACCCTTAATAACTTATAGTTTATAAAATTAACCCTCAAGTTTTAATATTTACAAAACACACCCTTTTATTTATTTTACACTATTTACCTTTAACTAAATAAAGTCTACAAAACAAACCTTTAAGTTATACAATTTACAAAACACACCCTTGAATTTTCAATAAACCATTCGGCCCTTTTATTTATTTTGTCAAACCCTAAACCTAATTCATTAATTACACCATTATTAATAATCATTATTTACTAACTAATCATTAATCCAAACCCTAACTCTAACTCACGCTTTACCTTTTGTTTTGTTTTCTTTTCCTTTTTATTTTATTTAACCCGATTACAAAATTAAATCTAAACTGAATTTATAGGCTTTGAAAATTATGAAGAGCATTTTTCTGATGTTATATGATATCCATAGGACCAGAGAAAAATATGTATCAGGCCTCACAAAAAAGCTTGAACTGATTTCTTATTTTTGTTTGATTTAGGGTTTATAACTTTATATAAATTCATATGACCATATTAACATGCATGATTCGATTATACTATTTTATACAGATCATATACAATATAAAGAGTGATAGAAAAATACCAACAAGATTTTAAAACATACAAATTGGAACAGAACAATTCTTCTTCTCGGCTAGAACCAAAACCGACACAAACATTCTCCTAGATTGACACGTTCGACTCAGACTTGAACCACTATTTTTTTCAACTTCTTTGAACTTGTAAAAGACCAGGAAAAATACTTGGAAGCTCTGGAAAATTTTTGGTCAACTGAAAAGGGATTTTAGGGTATCGTTTGTTTTCAAAAGTTGGTTTTAAGGTTTTCCAAAATAATAAAACGTGTATATGTGATATATATTGAGTGAAATCCTTATATTGGGCTGCAAGTTTATGTGATAATGTCAAATAAAAATATTATCCAAGTTTCCTGATGTATTTAGGATTTATTTCTTAATTTAAATACATATATATAATATATAACATATAATAAATCGACAACATTAATTTATATGAAATTAAATTATTTTACTTTTACAAAAGTAACAAATTTTAGTTATACTTATTTTATTATGATCATATGTTGCAAAGTTCCATATTTCTAAGGTTTATTTGGTATTGTTTAAGTGTTTATATAATTTTTTTAATCTTAAGGGTATTTTGGTCATTGTGCATTGTTTTAAAATTTGAGGTATTACATACCAAGGTCAAAGATCATAGTAGTGATAGGGGAAATGGAACATAGTCATGAGTAGGCAAAGTCAAAGTTTGGCAAATGTCTAAGTCATCAGAATACCAAAGGTTCATAATCAAGGGTTCACAATTTAATGGTTCAAATGTTCATAGCAAAAGTTCAATTCGAAATTTTATATCAAATATTCATTTAAAGAAACCTTTTAATAATGGCTTTCACAAAAGTGATCCTTAATAATGGTTTTCATAAAGATGGTTTTTAAAAGTAGCTTTCATAAACATCATTTTACAATAGTTTTTCTCAAAACATTTTCATGATATAATTAAGAAAGGTTTTCACATCCAGTTACAATATCAAATGAACCTTCAAATTATCAAGGGATTCGAATATTCATGTCACAAGATAACGAACGAATTATATCAAGTATCAAGGGAACAATAGCAAAGGCTCAAAGGGATCATATTAAGATAAAGAATTTTAATCAATGATCAAGAGTCATGAAAAACCTTATAAGGAAGGTCAGAATATCTGTACCTTATTTGGATAAGCAAAAGGTAAAAGGTAACAAACACGGGAAAGACCGGATCACTCCTTCTTCACACCTAAAGGAGTAGAAGTCATAATTACAATTTGTTCTTATAATTCTGATAACTGATTTTAGGTAACTTTCTATTTTAAATAACTTTCCAAATTTAGCAACTTTCCATTTTTGTAAGTTTCCACTTTAAGTAAGTTTACTCATTTTAATTAACTTTCTATTTTTAGCAGATTCCCAAAATTAGTAAGTCTCCATTTTAGAAAGTTTCCTTATTTAGTAAGTTTTCATAAATAGCAGGTTTCCATAATTAGAAAGATTTAATATCAAAATGCAAGTTAAATCATTTGTTAAACATTATTATGGAATTATGGTTCATTTTAATAAGTCAAAATGAATTTCGGGTTTAACTAAATCACTTTCCATATTTTAGAGTTTCAAATGTAAATATGCCATAGTTAAAGGTCTATTATGTAAATATCACAAGTTTTCACATTTTATACAAATTATACATAAGTTAACAGTATTAAACCCTCAAGTTTACAAATGTTACACTTTAAACCCTTTAATTATATTATTTACAAATTAGTCCTTATTATTATTTAAATTACAAATATATCCATAATAATTCCATATTAGCACATCTAACTCTTAATTATCAGAATTAACACATTTTACCCTTTATATAATATTTATACGAATTATCCTTCCAATTTCATAATTTACAAAATAACCCCTCTACTTTTAATAATTTCCAAATCAAATTCATTTATAATTAATTTACCTTTTAGACATTTTAGTTTCCAATTTTACACATAACACCCCCATGTTATATTTTATATAATTTACCCCTGGTCCAATATAAGTTACAAAAATACCCCATAATTTTATAAAATTACAAAATACACCCTTCTCATTTTAAAAACATAATCGGCTTAACAAATAAATCAAAATCATCAAACCCTAATTTTTCCCAATCATCCCATCATCATTACACAATCATTACATCATTTATTTACCCAAAATAATACCCAAAACCCTAACCCTAAATCAAATCGGGTAATAACAAAATAATTCCAAACAATTTATATAGACCTCAAATAGTTATAAACACATTTTATACATCCCGAGCATAGCTGATTACATCATACAAAAATAGTGCTGAAACCCCAAAAGTTATATATGGCCAATTATAGTTTTTGCATATAATTAGGGTTATAATTTCCTTTAATTCGTATAACCTTATATATCATGCATGGATCAAAATTATAATTTTATACAGATTATAAAGGGTAAAATGGATGATACAAAAATACCCAAATTGGTTTGGATTGAGATGAACGAATGGAAACAAATTCTCCTTCTCGGCTAGGAAATACGAACCAAAACAAAATTCACACGAACCACAATCACTCCACAGCCTTCACCACTATTTTTATAGCCTTCTACACCTTAGAAAAAGTCCAAGAAAAATGGCAAGGACCCTTGGAAAAATTATTATGCCGCAAGTTTGTTTTTAGGGGATTTTGGGGTTTTTAAAGTTTATAAAATGAAAATATGTAACAAATAACTATATAGGGGAGGAGGGGGTGATTAGGGCCGGATTTGGGGCTAATATAAGTGAGAAAAATTAGTAATTGATACTCTCCATAATTAGAAGATGCATATCCTCTTTTTGAAATATTATGTACAACTTTTAATTCATTTTGGACATTATATTTATACTTAGGTGGTGCATATGAATTTTTATAAGTTTCAAATATTACAAATGTTCCAAGAAAAATAATATTTATCATATGTTACTCATTTCCAAGTGTTTGAGATTTATTTGGTGTTTTATTTAAGTGTTTATTTAAGTTTTAAATTATAACGGTAATTTGGTCATTTTACATATTTGGCAAATTTTAGGTTTTAGAACTTCTTCCCCTCTAAAAGAAAATTTTCTTCCTCGAAATTTGAAGTCACAAAGTTAGACGGAGTCGTAGCTAATCGCAAAAGGTCGTCACAATTATCCTCGCTCTTGGGGAGGTTCTTCCCAAAAGAATCTTCAAAAACAAAATAGTTTCTCATGACTCGATCTAGACAAGGTGGTTTCGGATTCCTTAGAATGAGACAAATCATGTTGAATCTGGTCAAAAGGCCAATGCAACATATAACAGATGATAGGTGAATCTTCTTGAAGTAACGCATGGGATACAAACAAAAGTTTAGATCGAATAACTGTATTAAACAGAAGAGAGTTATACCAGGAGTATAAGATTTGTAAAAGATCAACAGAATGCAAATTGAGAATCCAAACTTATCCAAATATCTAACGAATATAGGCAGAGCATACGCATAGGTAGAAAGAACCTAAAGTCTTACTAATCGCAGATAGTCGCCAACGGAAACAGAAATCTAGGTCTTCTATAAGGCACTCCTCAAGATATCATATGAACACAATAAGTGCACTTATATAACGTTAGTATTATCACATTGATCAGGCATCATAAAGCCTCACATAATATGCCCTCATGATGGTCATACTTTATCTCAAGTCGTAAATCAAAATCTACAAACCACCTAATAGTCCAACTAAATCCTAGGGTAGGCCCTGGTTAAAGATCAATAACGGAACAATGTCGGCAAAACAAATGAAACCCGTAATGACGTAACAAAATCAAACAACATAACAAAGAGGAAAACAAAACTACTCATAAGAGTAAAGGAAATCCTCGAATTTCTAGCAGAAGTAAAGTACGTCGTCGATAGCGTCAATCCAGTCATAAACATACATCTCAAGGTTCCTTCCAAGCTCAAGTAGTCTGTCTATGCTTATCCATCAGCTCATAGGGTGAAAAGGAATCATAAACTCGAGTCTGGTTCCTCAAGCCTTCGGCAGTTCTTCTTGGAATGTGATGGAGTAATGTGAGTCTCTGGCACTATCTTCAAATCCCTTCATCATCCAGTCTGCTTCTGATGCGTGGGAATTGCACCAGGCTTTACCTCTCGAGGGATATCGAGAAGCTTACAACCCTCACCAGGCAGTGTACCTGATCGTTGTAGTATAGTATAGTGACAAGTACCGGGGGGATTGATCGTTCAACTCAGGAATAGTGTCGTTAGGATTGAAATTAATCTAACTAGGTCTAAAGGTGAAGGATGATTCTTTTTTGTATTTTTATATTTTATGAAAAGCAAGTAAAAATCTCGGGTATTGGAAGGAGGGGCGGAATTAGTTGCTAATCAACTAACCCAAAAGCTACTAATTAAACTAATGTGCAAGAAAACTAAACTAAGGTTCTACAAGATAAGTGAAGCATGTCTACCCATGATATGTTACTCCTTGCTAGCTATCCAATTCTACCTATTGAATTGTCACACCTTGTTTTAATTGACGGGTTGTATTCCTTAATACCATTCATGGGGTGGCGTACTTACTTCCCCAATTCTATAAGCTCCTACTTCACTCCTATGTCGAGCCGGCTAAGAAGCTCCTAACATGGGATCACTAGAATTCGCTCATGCATTAAATACAACCATAAAAACCTAGTACACATCGGCTCATGTTTCTTAAGACGTTCAAGCAAGTTACACAATGGAGATCTGCCAGTTTTCTTAAGCCTAACATCGAATTCATTCAATCAAAACAAGAATCAATAGGAAACAAGAATTATAAACTAAACCAACTAGATCTATTGAAGTTGTCACGCCTTAATTGATGGAGATAGACACACACATCAACAAGCCCTCATTGATGGAGATAGACACAAACATCAACAAGAAATCAATGAGATCTAATTAATTATACACAAGTTTCACACAATCATAAGTAGACACAAAGTGAATTAGCAAAACATCATCAAAGAAGAGCAATCAACAATGATAATGGAAAACATAATTAAGATAGAATCAACAAACCAATACATGATGTTTATGGAGTGATTGAAACCCTCTAAGTTGCTGGAAAAACACCTACCTAAACCCAGGAATCGACCTTAGGTTTTAGGGCTTACAAAAAGTGAAGTTATGATGTTATATTTTTAGGCATGTTTTCTGTCGGCCCATCTTGACGGCGTCAGCTCGTTTCTCTTGATGCCATCACGACCATTTTTTCACCAAATTGTAGATCTCTTCGTCCTCTTCGCGTGGGCTTTTGAATCACCTAAATCCGAGTTCGTATGCAAAAGTTATGACCAAAACAATATCAGCTACTCTGCGCGCAAGTTTTGACAAGTTAACACGTGACGGCCTTGGGTGACGCCTTCACGTTTCTTCTAGGCCGTCACCACTTTTACTCTTGACACCGTCAAGATTTTCTTCTTGACACCGTCATCCACTGTTCCCAGCAAGGAAAATTAAGTCTTTGCCGTTTTCTTCACTTTTATGCTTCAAAAACGTCCAAAATGCCTTCTTTTCCAGAATTCACTCCCAAAGTACCTAAAATCACAAAAGGAACGATTTAGGGCAATATTTGATCAAATAAATTCAATTCCGGGCTTAAATGACCCCCTAAAAGTGGTTCATTTTTTGCCTCATCATATACCCTTACACTTGAGATTTGCTTGTCCTCAAAAAAATGCGCTTTTATTCTAGTTAAAATACAAGTTAGGGGTCATTTAACACTAATATAAAAGTAATTAAAACAAATAATCATTCCACTAAAGACCAAAGACAAGCACGGAGGTCATATACTAGCACCTTACAAATAGTGTTTAGATACTCACATCTCTCGGGTGTAATAAAGTAATATCACATTATGGAAATAGAAAACATCTCTCACTACCTGTCCTAGCAAAATAGATTACCATAGGCTTGGAAAGGATCAAATCTCCACCACATGGCGTAAGCACCTAGGATAAACTATCAAAGAGGTCTTTTAAAGGGTTGAAACGTTAGGTGTAGGGATATGGAATACACGGTTTTGTTAGATATAGGCAGTCTTTACTGGTGGCGAGTTAACAATCTTAGTTAATTACATGTACAATATGGCGTTGCTAAGCCAAGACTAGACTCGACTTAAACTAATAAATCAAAAATAATAAAAATATAAAACAAACATAGAATGAAAAGGGATGGTAGTCCGTATGTTTTCTCTCTTTTTTTTTTTTTTTTTCTTTTTCTATTTTTTTTCTTTTTCTTGTTTTTTCGATTTTATTTTATTTTATTTTATTTTATTATTTTTTTTTTGCATACACTCTTACCCTACCATCCAAAATAATACATCATAGGGAATGAAAATTCCCCTTACACTTGAATTTTTACATACTTTACAAATAACTAATCTAATGACTCGAATTAAGAAAATCAAAACACTTGGAGTACTTTTAAGATTAACGCACATACGGGGGTAATATATGATGTTCTTCCCCATTACTCCATAAAATAAGTACTTTACCCAATCGTCCCAATCGTCCCAAAACAATATGTACAAGGATATGACTCGACTTAGCAACCATGTAATCAATTAGAGAGTTAACTTAGGGTTTAACAAATAACAATAATGCACTAAAGATGAGTGCATACACGGAAGGCTAAGGCGATTTGGGTGTACATTTAAGTGGGGTGTAACAAATTCTTCCTTTAAGTAAGATGCTTAAAGTTAGAAATGAAAAGATAGGCTCGGAGGGGTTTTCTAGGGGTTTCGTGTACTAAAAATGAGTACAACGCTAAGGGTGTGGGAAAAATTAATTGACTTAACTAGCCAAGTAATATGACTTAAATGGTCAAGTAATTATGATACGGGTTTAACACAAGGGTGATCCTAATGCCTCTTATCATGTAGTAAATCCTACTACACGAATGTAGTCTCACTAGCGGTCTCGGGATGCATCACTAACGCAAGTTCTAGAATCTAAATGCTACCGGTACACTCATAAGCACTAATAGTAAATGCTTTTCCTATCAAATCTAAAGGCGAACCTCACATATTTGGGTGGAAAATTTTTCTGAATAGTACGGTTTTGTGCTAGTCATACGATCTCCTATCCATGAGACGCTTGCTATGGCTAAAGTTTCACTCCTAAATGTTGTAAAAAAATTTAAATTTGGCGCTAAAATTACACTAACAAGTATTTCTCATAGTTTTATTACACATCTACTATCAAACAAACAAACTCAAGCGAAAGTGTATCTGTAAGGTATCATCATTTTACCCTCCCCTTACACTTAGGATGAACATTGTCCCCAATGTTTAAGTAAAGAATGTAAAAGTGAAATAAGTAAAAAGAATGAAATCAAATACTCCCCTGATTCGCTCGGTATGGATAATATGGTGGCCAGGTTAGATCTTCCTCCAAGAAAATGAACAATCAAAGCTTCCCTTCCAGAATATAAATCATCTTCTTGTCATACATAACCTGTAAAACCTAAGAAAACAGACAAAAACCCAAAGCATCAACCCGAACAAAGAGAACTCACAACTAGATGTAATTCCAGACTTAGGAATAAAAACAAAACAATTAAAGATATAATGCTTGTGGAATGAATGTTTGCAGATTTCCTGGAGTTTATAAAACTAAAGAATTAACAAAAACTTTAAGACTCCGGTATAAACAAAAACTAGCAAAATTTCCAGAATTTTACACATGACGCCGTCAAGAGTAAACTCATGACGCCGTCAGAAGTGACCTGCAGAAATCTTTACGTTAAGTTTCCGGAAAATTTCTAAAAAAACTTATGTCCTACTTCCTGGAAAATCCTGCAAAACATCATTATGACTCGATACAAACATTTGACTCTAACAAGTACTAATACACATGTCCATTTAATATTGTTGTGGTTCATGCTCAATTTCGTTCTTATAAACAAATTTGGATCTCCCTTACACTTATCTTTTGCAAAATACCTTTATATGCAATTAAGACGAAGTTAAAAAGAAAATAAAGCATTTTCACAATTTATTTTGAAACATGAGCCACAAGCAACAAAAATAAAACATGCATACGGAAACAAATAAAATCAAATAAACAAACAAATAAATAAATAAAGCTTGGGTTGCCTCCCAATAAGCGCTTGTTTTTGTTTGAGTCACGAGTCTGACTCTACCCTTATTTAATGGAAATAGGGGAGGTTCTCCCTACACTTTGAATTAAGTGCGGGTGGAAGTAGCGATACACACCCTTAGGGTGGAAATATGCCACGTGAGGTGAAGGGGGTGAGTGAATGGCTTCCTTCATCCTAAAACTACCCGGATAATATTGGTTGATGGGTGGGTCGGTTCCTCTTTTGTCTCCTAGATGTATATCTAAGGATGGAAAGTTGTGTAAAGGTTGAGGTTCCGGTTCATCAACATTAGGAAATTCCCTAGAACTAGGAGTAAGGTTATTACTACAAGTATTCAAACCTATATCCTCAAGTGGTGCCTGGTTTAAGGGTTCTACCTCCATCGGAATTCCTAAAGTTTCTTCTACTTCTTCCGGGTAAGTCACGGGTGGTGTGTGTGCCTCAAATGATGGTTGAGTATTTTGTGGGCTTATGTTATTGACCTCATCATTCCATGTGTCAAGATCACCTATATCCTCATCATGTGTTTTGGTAGAATCTATCCTAAGCATTCTCCTAAGTATCTCACGTGCTTCTCTAGGCATCTCAACTTCTATGTCCGAATCATAAGGATCATCCTCAATATTCTGACTGCTATATACAAATTGCCCAAGAGATTCATCAACTGTTTCTTGAGATTCATCATCATCGATCATAAAACCTAGGTCTTTTTTATCAATGTGATCATGCTCGGCTAAATCCTCCTCAATTGTTTTCTTAGGTAGTGATAATAGCAAACCTAGTGCTTCATCCAACTTATGATTTGTTGCAATGGCTCTCTCCATAATTCCTTGGCAAACTAGGTCGCATTTCCTATTGGCCTCACTAAAACTAGATCTTAAACATGGAGGTTGTTCATAAGAATCTATCCAAGGTGAAGGCTCATATAATTCATAGGTGTCTCTAAATGAGGTATTTTGAACTCTTTGGTGTGTTAGCCGCTCAACCTTATCTTGTAATCTTAGAAGTCTAAGTGTACATTTGAAGCAAATTACAAACAAAATCACAAAGAAAAGATAGACTACGAGAAAGCTATAAAATAAAAAGAAAAAAAAATCTCACTTGATAGGAATCTAATGAGTAGACCTAATAAAAATCAAATTCAACCTAAACAATAACTATTCCCCGGGCTGCGGCGCCAAAAACTTGATGCGTGGGAATTGCACCAGGCTTTACCTCTCGAGAGATCTCGAGAAGCTTACAACCCCCACCAGGCAGCGTACCTAATCGTTGTAGTATAGTATAGTGACAAGTACCGGGGGATTGATCGTTCAACTCAGGAATAGTGTCGTTAGGATTGAAATTAATCTAACTAGGTCTAAAGGTGAAGGATGATTCTTTTTTGTATTTTTATATTTTATGAAAAGCAAGTAAAAATCTCGGGTATTGGAAGGAGGGGCAGAATTAGTTGCTAAACAACTAACCCAAAAGCTACTAATTAAACTAATGTGCAAGAAAACTAAACTAAGGTTCTACAAGATAAGTGAAGCATGTCTACCCATGATATGTTACTCCTTGCTAGCTATCCAATTCTACCTATTGAATTGTCACACCTTGTTTTAATTGACGGGTTGTATTCCTTAATACCATTCATGGGGTGGCGTACTTACTTCCCCAATTCTATAAGCTCCTACTTCACTCCTATGTCGAGCCGGCTAAGAAGCTCCTAACATGGGATCACTAGAATTCGCTCATGCATTAAATACAACCATAAAAACCTAGTACACATCGGCTCATGTTTCTTAAGATGTTCAAGCAAGTTACACAATGGAGATCTGCCAGTTTTCTTAAGCCTAACATCGAATTCATTCAATCAAAACAAGAATCAATAGGAAACAAGAATTATAAACTAAACCAACTAGATCTATTGAAGTTGTCACGCCTTAATTGATGGAGATAGACACACACATCAACAAGCCCTCATTGATGGAGATAGACACAAACATCAACAAGAAATCAATGAGATCTAATTAATTATACACAAGTTTCACACAATCATAAGTAGACACAAGGTGAATTAGCAAAACATCATCAAAGAAGAGCAATCAACAATGATAATGGAAAACATAATTAAGATAGAATCAACAAACCAATATATGATGTTTATGGAGTGATTGAAACCCTCTAAGTTACTAGAAAAACACCTACCTAAACCCAGGAATCGACCTTAGGTTTTAGGGCTTACAAAAAGTTATGATGTTATATTTATAGGCATGTTTTCTGTCCGCCCATCTTGACGGCGTCAGCTCGTTTCTCTTGACGCCATCACGACCATTTTTTCACCAAATTGTAGATCTCTTCGTCCTCTTCGCGTGGGCTTTTGAATCACCTAAATCCGAGTTCGTATGCAAAAGTTATGACCAAAACAATATCAGCTACTCCGCGCGCAAGTTTTGACAAGTTAACGCGTGACGGCCTTGGGTGACGCCTTCACGTTTCTTCTGGGCCGTCACCACTTTTACTCTTGACACTGTTAAGATTTTCTTCTTGACGCCGTCATCCACTGTTCCCAGCAAGGAAAATTAAGTCTTTGCCGTTTTCTTCACTTTTATGCTCCAAAAACGTCCAAAATGCCTTCTTTTCCAGAATTCACTCCCAAAGTACCTAAAATCACAAAAGGAACGTGATGAGGCGAAAAATGAACCACTTTTAGGGGGTCATTTAAGCCCAGAATTGAATTTATTTGATCAAATATTGCCCTAAATCGTTCCTTTTGTGATTTTAGGTACTTTGGGAGTGAAATCTGGAAAATGAAGCAATTCGGACGTTTTTGGAGCATAAAAGTGAAGAAAACGCCAAAGACTTAATTTTCCAAGCTGGGAACAGTGTGTGACGGCGTCAAGAGTAAATATCATGACGACCCAGTGCAGAAATGAATGCGTCACAAGGAAGAGCGTCAAGAGTTAAATACGTGATGGCCTGGAAAAGTGTAATACATGACGGCGTCAGATGTAGATCAAGGCAGTCCGAGAATTCTTTTGGCGGCGAGATGACGGCGTCCCAAGATTGTTCTTGACGCCGTCAGCCTCTATTTTCTATATATAGTTTTCTAATTTTCATTCATTAAGAGGAACAAGTTTGGAGAAACCCTAAGGCCGAACCATATACGAATTTTACAGCTTTTTCAAGGGTTTTCAGCCCTTGAATGCTTACATGTGCTATTGAGATAAGTGTTCTTTTAATTCAATCAATATGTCTATGTGTTGGTTGTCTATATCTTGTGCTTGTCTTGATTCCACCATGCTAGGCTAGATTTATCTTGTGTTTGCTTAGATCTAATGAAACCTAGATGTTAATTATGTGTTGATTACTTGTTTATGGTTGTATTGGATGAATGATTTCAATGTTAGGCTTAAGAAAACTGGCAAATCTCCAAATGGTAACATGCTTGAACGTCTTAGGAAACATGAACCGATGTGTACTAGGTTTTATTGGTTGTATTTAATGCATGAGTAAATTCTAATGATCCCATGTTAGGAGCTTCTTAGCCGGCTTGACATAGGAGTGAAGTAGGCACTCATAGGATTGGGGAGTTAAATACGACACCCCATGAATGGTATTAAGGAATACAATCCGTCATCCACGCAACTATAACAAGTAATTAACGTGTAAAAGATATCTAGGGAGTAGTGAAATCTAAGTAAACACATTTCTCCACTTATTGCTCACAACCTTAGTTTAATTTAGTTTTATTTTCATTTTTAGTATTTTATTTTGATTGCATCTTTAGTATTGGGTTAGTGGATTAGCAACTAATTCCGCCCAAATCCTTCAAACCCGAGATTTTTACTTGCTTTCTAAAAAATATAAAAATACAAAAAGAATCATCTCTCATCTCTAGAACTAGTAATTAGGTTTTCTAATCCTAGCGACACTATTCCTAGCTGAACGATCAATCCCCCGGTACTTGTCACTATACTATACTACAACGATCAGGTACACTGCCTGGTGGGGGTTGTAAGCTTTTCGAGATCCCTCGAGAGGTAAAGCCTGGTGTAATCCCTACGCATCAAGTTTTTGGTGCCGCAGCCCGGGGAAATAGTTATTGTCTAGGTTAGAATCTCTTTTTATTAGGTCTACTTGCTAGATTCCTTTCTAGTAAGATTTTATTTTTATTTTTAGGTTTCTTTAGTCTATCTTATTTCTTTGTGTTTTTGTTCGTAACTTTTCACCACCCGACATCATGGACAATGGGAACATCTTTGTGGAAAACTAGAAGGGGGGGTTGAATAGTTTTCCCCTCTTTTTCGTTTTATAAAAACTTGGTTTCCAAAATGTCAATTCTAATTTATTCAATTGCTTGTTTGAAAAACCTTCAATTAAAGTTTAGTATGGAAACAACATATAATCAATATGATCAATTATATATGTAAGCTTTTTGAAAAACTTATTTTCATGAATGGAGCTTTGGTCGATCTTTTTGTGAATACGTTTTCCTTTTAAAATCTTAAAACGTTTTGTATCAAATTATCTATCAAGTTAAACTAAATATGAGAAGTGTGAATAATAATCTATTTGACCATATCATATAATAATACACACAATCACAATATTAACTTCTATGTACAACACAATCAATCATCACAACTATATAAGCAACAATTAAGACATATAGGCATGCATAGACGTAAAGCGATAAATGCAAGAATAAATTAAAAGAGATAAGAGAAAGGAAATGCAAACTGGACACGATGATTTATAGTGGTTCGGCTACAAGGACACCTTCCTTGTTCCTACTCCACTCCCCGAGTCACCTACTCGAGAGTTTTCTTCACTACTCAACAAGCTCCCTTTTGGCGGAGAAAACCGTACACAACTTTTGCTTACACCATTTAACGACACTAAGCTAAATGTCGAGTTCTAATAGTAGCTAGAACCAATCTCACAACACAACTTAGATCATTACACAACTTCACGACTTCTACATAACTTCACGACTTCTTCACGACTTCACGACTTCATGACAACTTCTTCTAAACTTCTTCACGGCTTCACGACTTCTTCACGACTTCACGACTTCATCACAACTTCTTCTAAACTCCACTACTTATTCACACACCTACATCTTCACAACTACATGTCTTCTCCACACTACTACTTCCTCCCACTACTTCTTACTCACTCATTAAATCACTACTAAGTAAGATCATCTTGATCTACTTATTACATATACATAACTCACAACTTCACATAAGCTCTAACTACATCTTTGGCTTTGATGATGGGGATAATTCTTCTCTTGCACTTTGAGTTATGAAAGATTGGATCACTTGAAACAAAGATTAATAATCTTATGATCAAAGGGTTTTAGAAGGATATTTAGAGAGAATTGGATCTAAAAATATTTGTGCAAAAGGTGAGAAAAATTCCAGGTTTGAGGTGGTATTTATAGGGAAAAATTTCTGACCAAATCTGACAGGGGAGCGTGGCCGGTCCCCTTAATTGTGTACCGGTCCCCTTAAAATTAAGGGGGCCGCCCTACTGAAACGGCCAGATTTTCTGTCTTTTAGTGGGGAAAGTTTATTTGGTGAAAAACTAACTAATTTTGGTTAAAAGTTTGAAATCATATATTTAGTATGATTAAAACATTTTTCTTTATTACCAAAAGTGTTTTTCAATAATATATAATATGTTTATATAAGTAAATAAACTTTGTATTAGTTAATTAAATACCCCTTTGATCATGAGATGTATTAAACACTTGTTTATCCATACCTTAAGTGATTCTTGAAGCATACTTGAGACGTTGAGATGTCGAGGCTTGTTGACGTAAGAATGCATAGAAGAATTGTGATCACAAGTAACTTAAGCACTTTACGTTATATGTTGTAACTTACATCTTTGTCATCATCAAAACATGAAGAGGATGTTTAGATTAAATATCGTAATATTCATGCCAACAATCTCCCCCTTTTTGATGATGACAAACTATGTAAACTATAACTTATAGTAAAATGTATAAGTTACTTGTTTACACTTCTTCTCCCCCTTTTGTCGAAGCAAAAAGGTGGACTCTAAGACGAGACTTCTACTACGCTTGAACTCTTGAGATAGAATCTAAAAGGCGAGCTTGCATTATCGTAAGTGAAGCCTTGATCCTAGTAACCTCAATGCTCCCCCTTGGTGTATGCTCCCCCTTGGTGTATGCTCAAAACTTGTTTTGGCTACCAAAGAATCGAGCGGTGAAGTAATCCTTCAAAACAAAGTTAGTAGACAAGTGCACATATATATAATGATGATAATAGATATATGCATGAAACTAATAGGGGAACAATATATGGACATATTAGGTATATGCACTAAAAGTATGACACATGCAATTATTGTTTTAAAAACAACAACCTAAACCCCAAAAAAAATATTAGAACCTAATGCAAAGATTAGAACCTAGGAAAATGTAGGAGAATGAGGAGGGATGAGCATGAATGTAAAGGGAAGGTGATGGCAAAGGTTTGACAATTATGGTTTAGATTAATATATCGTTTGACAAGGGTGGATGATAGGGAATCATGGGATTTTTAGGTGTTTTGTTGGTTGACGACCGAAGGTGGATATGTGAAATGAGGTGGTGATGAGTCGACAACACTTGAAGCTTAGATTTCTTCATTATGTTCTTCACTTGCTATAAAGTGGAAATGACGCATTTCGTAATGAAATTCACTTGGATGAGGTGGTGATAACTTGACAACACTTGAAGCTTGGATATCTTCTTTGTGTTCTTCACTTGCTATAAAGTGGAAAGGATGTATTTCATAAAGAAATTCACATGACTTTCAGGGATTTAAGTTTTGGTGGTGATGGCGTACTTAGTAGAATGTAGGGAATGGTGACATGGTTGAATCTTCTTGTGAAGATGGGAAATGAGGATCAAGTGGAGATGAATAGGTGGCAGCAGAAGAGTGATGTTCAAGGAAGGAATTTCTTGGGTAGGAGGTGGTGGTGATACTTTTTGTGGTGGAGACAATTGTGAGTTGATATATTCTTTGATGGATGGAGTGGTGCCGTCTTCATTAGTAAGGTCAATGAAGAGTTGTTTTGATGGTATGATGACAAGTTTTTGTTGGAGATGGTGGTTCTTGATGGAGGTGACAAGTGGGTGTTGATATAGTCATTGATTGATGATGATGATGATGATGGTATGGAGGAGGTAGAGGTTTCCATTTGTTGAAGGTGTTTTGGAGGGTGCATTTGGTGCACTAGGAGATGAACATTGAGGTGATGGAGATGGAGTGTTGGTGTTATCTTGTGTTAACTCAATGAGGAGTGGTTTAGGAGGTATGGTATTGATTCTTGGTTTCTTTAAGGACATGGAAAAGGTGGATGACTCGAGATTGGTAGTACAAAGGATGACTCGGTTTTGGGTGTGAGGTAGAAGGATATATGTGAGTGAGTGTGATTTCCCTTCCCATTAAATTCATGCTCATCCGGATATATTTTGAGACTAATATGACCTATCAGATTATGACACTAAGGTTCTCATGAAATGAGGGTGTAGGATCTAAAGGTAAGGAAAAAAAATACCTAGATGAATGATACACATATAGTAAACCATGTAAAGGCATACAATCAAATCACATAGGAACAAATAATCATCTAGAAATAACATATATGCGATATGCCATAAATCAAGGAATGAAAGCATCTAATGAGAAACAAAGTTCATAAAAGTAAACTAGCGTTAGGTATATTTAGGAAGAGCGATTTAATCAAGTTGGAGAATGAGTATGAGACTATTACTAGTGGTGCTCAATTCAGGCTAAACACGACCATTTTTACGGGTTACACACACCCAACTTCTCACATAGAAGCAATTCAACCGTTAGGTTAAATTGAATTTCTAGTCAATAGATTCTCCAGTAGTCATTCTCCTTTTAGAGGGAATTGAGTTCCTAAATTTACCTATCGAAGAGTACCAAATATGAAGTTTGCTTGATTCACTAATGCTTGGCTTAATGTGACTCAAACATCATGTTTTAATGAAGATAAGTCTACATGATATATTTTACTCACTATCCCAATAGAGATGTTTTAAATGTTTAGATAAGAGTAAATGCAAAGTTTTAATCTTTTGTTCATGATTAACCGGTTATTTGGTTTTGATGGCATATTACTTGATTTAATAAATGTGCTTGATTTAATAATGCTCCTTAGCATATCTTGAAAAATGAATCTCATTAAGATTATTTATCTTAAATGAGATTGTGATTTACAAATGATATCAAAACTAGACATTTATATATTCTAAAGCAAATATTATTTTCTATGATTTTTGCCAATGTTATATATCATAATTTAACTAGTATTTGAAACAAAATGAATTTTAGTTGTTTATGCATTATGACAAGTTATTTTTCAATTCTAATAACTTAAATTATTTCAAAAGAAAAGTGTAGTGTATTATCTTGTAACACAACCATTCATGCTACAAAGAAAATGAAATACATATAATATATAGTGTGTATTGTTCTTAAATATGTATTTTAGCTTGAAGTGATGATTTTAAGTAGTGTGAGCAACGTTTACATATGTTGTTAGTTTGCTCATGTTTGGTTTTTCGGATATGACACATTTATCCATTGCTTTGCAATGGAAATTGCTTGAATATTCCGGATGAAACATCCAAGTCGTCAATCCTACTTCATTGTATATTTTATGCATGTGTTTAAAATGTTATTCTAATATTTGGAACACAATTATTGGACAAGTAGATTCAATATGACATTATCAACACAAGTGTGAGTTATGATCCAATGCATACTCTTTTCATCTACAAAGGATGAAACTATTTTCATATCAATCTAGTGTGATTGAGTATGTAGATTCAAGACTATATCTTTTGTTGTAATTTGATATAATCTTGAAGCTAAACAAATAGCGATCTAATTTCTTGTCCACACTAAAAAATGTGTCAATTAGATTTGATGAATATATCAACCATAATTTGAATAACGAATTGATATAATATCAAGATCTTTCTTGACCCTCACAAACACTCATTTAAAATAAATAGGCATTTTGATAGTGTGTTCCATTAATCCTACGATTATTTATGAGTGAGGTTGGTGAATGATTGAAATTTGACTTATTACTTCATGATTGTTATACGTTTTGTTTATGTGAAAGACTCTTCATTGTTACTTATAATGAACACACTTAGATTTTGAAAATACTTTTTCTTTTATATAACTATTAATGTTTTACAAAGATTCAATTTCTCTTTATTAAACAACTTAAGGTAAAACAAGGTAATTTGTTGAAAATATTTAAGTGTGTTGTTAAGAATAGATTAAATTGTTTGAAATATTTAGGTGATTAGATTTAACTCATTTACAAGATGTTTGAGTAACATTAAGCCATCTATACCTATATGCAATGCAAGCATAATATTGCAATCCTAACGCAAGAAATCTAGCATAAGATCTAGTTAAGTATAAACCGGAAAACTAGCTATAAACTAATAAGGCACATATGCTTAGATATACAATTAACTAAAAATAAAATAGCAACAATCATCTGATATATTCAATTAACAAAATAGAATCACAAATAAGTTCACATAGCATATAAGACACTTGTCGTCGTTTTGTGTATTATATATACCAATGTTTACTCAGCTCGATTTTATTTGAAAATAAAATAGTTTCCTATCCATTTTAAAATTTAATTAAGATCAATATTTTGAAAACATAAATACTTAATTTTTCAAAGATATATCGACTAGGAATGCCCGACTCGAAAGAAAAGATAAAATACAAGTTTTACGTTAAGACAAGACTCAAAATTTTGACCTTCGTGTAGTATTTTAACTTTATGACTTATTTAAGTATGTAATGATCACTTGTAAGTATTTTTAAATGAAAGTAGACTCAATTACCTTTAAAATGCCGGGTGGCGCGACTTCTACGGAGTTACGGTTATTTTTATATGATTTTTCAAAGTTTCTGAAAAAGCTACGAACAGATAGGCGGACCCCTTAAATAATTAAGGGGACCGCCCAGTATTTAAGGGGGCCACCCAGACAAATAAGGGGGCCACCCATCTGGTACTCAAAATTTCATTTTTTGTAAAAAATTGTTTTCTGACTTTGCTAAAAGTTATGAAACTTTCTAAATTTGATACCGAACATATAATATTTATTTAAAGCATAATATTATCTCGAGCTAGTATAATTAGTGTATATAACATCAACATTAATACAAGTTAATCAACAAAACACTTTTCATGTTTAATCCTCCTTAATGGGTAATTTGATACATGGATCGTACTCAATTTTTAAAACCATTTGTTTTGAAAATTTGAGCGACGTGGCTCTGGTACCAATTGTGGAAAACTAGAAGGGGGGGTTGAATAGTTTTCCCCTCTTTTTCGTTTTATAAAAACTTGGTTTCCAAAATGTCGATTCTAATTTATTCAATTGTTTGTTTGAAAAACCTTCAATTAGAGTTTAGTATGAAAACAACATATAATCAATATGATCAATTATATATGTAAGCTTTTTGAAAAACTTATTTTCATGAATGGAGCTTTGGTCGATCTTTATGTGAATACGTTTTCCTTTTAAAATCTTAAAACGTATTGTATCAAATTATCTATCAAGTTAAACTAAATATGAGAAGTGTGAATAATAATCTATTTGACCATATCATATAATAATACACACAATCACAATATTAACTTCTATGTACAACACAATCAATCATCACAACTATATAAGCAACAATTAAGACATATAGGCATGCATAGACGTAAAGCGATAAATGCAAGAATAAATGAAAAGAGATAAGAGAAAGGAAATGCAAACCGGACACGATGATTTATAGTGGTTCGGCTACAAGGACACATTCCTTGTTCCTACTCCACTCCCCGAGTCACCTACTCGAGAGTTTTCTTCACTACTCAACAAGCTCCCTTTTGGCGGAGAAAACCGTACACAACTTTTGCTTATACCATTTAACGACACTAAGCTAAATGTCGAGTTCTAATAGTAGCTAGAACCAATCTCACAACACAACTTAGATCACTACACAACTTCACGACTTCTACATGACTTCACGACTTCTTCACGACTTCATCACAACTTCTTCTAAACTTCTTCACGGCTTCACGACTTCATCACAACTTCTTCTAAACTCCACTACTTATTCACACACCTACATCTTCACAACTACATGTCTTCTCCACACTACTACTTTCTCCCACTACTTCTTACTCACTCATTAAATCACTACTAAGTAAGATCATCTTGATCTACTTATTACATTTACATAACTCACAACTTCACATAAGCTCTAACTACATCTTTGGCTTTGATGATGGAGAGAATTCTTCTCTTGCACTTTGAGTTATGAAAGATTGGATCACTTGAAACAAAGATTAATAATCTTATGATCAAAGGGTTTTAGAAGGATATTTAGAGAGAATTGGATCTGAAAATATTTGTACAAAAGGTGAGAAAAATTCCAGGTTTGAGGTGGTATTTATAGGGAAAAATTTCTGACCAAATCTGACAGGGGAGCGTGGCCGGTCCCCTTAATTGTGTGCTGGTCCCCTTAAAATTAAGGGGGCCGCCCTACTGAAACGGCCAGATTTTCTGTATTTTAGTGGGGAAAGTTTATTTGGTGAAAAACTAACTAATTTTGGTTAAAAGTTTGAAATTATATATTTAGTATGATTAAAACATTTTTCTTTATTACCAAAAGTGTTTTTCAAAAATATATAATATGTTTATATAATTAAATAAACTTTGTATTAGTTAATTAAATACCCCTTTGATCATGAGATGTATTAAACACTTGTTTATCCATACCTTAAGTGATTGTTGAAGCATACTTGAGACGTTGAGATGTCGAGGCTTGTTGACGTAAGAATGCATAGAAGAATTGTGATCACAAGTAACTTAAGCACTTTACGTTATATGTTGTAACTTACATCTTTGTCATCATCAAAACATGAAGAGGATGTTTAGATTAAATATCGTAATATTCATGCCAACAATCTTTGAACCCGTCATCCCACCACAACAAAACCCACCACTAGAACCTCTTAGGCCCCGAACCTTAGGAGAGTATTCCCGACCTAGCCACCAAGGCTATCGAAACACCATTGAGCTCACCGGAGCCAATGTGACCCCCTTGCGATCCGACACCATCCGGTTGGTGCAAAGCGGATGTGCATTTCATGGACTTCGTTCCGAAGATCCAAATCAACATCTTAAGGACTTCCTAAAAATCGTAGACTCCATAGACCTAGATGTTGCAACTAGAGAGACAACCCGATTACGCCTATTCTAATTCTCTCTACGGGATCAAGCTAGTCAATGGCTTGAGCGTTTACCCGCGGGATCCATCACCACATGGGATGATCTCACCACTCGTTTCCTTGCTCAATTTTTCCCACCGGGGAGAACTACTAAGCTTAGAAATGACATCTTGATGTTCCAACAACGTCAAAATGAATCTCTTTATGAAGCATGGACTCATTTCAAGGACTTACTCCAAAAAGTCCCTCATCATGGCATAGATCTTTGGCTCCAAGTCCAAATCTTCTATGACCATATCGATCTCTCCACGAGGCGAGCCATTTACCAATCGGCCGGTGGTAAGCTACGTGATCTAAGTGCGGAACAATCATGGGAACTCATAGAAGATCTTGCTCTCTATGACAACGAAAGTTGGAATGATCCCCGTGATTTGAACAAAACGGTCAAGGCAATATCTTTGCCTTTGAACAACTCTAGCACTCCCGACCGTAGGATCATGGAACTTGAGGACCAAGTCAAGTGTCTCATGAAATCTTACGAAGCTCCTAAGCCTTCAAGCCAAGTGAACAAAATCACTTCTTCATGCAAATTATGTAGTGGTCCCCATGACACTCGTGATTGTGTGGAACTCCCCGGAACAGCTTTTGTGGACTACGCATCCACGCGTACCGACGAAGCGGGAGATAAGTGGTACACTTTCAAACCCGAGCCAAACCCTTTCGGTGATTCATACAACCCCTCTTGGAAAAATCACCCAAACCTTAGGTGGAAACAAAATCAACCCAATTCTTCCAATCCGCCTAATCGTTACCAACCAAACGGTCCACCCTCCAACCGTACTTTCAACAACAATCCTTCTAACAACTATGGTAGTACCAACAATCTTGAAGGATTGATGTCTAAGTTCATGGCATCTCAAGAAGCTCGCATAGCTAGGTTTGAAACCGAATTCAACCAACAACAAACGGAGATGACCAACAAGATAGACAACTTGTTGAAAGCCCTCAACAACCAAGCGTTAACTACACCTAGGAAGGACACTAGGGACACCAATAACATAACCCAAATTAAGGACCCCTCATCATCTAAACATGTCCACTTTGTCAATGTTGTCACCATTAAGCCAATAGATAAGGAGATAAAAGAAAGTGACAAGGATAAAGTTGGAGTAGAAACCGAGACTAGGGATGAAAGTATGGAAGTTGAGATTAATAAGGAAAAGGGGTTAGAGGGAGTAGAAACTATAGAGAAGTACTTTGATAAGTTGCCCACCAAGGAAGAACGGGAATACCATAAGGATTTATTCGATAGTCCCTAGAGACCATATATCCTTGGTACACCCCTTATCAAAATGGGAGACTCCTCTAACATCAACATACCATGCAACATCGGGCATATGCATATATGGAAAGCTTATATCGATCCTAGATCTCCTGTAAACATCATGACTAGGACTTATTACAATTGGGTGATGAAGAAGCAACTTGATTTTAGGATGATGCCCAATAAGAATCTGATAAGTAATTTTGTAGGAAGAGTGAAGGGATTGCATGTGATTATCGGCAATTTCACTTATGAGATCGATTTTATGATAGTAGAAGACACTCGTCCGGTGATAGATGATTGCCTAAGCCAAATAATATTCGGAAAACCATTTGTTGAAGTCACTAGGATGAGTTATGATCCGACTTTAGGGATAGTTAGATTCAAGGAAGAGAATGATGAGATTGCCTACCAAATGCCCTACAAGATTGAGCAATACCGCCTCCTCTCTAATTTAGAAAAGGAACACAAGCAAGCGGCTTATTATAGAAATGATGAGGATAGACGTAGAGGAGTAGAGTATGTGAAAAATACGATGCTTGGTTTCTACAAAGAATGCTTGCAACTAGGTCCGGAATACAAAACTGGTTTAGAAGACGACCTAGAGAGTGAAACCAACGATGAGGTCACGTAGTAACCCATGACCTTGAGTCTAGATACATGACTCATAAATAAAGAAAAGCGCTTCTTGGGAGGCAACCCATGCTTTGTGTGATTTTTATTTTGTTTGTTTGTTATTTTCTTCCGTATGCATGCTTTATTTTTATTGTTGGTAGATCATGTTTCTAAACTAAATAGTAGAAATACTTTACTTTGTTGTTCAGCCTAGTCTTAACTCCACCTAAAAGTATTTTTGCAAAAGATAAGTGTAAGGGGAAACCCCAAATATGTTTTTAAGAAACAAACCGATCATGATTCTCCACAATATTAAGTGAACATATATATTCGTATTTGTTAGAGTCAAATGCTTGTATCAAGTCATAATGAAGTTTTGCAGGATTTTCCAGGAAGTAGGACCAAGTTTTTCCAGAAATTTTCCGGAAACTTAACATAAGAATTTCTGCAGGTCACTTCTGACGGCGTCATGAGCTTGCTCTTGATTGCGTCACGTGTAAAAAATCTGGAAATTTTACCGGTTTTGTTTTTCTAACGGAGTTTTAAAGTTTTTGTTGAATTATTAAGTTTTATAATCTCCAGGAAATCTGCAAACTTCATTCCACAAGCATTATATCTTATTTTGTTTTCTAGGATTTAGTAACTTATATAGATTGCTGCCGATTTTATGCGAGGTTGTCTTGTTTGTTTTCTCAGGATTTACAGGTTATGTATGACAAGAAGATGATTATTATTCTGGAAGGGAAGCTTTGATTGTTCATTTTCTTGGAGGAAGATCTAACCTGGCCACCTTATTATCCATACCGAGCGAATCAGGAGAGTATTTGATTTCATTCGTTTTACTTATTTCACTTTTACATTCTTTACTTGAACATTGGGGACAATGTTCATCTTAAGTGTAAGGGGAGGGTAAAATGATGATACCTTACAGATACACTTTCGCTTGAGTTTGTTTGTTTGATAGTAGATGTGTAATAAAACTATGAGAAATAGTTGTTAGTGCAATTTTAGCGCCAAATTTAAAATTTTTTACAACATTTAGGAGTGAAACTTTAGCCATAGCAAGCGTCTCATGGATAGGAGATTGTATGACTAGCACAAAACCGTACTATTCAGAAAAATTTTCCACCCAAATATGTGAGGTTCGCCTTTAGATTTGATTTGAAAACCATTTACTATTAGTGCTTATGAGTGTACCGGTAGCATTTAGATTCTAGAACATGCGTTAGTGATGCATCCCGAGACCGCTAGTGAGACTACATTCGTGTAGTAGGATTTACTACATGATAAGAGGCATTAGGATCACCCTTGTGTTAAACCCGTATCATAATTACTTGACCATTTAAGTCATATTACTTGGCTAGTTAAGTCAACAAATTTTTCCCACACCTTTAGCGTTGTACTCATTTTTAGTACACGAAACCCCTAGTACACCCATCCGAGCCTATCTTTTTGTTTCTAACTTTAAGCATTTTACTTAAAGGAAGAATTTGTTACACCCCACTTAAATGTACACCCAAATCGCCTTAGCCTTCCGTGTATGCGCTCATCTTTAGTGCATTATTGTTATTTGTTAAACCCTAAGTTAACTATCTAATTGATTACATGGTTGCTAAGTCGAGTCATATCCTTGTACATATTGTTTTGGGACGATTGAGACTCATGGGTAAAGTACTTATTTTATTGAGTAATGGGGAAGAACATCATTTATTACCCCCATATGTACGTTAATCTTAAAAGTACTCCAAGTGTTTTGATTTTCTTAATTCGAGTCATTAGATTAGTTTATTGTAAAGTATGTAAAGATTCAAGTGTAAGGGAAATGTTCATTCCCTATGATGTATTATTTTGGATGGTAGGGTAAGAGTGTATGCACATAAAAAAAATCGAAAAAAATAAAGAAAAAGAAAAAAATATATATAGAAAAAGAAAAAGAGAAAAAAACATACGGACTACCATCCCTTTTCATTCTATGTTCATTTTATGTTTTTGTTATTTTTCATTCATTAGTTTAAGTCGAGTCTAGTCTTGGCTTAGCAACGCCATATTGTACATGTAATTAACTAAGATTGTTAACTCGCCACCAGTAAAGACTGCCTATATCTAACAAAACCGTGTATTTCATATCCCTACACCTAATGTTACAACCCTTTAAAAGACCTCTTTGATAGTTTATCCTAGGTGCTTACGCCATGTGGTGGAGATTTGATCCTTTCCAAGCCTATGGTAATCTATTTTGCTAGGACAGGTAGTGAGAGATGTTTTCTATTTCCATAATGTGATATTACTTTATTACACCCGAGAGATGTGAGTATCTAAACACTATTTGTAAGGTGCTAGTATATGACCTCCGTGCTTGTCTTTGGTCTTTAGTGGAATGATTATTTGTTTTAATTACTTTTATATTAGTGTTAAATGACCCCTAACTTGTATTTTAACTAGAATAAAAGCGCATTTGCTTGAGGACAAGCAAATCTCAAGTGTAAGGGTATACGATGAGGCGAAAAATGAACAACTTTTAGGGGGTCATTTAAGCCCGGAATTGAATTTATTTGATCAAATATTGCCCTAAATCGTTCCTTTTGTGATTTTAGGTACTTTGGGAGTGAAATCTGGAAAAGGAAGCAATTCGGACGTTTTTGGAGCATAAAAGTGAAGAAAACGCCAAAGACTTAATTTTCCAAGCTGGGAACAGTGTGTGACGGCGTCAAGAGTAAATATCATGATGACCCAGTGCAGAAATGAAGGCGTTACAAGGAAGAGCGTCAAGAGTTAAATACGTGACGGCCTGGAAAAGTGTAATACATGACGGCGTCAGATGTAGATCAAGGCAGTCCGAGAATTCTTTTGGCGGCGAGATGACGGCGTCACAAGATTGTTCTTGATGCCATCAGCCTCTATTTTCTATATATAATTTTCTAATTTTCATTCATTAAGAGGAACAAGTTTGGAGAAACCCTAAGGCCGAACCATATACGAATTTTACAGCTTTTTCAAGGGTTTTCAGCCCTTGAATGCTTACATGTGCTATTGAGATAAGTGTTCTTTTAATTCAATCAATATGTCTATGTGTTGGTTGTCTATATCTTGTGCTTGTCTTGATTCCACCATGCTAGGCTAGATTTATCTTGTGTTTGCTTAGATCTAATGAAACCTAGATGTCAATTATGTGTTGATTACTTGTTTATGGTTGTATTGGATGAAAGATTTCAATGTTAGGCTTAAGAAAACTGGCAGATCTCCAAATGGTAACATGCTTGAACGTCTTAGGAAACATGAACCGATGTGTACTAGGTTTTATTGGTTGTATTTAATGCATGAGTAAATTCTAATGATCCCATGTTAGGAGCTTCTTAGCCGGCTCGACATAGGAGTGAAGTAGGCACTCATAGGATTTGGGAGTTAAGTACACCACCCCATGAATGGTATTAAGGAATACAATCCGTCATCCACGCAACTATAACAAGTAATTAACGTGTAAAAGATATCTAGGGAGTAGTGAAATCTAAGTAAACACATTTCTCCACTTATTGCTCACAACCTTAGTTTAATTTAGTTTTATTTTCATTTTTAGTATTTTATTTTGATTGCATCTTTAGTATTGGGTTAGTTGATTAGCAACTAATTCCGCCCAAATCCTTCAAACCCGAGATTTTTACTTGCTTTCTAAAAAATATAAAAATACAAAAAGAAGCATCTCTCATCTCTAGAACTAGTAATTAGGTTTCCTAATCCTAGCGACACTATTCCTAGCTGAACGATCAATCCCCCGGTACTTGTCACTATACTATACTACAACGATCAGGTACACTGCCTGGTGGGGGTTGTAAGCTTCTCGAGATCCCTCGAGAGGTAAAGCCTGGTGCAATCCCTACGCATCAGAACGATTTAGGGCAATATTTGATCAAATAAATTCAATTCCGGGCTTAAATGACCCCCTATAAGTGGTTCATTTTTCGCCTCATCAGCTTCCGCTCTCAATTCATCTTAGTACAACCAAGGTGAATAGGGAAATGAGACTGCATGTCTTCATCCGCTCTAGGTTCGCCATCTTGACTAGATTTTTATCTTCTGTTCGCCGCCTTGTAAGTAATGTCTTCCACTCTTTACGGTAGCCACCGCTGTTGTTAGCTCCAGATCATGCAGCGAATAATTCTTCTCATACGTTTCTAGTTGTCTTGATGCATAAACAATCATCTTCCCGTGATGTATACGTTCATAACCGAGTCTCTTCTTGAAGCGTCCCAAAATTTGTACCACCTGAAGTATGGAAGCAAATTTCTATTTCAGCTTTTCCAAACTCCTTTCTCAAACAAATTAAACTGTTTCCCTCTGCTCTCAAAATTCATCCACGGTAACGCAAGTCGTAAACATCTTCCAAAATTCTTCTGCAAAGTTCAAAAGATTTCAGCTTCTCTTTGGTCACTTGGTGATAGTTTCAAATTTTGCGGGATTTATAGCAATATCCTCAATTAAGAATGTCGTTGTCTCTATGAATATCAAACTTCCATAATACACACACGATCGTCAAATTTCTAACAAAGTGTGAAAATAATTCTCATATTCTTCCTCATCTCCAAATGTACTAATAAGTAATACAATGACCTTTTGTCTAAGTACTCACGAGAGACCCAATTTATCAGGTTCACAAGACAGTCAGAGCATTAGCTAATACTATTAGCATCACTAACCGTCATATCAGTCATTATGAATACGAAAGGCAATTCTAAGAATAACTTCAAATCATAACTTCATCTGAAGGAAAACTTCGCGTCTAAAAGTTGAACGGATGCATAGTCGTTTCAAGGTGGAGAAATAATGGTTCCTAACAGCAATGTGATTCAGCTTCCAGCAATCAATACAAATCTCCTACCACCATCCTTCTTTCTCGCGAATGAAACGGACGTACTTCGAAGATACACTCAGGCATACAAAACCACTCTCTATTCTTTGGTTGCTGCTCCTTCCATTCTCTCAATTCAACTAGTGCTGTTCTCCGACACTTCTCTCAAAGACATCCCTACATGATGACCAGACAATCTCTTTGCATCACGTCGCTCCAAATTCACACTACGGTGTAACCTTGGCGGTTCATCCAAGGGTCATATCGCGAAAGCTCGGATTGCAAATAACTCTCGAGGTGAGGTCCAACCCTTGGTGTACAAAATAGATGTTAAAAAAATTATAACCGCTAAGGCAACGTACGATTCTCTAGAGTAATAGTGATAGCAAAAGTTTAACAATCGGGAAAATCACGGTAGGTAGTTCGAAATTGTTCAAAACACCAAAGGTGAGACATAGTAGGACAGTCGTCAGCATCTAGAATGCTCAATCAACCAAATCCATATCAGGATAAAATCGAAGTTAACTTTCCAAAGAAAGATAGGTCAACATAGCAAATCTTATCATTCAAAAGTGAGGGGAAATATTCCTATACTCGTGGTTAAACACAACAAGACTTCTCATAGGAATAGAGATGGGTAAGACGAAATCAAATAGCGTCAGAAGGTTTACAGGTGCTTATCAAAGACAAGAGACAAATCACCGAATGTATCAAATACATCATCGTTATAGAGATTCTCAGAATGCACAAAAAGACGTCAAAATGATTAACAAAAGGATTAGAAGTAAGGGTCGGAATCTGAAGAAAATGATCAAATAGGGTCAGACATTACTATGCAATTCTCAATGCCTTCAAAGTTCACTAGGTTATAAATCTTAGGTGGTGCAATATATCTGTTTCCAAAATCCAAAAATTGACCTTAACAGGCTTAACTAAAAATAAGGCACGAATCAGAGTGATGCGAAAGCAATGATACTTAAACAAATGCCTTATAGTCTACCCATTCCTCACCGGTCAAAACTTAAGTTCATACCGGGAAATCCTAAAGCAAGTTCTCAAAGTGTTCTCCTATGTTCCTATGGTGGAAGCCTTATGGTTCAAAACTCACAGGTCTAGGTTTATGTATTACAAGTCGTCAGCCTGGTCTCTGATACCATAAATTGTAACACCCCAACCCGACAAGGGTTAAGATATCACATTCATGGTGTCAAACAGAGCAAAACACAAGCTTAATACTTTAATAATACAAAGAAAACAAAGGGTTACAAATGAATTCTAAATCAAAGAGAAAAATACAATATCAAAACTAAAGTACATAATGGCTAAAATAAAATATCTTCAAAATCAACTCTAGTCCATGACGACTATCAAAGTATAATCCTCTCTAAGAGCTCCTATTTGCACTCTTCACCCATAACCCAGCTTCCATCTAAAACCTCCCACGGTAAAAGAAATGCGGCTGAGCTTAAAAAGCTCAGTGAACAGATATAACACAAAGCAATATGAAACAAAAATGAGAAAATGGAATATGTTGCATTGGATAGGTATCAAAAGGTATAATATGAAGGTAAGGTAAAGGTAAATGTAAAGGTAGATGTAAAAGTAAACGAAAAGGTAGATGTAAAGGTTTAGGTTTATTCAGTATGTCAACCCCGTGCCCCGACCAGATCACATCATACCATATGTAGTCTCATATGAAATCCAGAGGGGAGACCTCAGAATATCAAATGTAATAACAGGGGTTATCTCAATGGGTTGTGAAGGACGTGCATGCACGTAACATCAATCACCAGATAACAGATAACAATAACATATAACATATTACATATAATAGATCTAGGATGCACCCATACGCCCCACAGAAATCAGTTGGCCATAATAAATCATAAAGCGCGCATATCATATAACAAAAGGGACGGTGTGGAAAATCACTCGACCACACAGGAGTCATAACATCAGTGCATTAATGTTATGGACATGGAACCCCCATGCCTAGTGATAGTCCTGGTCTTATACTGAATAGGTAAAAGGTAATTCAAAAGTTTCATATCATACAGATTCAAAATAGTAAAAGGGGTATCATAGCAGTGGCTTAGGGAATCCTAACAAACAAAGGTTCGTATCAATGGTTCAAGGTTTACAAGTGTGAAAATGTTATAAGAAACTGATTCGGAAAACTTAGCAATTCATTTTAAAACATGGTTATCGTAAAAGTATTTCCTTAGAACATTTTTGACAAAGGTTATTTAAACCTCCATTTAGAAACTGACATGTTGTCATATTTTCAGAAATTAGTTTCAAATAGTTTTATCTCATCTTACCAAGTTATGTTTTCAAAAATAGTTTTCAGACAAACATAATATCAATGAACCAAAGATGTCAGATGTACCAAGGTCAAAGATCATAGTAGTGATAGGGGAAATGGAATATAGTCATGATTAGGCAAAGTCAAAGTTTGGAAAATGTCTAAGTCATCAGAATACCAAAGGTTCATAATCAAGGGTTCACAATTTAATGGTTCAAAGGTTCATAGCAAAAGTTCAATTTGAAAGTTTATATTAAATTTTCATTTAAAGAATCCTTTTAATAATGGCTTTCACAAAGTGATCCTTAATAACGGTTTTCATAGAGATGGTCTTTAAAAGTAGTTTTCATAAACATCATTTTACAATAGTTTTTCTCAAAACATTTTCATAATATAATTAAGAAAGGTTTTCACATCCAGTTACAATATTAAATGAACCTTCAAATTATCAAGGGATTCGAATATTCATGTCACAAAATAACGAACGAATTATATCAAGTATCAAGGGAACAATAGCAAAGGTTCAAAGGGGTCATATCAAGATAAAGAATTATAATCAAGGATCAAGAGTCATGAGAAACCTTATAAGGAAGGTCGGAATATCTGTACCTTATTTGGATGAGCAAAAGATAAAAGGTAACAAACACGGGAAAGACCGGATCACTCCTTCTTCACACCTAAAGGAGTAGAAGTCATAATTACAATTTGTTCTTATAATTCTGATAACTGATTTTAGGTAACTTTCCATTTTAAGTAACTTTCCAAATTTAGAAACTTTCCATTTATGGTAAGTTTCCACTTTAAGTAAGTTTACTCATTTTAATTAATTTTTTATTTTTAGCAGATTCCCAAAATTAGTAAGTTTCCATTTTTAGAAAGTTTCCTTATTTAGTAAGTTTTCATAAATAGCAGGTTTCCATAATTAGAAAGATTTAATATCAAAATGCAAGTTAAATCATTTGTTAAACATTACTATGGAATTAGGGTTCATTTTAATAAGTCATAATGAATTTAGGGTTTAACTAAATCACTTTCCATATTTTAGGGTTTCAAATGTAAATATGCCATAGTTAAAGGTCTATTATGTAAATATCACAACTTTTCACATTTTATACAAATTATACATAAGTTAACAGTATTAAACCCTCAAATTTACAAATGTTACACTTTAAACCCTTTAATTATATTTTTTACAAATTAGTCCTTATTATTATTTAAATTACAAATATATCCATAATAATTCCATATTAGCACATCTAACCCTTAATTATCAGAATTAACACATTTTACCCTTCATATAATATTTATATGAATTATCTTTCCAATTTCACAATTTACAAAATAACCCCTCTACTTTTAATAATTTCCAAATCAAATTCATTTATAATTAATTTACCTTTTAGACCTTTTACTTTCCAATTTTACACATAACACCCCCATATTATATTTTATATAATTTACCCCTGGTCCAATACAAGTTACAAAAATACCCCATAAGTTTATAAAATTACAAAATATACCCTTCTCATTTTAAAAACATAATCGGCTTAACAAATAAATCAAAATCATCAAACCCTAATTTTTCCCAATCATCCCATCTTTATTACATCATTTATTTACCCAAAATAATACCCAAAACCCTAACCCTAAATCAAACACATCCCATTTTATTTTATTTCGATCGGGTAATAACAAAATAATTCCAAACGATTTATATATGCTTAAAATAGTTATAAACACATTTTATACATGCCGATTATAGCTGATTACATCATACAAAAATAGGGCCGAAACCGCAAAAGTTATATATGGCTGATTATAGTTTTTGCATATAATTAGGGTTTTAATTTCCTTTAATTCGTATAACCTTATATATCATGCATGGATCAAATTTATGATTTTATACAGATTTTAAAGGGTAAAAAGGATGATAAAAAAAAATACCCAAAGTGGTTTGGATTGAGAGGAACGAATGGAAACAAATTCTCCTTCTCGACTAGGAAATACGAACCAAAACAAAATGCACACGAACCCCGATTGCTCCACAGCCTTCACCAATATTTTTCTAGCCTTCTACACCTTAGAAAGAGTCCAAGAAAAATGGCAAGGACCCTTGGAAAAATTATTATGCCGTCAGTTTATTTTTAGGGGATTATAGGGTTTTTAAAGTTTTTAACATGAAAATAGGTAACAAATAACTATATAGGAGAGGAGGAGGTGATTACGACCAGATTTGGGGCTAAGATAAGTGAGAAAAATCAGTAATTGATACTCTCCATAATCAGAACATGCATATCCTCTTTTTGAAATATTATGTACAACTTTTAATTCATTTTGGACATTATAATACTTAGGCGTGGCATATGAATTTTTATAAGTTTCAAATATTACAAATGTTCCTACAAAAATAATATTTATCATATGTTACTCATTTCCAAGTGTTTGGATTTATTTGGTGTTTTATTTAAGTTTTAAATTATAGGGGTAATTTGGTCATTTTACATATTTGACAAATTTTAGGTTTTACACTCCTCTCTCTCTCTCTCTCTCTCTCTCTTGTAGCCGCCGACCACCAAGAAAACACCACCACCACCATCGCTCACCGCCACCCTCACAACCAAAACACCACCACTCTCACTCCTTAACAAACCTTATGAGTTCGTTTTTTAGGTGCACTCATGCCCAAACACTAACTACACGTGTCGCCACCTCCACCACCACTCTCCAGGTAGAAATGGTGGTAAGACCACCGGTTCACGACCCCGTGTGAACCGGTGTGGATAGATCTAAGGATTTACGATTTGGGTTTTAATGAAAACTAGTGTGTAATGATTTTTGAAGGTAAAAACAGTTAAGAAATAGTGGTATCATCATTTTTGTGTCACGGTTTTGATTTGTTTTTGTGTTTGATTTGAGTACGGAGGGAATAAGCTTGGGTACGAGCTTATTCTTGAGCTTATTAGGGCGTACGAGCTTGTTTGGTATTTTAATTCTTGGGTAATTTGCTTGTTCCTTACGAGTTGGGTCTCACACGACTTGGATTCAAGCCCTGACCAAAAGGTCTCGGAAAGGTTGGGTGATTTCATTTTTTGTCCATTTAATTGTTCTATCGGCGTACGACATTGAGCCGAGACCATAGTCTCGGCATGGTAAGTTTTGGCCAATGGTTACTTGTTTATGGTTGTGGTATTGTGACTCGAGCCGTAGGTTAGAACCGGCTGAGTAATGATGAGATGTTATTGTGATTTGGACTTGGACTTAATTGATACATTGTAATGTTTTGGCAATAAAGAGGTCTAGCCGAGACCTTTTAGTCTCGGGAGGACCTCGGTTTGCCTAAAGTGGTTATTTTCGACAATTATTGGACATGTTGACTTGTTGACCCGACTCTTACGACCAGGGAATTATTTGGTTTGAATTGGGTACAGGAATAATTTTAGACCCGAAGGAATTGTTATGAGAATTTGACTTGAAATGGAAGATAATTGATAAGGATTTATTTGGTACCTTTTTAAGAGGTCATTTAAGCCTAAAATAGAGTAAATATGATCAAATATTGCCCTAAATCGTTTCTTTTTGTATTTCAGGTAGTTGGGACGAGAATTATGAAAAATATCACTTTTTGGGCGTATTTGGACGAAAATGTGAAGAAAACGACGAAGTCGCAAAAAGTACATCAGTTAATGAAGGCTGACGGCATCACTAGTTACAACGTGACGCCATTATTTGTTATTCAAGATGGATTTCTCGTGCAAAATTAACAAGAGACGCCTAAGAAGAATTTTGTGGATTTATAACCTGACACCATCAGGTGTTATGAAGTGATGTGCGTCACGCTTTAATTTAACAAGGGACGGCCCAGAAGGAATTTTCAAGTGACGGCCTCAGGTCCAGAGTTGACGTCGTCAGAGTGGCGATTTTCAGAGATGAAACCCTAATTTAAGGCGAGTTGACAGCGTCAGAATCCATAACCTGACGGCGTCAGCCCTGTAAAACTATATATATTTTCGATTGTTTTCATTGTAAAATGTGACACTTTTAAGGTAACACTTAACCCTAGATGAATTTTAGAGATATTGCAAGGCTTTTTCAGCCTTTTTCATCCATGTTCAATTGAAGATAAGTTACTTGTTCAATCAGTCAATATGTCTATGTGTTGTTTAATTACTTCTTTATCTTTTCTTCTTTCTAACATGATAGCTTAAGTTTATTAGTGTTTACTTAGATCTGATGAAACCTAGTTGTTGATTATTGATTTATTGTCTATTGTTTAGTTGATTGTCTCGCGTTAGGCTAAGAAAACTGGCTGACATCTTATATGTAACTAGCTTGAACGTCTTAGAAAACGCAACCTTAGAGTGCACTATTGGTTTTTCTCGTTGTATTTATTGCACGAATTGAGGTTAATGATCATAGGAACTCTTAATAGACTTTAAGGTTTTTGGGGAAGATTAATATTCATAGAGTTGGGGACTTCGGCACCACCCCACGACTGATATTAAGGAATACAACGCTTCAACTAAAACAAGGACATGACAATTCAACAAATCAGTAGGAGATAACTAGGGAGTAATTAGTCTAAGTAAATACGTTTGTTTACCATAAAAGTTGACCACAATTTACTTTTCTTGTCATTAGTTTAATTTTAATTTAAAAGTGGTTTTTGGGTTAGTTGATTAACAACTAATTCACCCCATCCCTTAAAAACCGAGATTTTTCTTTCTTTTCATAAAATAAAAGACACAAAAAGAATCATCCCTCACCTCTAGACTTATCTCGAGATACACTTCAACCTAACGACACTATTCCCCTAGAGAACAATCCATCCCTTGGATTTACCTATACTACAATACAACGATTAGGTACACTGCCTGGAGAATTGCAAAACTTCTTGAGATCCCTCAAGAAGTAAAACTCCTTGTGAGGTTGCAAATCTTGCATCAATAATCCGTGACATTTTATAACTCGACATAAATAAAAAGGAAAAGAAATAGTAAAATACTTGTTAAGAATATTAATTAACAAATTAAAGTTTGTTACTTAATATATATGTGACAAAAAGGAAGGTTTAAAGCGTAATTATCGATTTTGGATAAAAATGGAAATCACGAGAGTTATTAGACGTTTTGAGGCAAATTTATCAGAGAATGTTATATTTGGTTTATGATGATGTACCCTCCAGTTAGCTCGAAGGACCCCCTTCGAGTATCATCGCAACCTACAGGTCGAAGGCTCTGGCTAGCCTCCTAAAACTTCCAATGGCGTAAAACTAGTCACCTATGATCTAGTTACCAAATGGGAATTCGCCAATCGAAGGATTAAGCCCTTCGGGGTAACCTTCGATAAGTCATTAGGACAGAGCATGTGCCAAGACAAAATATTGCTAAGACCAAGTCTTACCCATGTCCCCTCTTTCTCTTTAGCTCCCCCGCTAAACTATGAGGAGTAGGACATTAAGCCCTAGTGGCCACCACACGTCATGGGACGCCCCCATGATCTCCGGAATTTGTGCTAACACTCTCCAAGGTTATTTTGTCCCTATAAATAGCCTTGGACGAGTTGGGAATCTAAATTGCAATCTATCCTACTTTACTTTACTACACTTTTCACTTAAATTCTCATACCAAGTACTTATTCACACGCCGGAGGTGGTTCGCAGGGTCCAACCCCTGCGCAATCACTTAACGTAGTGTTTTAGTATTTCTTATTTCAGGTTATATCCAAGCTTGGCGCAATCACAACACCCTTTATACCCTTTGATCTCCATCTAAGGCCTGGTCGTGCAATTTATTGTACAATCAGTGGCGCCATCCATGGGACCCGCTACAATTAGTCCTATTTTTTCCAAGCAAATAACCAGTCAAATATTCCCGCTACTATTCCGGAATGAATCCAGAAAAAGAAGTTACACCCCCACTGGGTTTCTCGACCTTAACACCAATACCATCAACTGACCCTAACAACCTTCCGCCAATTACGGCCTCCACATTCACTTCACGATCTAACCCAGAAATAACGCCCAATCGCCATTCTTCGACATCTACTAACCCTGAGCCTGTTATTAGCCCTGCCTTTGTTGAAGCTAATTTCGAGGAGTTGGAATCATTACTAAGGGCCCGTAGGAGGCAGGCTCGGAATTCGGAAATGCACAGGGAGTTGGAATACTCTAGCGATGATTACGATGAAGAGATGGAAATGGAACCAAGGCCTCAATCGCAGGGGGTCACACACTCAGCTATGAGAATAGGATCCCCTTCTAGCCGAAGAACCAATGGAAGGTCTGTTAGTTTTGAAGGGATCCCTGAAAGGGTTCCCATAAGAAGAGAGGGAACAATGGCTAAGGGCTCCAATGGAAGGAGCCAGCAAAGGGAGAGTACGCAAGTTAATCTCCCTCCCCTATTGGCTGCTCATTTGGGGAGAAACGAAGCATAGGTTCCACCACAGCCTTCCCACGCATCTGGCGTAGGAGGAAATCCACCTCTATTCAGTAGGGAGGGAAACCTTCCTCCCAATTGTACGTATCATCAATTCTACACTCAGGCTTATCCTCAGAGCCTTTACCCACCAGTAAATGGACAACCAGGTAACCAAAGTTTCCCACAAACTACGGTACCCTTCGGGCATCCCATAGCTTACCCTCCTTACACTATTAATAATAGTTATCCCTTTAACATGAGCACACCTTACCATCCGTACCCTAAAAAAACTCCATCTGGAATACCCCCAACCATAACCCGTATCCTGGAATCCCTATGGGCGCAGCCCCTTATAATTGCCTATACTCGGAGCCCACGGGTTCGTCAACGCCTTTCGTTAGATGGATCGAAGACTATCCATTACCCGATGGCTTGAAGATGCCTTCCTACATAGGTACTTATGACGGAAAGGGGGATCCGGACAACTTCGTGCATTTGTTCGAAGGGGCGATTAGGATGCAGAAATGGCTCATGCCTGTGGCCTGTCATATGTTTACATACACCTTGAAGGACTCCGCCCGGATTTAGTGGAATGGGCAGAAACCAGGCAGCATCGTGAATCTCGATGATTTGAAGGCCAAGTTCCGGTCACATTTTAGCCAACAGAAGAAGTTCACGAGAACTCATTTGACAGTACACAACATCAAACAGAGGGATAGCGAGAGTACAAGAGCCTTCGTCACCAGGTACACAGACGAAACTCTTCAGATCCTGGGGCTACATGAAGATCAGCGTATCTCTGGCTTCGTACATGGTCTCCGAAACAGAACTTTGGTGGAATTCTTATCCACCGATCTCCCATCCACGTATAAAGGCCTCATGGAGAAGACATACACCTGGATCGAAGCCAAGGAGGTATCTACCAACGGAGCCCCGATTGAAAGTAGAGAACATGGCGGAAAATCCTCAAGGCAATCCTCTTGGGAAGCACCAAGGGGTAAAAACAAGAGCCAGCAAAGATTCTCTCCTTATAGCAAAGGCCATAATCATGGCCTGCTGGAAAGCTTAACGAAATCCCCAAAAGAGATCTTGGCCACGGAGAGGGCAGCAAAGGCTTTTGAGCCCCTGATGTGCCGGATTGCGCCCTCACAAAAGGTTTTACCTCTCAAGGGATCTTGAGAAGCTTGCAATCCCCGCCAGGCAGTGTACCAGATCGTTGTAGTATAGTATAGTGACAAGTACCGGGGGATTGATCGTTCAACTCAGGAATAGTGTTCGCTAGGATTAAAAAGTCTACTAAACTAGGTCCAAAGGTGAGGGATGATTCTTTTTTTGTATTTTTATATTTTCATAAAAAGCAAATAAAAGTCGGTTTTGAAGGAGTGAGCGAAATTAGTTGCTATTCAACTAACCCAATCAACTAAAGATGCAATCAAAATAAAATAAAATAAAACTTAAAGTAATTTGTGGTGGAAATAATAATAAAAGAAGATGTGTTTACTTAGATTTCATTACTCCCTAGATATCTTTTACCGGTTGATTAGTTTGTTACAATTGCATGGATGACGGGTTATATTCCTTAATACCAGTCGTAGGGCCGTATACGATATTCCCTGACTCTATAGGCTTCTACTTCATTCTAGGTCGAGCCGACTACTAGCTTCTAACGTAGTATCACTAGCAGTTGCCTACGCATTAAATACAACCAATAAATCGTAGTACACCTCCGATCATGATTCTTAAGACGTTCAAGCAAGTTACCAATTGGAAGTCTGCCAGTTTTCTTAAGTATAACATCAAATACAATCATCCACAACAATTATAAACAAACCATCAACCAATAATCAACATCTAGGTTTCATTACATCTAAGCAAACACAAGAAAAACCTAGCCTAGCATGTTAAAAAGAAGACAAGCATAAGATAAAATCAAACAACACATAGATATATTGAATGATTATTGGAAAACTTATCATCAATTGAACATGGATGGAACAAGGGTTGAAACCCTTGTTTTTACAGAAAATTCATCTAAGGTTTGCACAAAGAAGTTCTCCCAAAAGTTCCACCCCAATGAATGAAAATTAGAAAACTATATATAGATTTTACACCTTGACGGCGTCACGTTATAGCTTGTGACGCCGTCAACTCGCCGCCAAGATAAAATTCGTATTGCCTAGATCCACTTCTGACGCCGTCATGTGTAATTTTACTTTGGGCCGTCGCATGTATTCTGAACCTGACGGCCTTGGTAACGCCGTCAGGCCAAATTGCCTTGAAATTGTTCTGGGCCGTCATGTGTATTTTCCATATCCACCTCTTTTTCCAAGCTTGACGCCGTCACTTGTATGGCTTTGATGCCGTCAAGTACTGTTCCCAGCAAGGATTTTGAGACTTTGTCGTTTTCTTCACTTAATCGCTCAAAAAACGTCCAAAATGCTTCTTTTTCTAGATTTCTTCTCAAAAGTATCTAAAATGACAAAAGGAACGATTTAGGGCAATAATTGATCAAATAATCACGAATTCGGGCTTAAATGACCCCCTAAAAGCGGTACACTTTTCGCCTTATCAAATACCCTTACACTTGAGATTTGCTTGTCCTCAAGCAAATGCACTTTTATTCTAATCAAAATAGAAGCTAGGGGTCAGTTAACACTAATATAAAAGTAAGTACAACAAATAATCATTCCACTTAAAGCCAAAAACAAGCACAGAGGTTATACACTAGCACCTCACAAATAGTGTTTAGATACTCACATCTCTCGGGTGTAATAAAGTATATATCACAATATGGAAATGGAAAACATATCGCACTACCTGTCATAGCAAATAGATTATCACAGGCTTGGGAAAGGATCAAACCTCCACCACTTGGCGTAAGCACCTAGAATAAACTATCAAAGAAGTCTTTTAAAGGGTTATAACGTTAGGTGTAGGGATAGGATAAACACGGTTTTGTTGGATAAAGGCAATATTTACTGGTGGCGAGTTAATCATCTTGGTTAATTACATGTATCATATGGCGTTGCTAAGCCAAGACTCGACTCGACTTAAGCTAATCAAAACTACAAACTATGAAACAAACATAAAATGAAACGGGATGGTAGTCCATTTTTTTTTTTTTTTTTTTTTTTTTTTTTTTTTTTGCATACACTTTTACCCTACCATCCAAAATAATACATCAAAGGGGATTTACATTCCCCTTACACTTGAACTTTTACACACTCTACAATCAACTATTCTAATGACTCGAATTAAGATAATCAAAACACTTGGAGTACTTTTTAAGATTAACGCACATATGGGGGTAATATATGATGTTCTTCCCCATTACTCCAACACAAGTACCTTACCCATGAGTTATAATAGTCCCAAAACAATATGTACAAGATATGACTCGACTTAGCAACCATGTAATCAATTAGACAATTAACTTAGGGTTTAAACAAATAACAATAATGCACTAAAGATGAGTGCATACACGGAAGGCCAAGGCAATTTGGTTGCACATTTGGGGTGGATTGTAACAAATTCTATCTTTAAGTAAAATGCTTAAAGTTAGAAACGAAAAAAGATAGGCTCAGAGGAGTATACTAGGGGTATCGTGTACTAAAAATGAGTACAACGTAAAGGTGTGGGAAAAATTAGTTGACTTTACTAGTCAAGGTCATTGACTTAAATGGTCAAGTAATTATGATACGGGTTTAACACAAGGGTGATCCTAATGCCTCTTATCATGCAGTAAATCCTACTACACGAATGTAGTCTCACTAGTGGTCTCGGGATGCATCACTAACGCAAGTTCTAGGATCTAAGTACTACCCGTACACTCATAAGCACTAATAATAAATGCGAACCTCACATATTTCGGTGGAAATTTTTTCTGAGTGGTACGGTTTTTGTGCTAGTCATATAACTCCTATCCATGAGACGCTCATCAAGGCTAAAGCTTCACTCCTAAATGTTGTAAAAAAATTTAAATTTGGCGCTAAAATTGCCCTAACAAGTATTTTTCTCAGTTTTATTACACACCTATTATCAAACAAACAAACTCAAGTGCAATTGCATTCTCTAAGGTATCATTATTTACCCTCCCCTTACACTTAGTCTGAACATTGTCCCCAATGTTCAATGAAAAAGATTTAAAAGTAATGAAGGTAAAAGAATGCAAACAAATACTCCCCTGATTCGTTCGGTTTGGATAGTGTGTCAACAAGGTTAGATCTTCTTCCACGAAAATGAACTTTGAAAGCTTCCCTTCAGAAATATAAATCATCCTCTTGTCCAATGTAACCTGTTAAACCTGAAAAAACAATCAAGGGAAACCTCGCGTAAAATCGGCGGCAATCTATATATATACACTAAAGTCCTAGAAAGTAAATTAAGATATAATGCTTGTGGAATGAATGTTTGTAGATTTCCTGGAGTTTATAAAACTAAAGAATCAACAAAAACTTTAAGACTCCGGTATAAACAAAACTCGAAAAAAATTTCCGAATTTTTGTATCTGACGCCGTCAGGTTATAACTCCTGACGCCGTCAGAATGTTCCTGCAAAAATCTCATTTTAAGTTTCCGGAAAATTTCTGGAAAAACTTATGCCTTACTTCTTGGAAAATCCTACAAAACATCATTATGACTCGATACTAGCATTTGACTCAAACAATTACTAATGCACATGTTCATTTAATATTGTTGCGGTTCATGCTCAATTTCGTTCTTGTAAACAAATTTGGTTCTCCCCTTACACTTGGCTTTTGCAAAATACTTTTATATGCAATTAAGACGAAGTTAAAAACAAAATAAAGCATTTTCACTATTTACTTTGAATCATGATCCACAAACAATTAAAATAAAACACGCATAAGGAAACAAATATAATCAAACAAATAAAACAAATAAAACAAACAAAACTTGGGTTGCCTCCCAAGAAGCGCTTTTCTTTATTTACGAGTCTTGTAGCTAGACTCAAGGTCACATCCTACCGTGTGTCGCTTATGCTCACATACCCAAGTGTGAGCCATCTAATAGTTGCCTCATCTTTCTTATAGTCATCACTTAGCTCTAAACATCCGCGATAATACCTTTTGTTTTTTTCATGAGGATATTTAAACACTTTCCTTTTATCATTCTCACTAAGCATATCGAGAGGTGGATACCTATTACATTTCTCAATAGAAAAATCCTTGAACCTAGGGTGTGCATGGGGCATTTGCTAAACAAAATCTTCCTCCCCGTCCAAGAATGTAATTAACCCTTCCATAAGTTTTTATCTAGTTTGGTTAACCTTTTGAAGGGTTTCCCAAAGACAACTTGGGTTAAGTTACTATCGATAAATTCTTCTAGATTCTCCATAACCATAAACTCAACCAGATAAACGAAGCTTCCTACAAACACATGCAATGTCTTTGCCCTAGCAACAATATTATCTCCTTTGTATTCTAACTCATTTACCATAATTTTATTGTATTCACTACGCGAGATTATGTTAATTGGTAAAGACGAGTTAAGGTAGGCATCAAAGCTCCTAAATCCAATCTTACAAGGAAACTGCATATTAAATGAGCTGTCATTCTCAATCCTTGTTCTAGGGTCGACATACCTAAGAGGGTTCATGTCATCATCCATCCTATCCTCATTAATTACATCACCATCATCTAGGTACTTATCGGAGCCCGAATAGTAAAAATGACTAGCCCTATGGTCATTATCATGGTCGGACTCCTCCATCTCAGAATTATTGTCAAAGTGGTGGTCAGGCAAAAGGTTAGGTGGGTTCTCATTTTCCACTAAAGGGATTGGGGCGGGTAGTTGGAAAATTCTACGACGAAAGACACGAATAACAGGAATCAACCGATCAATGCTATTGTTATCCATCGAGATAGTTTACGAACAAAGGAAACAAAGAAATAAGATAGACTAAAGAAGACCTAAAAATAAAATAAAAAATCTTACTAGAAAGGAATCTAGCAAGTAGACCTAATAAAAAGAAATTCTAAAGGGATCTTGAGAAGCTTGCAATCCCCGCCAGGTAGTGTACCTGATCGTTTTAGTATAGTATAGTGACAAGTACCGGGGGATTGATCGTTCAACTCAGGAATAGTGTTCGCTAGGATTAAAAAGTCCACTAAACTAGGTCTAAAGGTGAGGGATGATTCTTTGTTTGTATTTTTATATTTTTATAAAAAGCAAATAAAAGTCTCGGTTTTGACGGAGTAGGCGGAATTAGTTGCTATTCAACTAACCCAATCAACTAAAGACGCAATCAAAATAAAATAAAATAAAACTTAAAGTAATTTGTGTTGAAAACAATAATAAAAGAATATGTGTTTACTTAGATTTCATTACTCCCTAGATATCTTTTACCGGTTGATTAGCTTGTTACAATTTCATGGATGACGGGTTATATTCCTTAATACCAGTCGTAGGGCTGTGTACGATATTCCCTAACTCTATAGGCTTCTACTTCATTCTAGGTCGAGCCGACTACTAGCTCCTAACATAGTATCACTAGCAGTTGCCTACGCATTAAATACAACCAATAAATCTTAGTACACCTCCGATCATGTTTCTTAAGACTTTCAAGCAAGTTACCAATTGAAAGTCTGCCAGTTTTCTTAAGCCTAACATCGAATACAATCATCCACAACAATTATAAACAAACCATCAACCAATAATCAACATATAGGTTTCATTACATCTAAGCAAACACAAGAAAAACCTAGCCTAGCATGTTAAAAAGAAGACAAGCAATAGATAAAATCAAACAACACATAGACATATTGAATGATTATTGGAAAACTTATCTTCAATTGAACATGGATGGAACAAGGGTTGAAACCCTTGTTTTTACAGAAAAATCATCTAGGGTTTACACAAAGAAGTTCTCCCAAAAGTTCCACCCCAATGAATGAAAATTAGAAAACTATATATAGATTTTACACCTTGACGGCGTCATGTTATAGCTTGTGACGCCGTCAAGATAAAATTCGTATTGCCTAGATCCACTTCTGACGCCGTCATGTGTAATTTACTCTGGGCCGTCACATGTATTCTGACCCTGACGACCTTGGTGACGCCGTCAGGCCAAATTGCCTTGAAATTGTTCTGGGCCGTCATGTGTATTTTCCATATCCACCTCTTTTGCCAAGCTTGACGCCATCACTTGTACGGGTTTGACGCCGTCAGGCACTGTTCCCAGCAAGGATTTTGAGACTTTGTCATTTTCTTCACTTAATCGCTCCAAAAACGTCCAAAATGCTTCCTTTTCCAGATTTCTTCTCAAAATACCTAAAATGACAAAAGGAACGATTTAGGGCAATAATTGATCAAATAATCACGAATTCGGGCTTAAATGACCCCCTAAAAGCAGTACACTTTTCGCCTTATTAAATACCCTTACACTTGAGATTTGCTTGTCCTCAAGCAAATGCACTTTTATTCTAATCAAAATCCAAGCTAGGGGTCATTTAACACTAATATAAAAGTAATTACAACAAATAATCGTTCCACTTAAAACCAAAAACAAGCCTATATGGACTGCGGAAGCTCTTGTGAGATCATATACGAACATTGCTTCCTAAAGCTCAAGCCTTCTATTAGATCACAGAGAGTACTCAAAGATACCTTTAGTAGGCTTCTCGGGAGAACATTCGTGGCCTCTAGGGGAAGTCCCCCTAGACATTACCATCGGTGAAGGACAGCTCGCAAGGACGGAGACTCTCACTTTTGCAATAGTACGGTCGGATTCCCCCTATAACCTGATAATAGGAAGAACCGCAATGCAGAAGATGGGAATCGTGGTATCAACCATACATGCAGTAGTCAAGTTCCAAACAGCCAACAGAATAGGGACCGTACTATCCAATTATCACAAGAGAGAAGTACCCGAGGCGGGGAAGAAGATCAAAGGAAGTCATCAAGAACCTTCGAAGGTTATTTTAAGCTACGGGGATGCCGAAGAACGCATCGTGGTAAACGAGCTTCATCCGGAGTACACAGTAGTAATCGGAAAGCAACTCCCTCTCACCTTCAAAAGAAGCTTAGAAAAACTCTTGAGGGACAACAAGGATGTCTTCGCATGGACATACTCTGATATGACAGGGGTTCCGAGAAATCTCATGATTGATGGTAGGCCCTTCGGGACGGAACATAAACTCAACGAGTTCAAACACATTGGGCCTATTAAACAAAAGCGTCAGAACCTGGCACCTGAAAGAAATGCTGCTGCTTGCAAAGAAGTGGACGAACTAGTGCAAGCAGGTATACTCAGGGAGGTAAAATACCAAACATGGGTGGCTAACCCGGTTATGGTAAAGAAAAGAGATGGAGGATGCCGTATGTGTGTTGATTTCACTGACATCAACAAAGCGTGTCCAAAGGATTGTTACCCCCTCCCAGAAATAGATTGGAAGGTAGAATCCTTATCGGGTATTCGTTTAAAATGCTTCCTGGACGCTTACAAAGGGTACCATCAGATACAAATGGCAGTAGAGGACGAGGAAAAAACGGCTTTCTACACAGGAAAGGGAGTTTACTGCTACAAGAAGATGTCCTTCGGTTTAAAAAAAGCAGGGGCAACCTACCAGCATTTGGTAGACAAGGCTTTCAATAAGAAGATAGGAAGAAATTTGGAAGCATACGTTGATGATATGGTCATAAAGAGTAGAACAGAGGAAGACCTACTCTCCGACATTCAGGAAACCTTCGATCAACAAAGGGCCATCAATATGAAGCTTAATCCGAAGAAATGTTCATTCGGTGTCGAAGAAGGACAATTCCTCGGGCATTTGATCACGAAGCAAGGAATCAAAGCAAACCCTTCAAAGGTAAAGGCCATAATTGATTTGCAGGCCCCAAAGACATTGAAGGAGGTACAAAGCCTTAATGGGAAGCTAGCAGCACTGAGCAGGTTCCTATTGAAGGGTGTAGATCGATCACTACTATTCTTTAAAACCCTTAAAGGATGTATGGATAAGAAGACTTTTCAATGGAGCGTTGAAGCCGAACCTGCTTTCCAAAAGCTGAAAGAGTTTATGGAAATCCTACCAACCCTCACAACCCCAATAAAAGGAGAGATATTATACATGTATATCGTGGCGTCATACGAAAGTATTAGCGCAGTACTCATGGCGGAGAGAGAAAAGAGACAGGTTCCGATCTACTTTGTCAGCCGGGTCTTTCAAGGAGCTGAATTAAAATACCCAGAGTTGGAAAAGCTAATTCTTCCTTTGGTTCATGCCGCAAGACGCCTCCGAAGGTACTTCCAAGCTCACCCGATCACAGTACTGACCGGTAAGCCCATCAAACAAGTACTATCGAAGCCTCAGAAGTCAGGAAGGATAGCTAAATAGGCCATTGAATTGGGAGAGCATGAAAGAGAATACAAAGGGCAAAATTCCATAAAAGGCCAAATACTAGCAGACTTTCTCGCGCGAAACTCCATCCGAACCAAGTAAAGAGAAGGAACCTTCCAAGAAGGAACCTTCGAAGAGGGAGGACAACTGGAAGTTATACACAGACGGAGCCTCAAGCTCTGATGGTTCAGGTGCAAGTTTGATGTTAGTCAACCCAGAGAGAAAAGAGTATACTTACGCACTGCGATTCGAATTTGAGGCGACCAACAACGAAGCAGAATATGAAGCTTTGTTGGCAGGCCGACGTCTTGCTAAAGATATGGAATTATGCAACCTTTCGATCTTCGTTGACTCGCAACTAGTCGTCAATCAAATTAAAGGATCCTACGAGGCAAGACAGCCTACCATCAAGAAATTCCTGGATAAAGCAAAGGAAATCCTGAAGGGGTTTGAATCCTACACCATTGAACACGTCCGAACAAACCAAAATAAAAAGGCAGATGCATTAAGCAAGCTAGCCTCAATGGCCTTTGCTCATTTGACCAAAGAAGTCCTGGTTGAAGTATTAGCAGAAAGGTCCATCCAAAGGAAGGAAGTATCGGATGTAATATCCGAAGAAGGGTCCAATTGGATGACCCCTATAAGAGAGTACTTGATAAGCGGTATTCTACCAAAGGATCCAAAGTTAGCAAGGAAGGTCAGAATTAAGGCTCCGCAATATAGGCTAATAGGAGACAACCTCTACCAAAAATCTTTCTTATCACCTTGGCTTCGTTGTGTCGGGCCCAAGCAAACTGCAAATTTAATTTATGAAGTCCATGAAGGACCTTGCAGTCTACATGCAGGACCTCGCTCAGTGGTCTCTAAAATAATGAAGCTAGGGTACTAATGGCCATCGATGCATAGGGATGCAATGGAAATAATACACAAATGCCAGGCATGCCAGATCCACTCAAAGGTCCCAAGATTGCCTAAACAAGACATGACTTCTGTCACATCCGCGTGGCCTTTCTCCCAATGAGGAATCGACATAGTGGGACCCTTACCAATAGCGCCAGGAGGAGTGAAATTCTTGGTCGTAGCCATTGATTACTTCACCAAATGGGTCGAAGCTAAGTCCTCTGGGCTCATAGGACAGGCAGACACATGGAAAAGTTTGTATGGGAACACATTATTTGTCGCTTCGGAGTCCCCCACATCATCATCTCTGATAACGGGAAGCAATTTGCCGAGGGGATATTTCCTACTTTTTGCGATGGCATAAGAATAAAACAATCTTTTACATCCGTGTACCACCCCCAAGGTAATGGTTAGGTAGAAGTTACCAACAGGGACATTATCAATGGGATCGAAAGAAGGCTGGGTCGAAGTCACCATGGGTGGGTAGATGAGTTACCCCAAGTCCTCTGGGCTCATAGGACGCACCCAAAATCGAGCCACGGGGAAACTCCTTTTAGACTAACTTACGGCACAGAAGCTGTTATTCCCTCTGAAATAAGTGTAGAAACGGAGCGTATTATGAACTTTGATGCCTCAGGGAACGAAGAAAGCCTCCGAGAGAATCTAGATTTACTCAAGGAACGAAGAGAAATAGCTTCTATCAGAGAAGCTATGTACAAGCTAAAGTTGGAAAAATACTACAACAACAGAGTTCGACCTTCAAGCTTCAAGCCAGGCGAATACGTTCTTCGACTTAATAGTGCAAGCAAAGCTGAATACCAAGGAAAGTTGGGACCCACATGGGAAGGACCTTACGTAGTAGCAGAAGCCTACGGTAATGGAGCTTATAAACTGGTGACAATCTTTGGAGATGAAGTCAATAGGACATGGAATGGCACCAACCTTCATAAGTTTTACATTTAAAACTTACAACTTTCTAGAGAACTTGTTTGTTTCAAATTTATGTATGGTACTCTTCTCATTTTGGGAAAGAAGCATTAATGGTAGGCGTCTTAGTATTCATTTCATAAAATGATGTAATCCTCCCTACCCAATTAATGATATAACGTATTTCCCTCGAATCTCTTGTTTCGTTATATACAACAAAGATTTATTCGGCCAAGTACTACAAGTTTCAATGTTCGAAGGATGACATAAAATATTCATGTCTTACAAACAACATCCACTATAATTCACATTAACTTTCCTAAAACGTCTAAGGGTATTCGAAGCCCTCTGACCATAAGGATAAAGATGGAGTGGGTCGCAACCCTCCATCAGTAATTAAATTATACCATTGCTAAAAATCTTGGTTCAAAGTACACACAATAAGGATATTCATCTACAATAACCTTAGGTTGTATATTAACGTTGTGGAATAACATTGAGAGAAGAAAAGCATAACATTAAAAGGATAAAAAATTCCTAAAGCAAGTAGATAACAGAAAGGAAATCATCCTAAAATATCAAAACATGTTCGGAGGGTACAAACCACCCTCAGGATAAAACTATTACCAACAAGGTAGCATTTAGGCATTCTTTGATAAGTTAGGACCTTCTGGTTGAGAGAGAGGCTTCACAGGAGAGGTCCTCCTACTTGGAGAAGAAGGCTTCATCTTGCAAGGCTTCTTCGATAGTAGTTCTTCAACAGAAGCCATTGGATCTTGGGTTGCCTCAAGAAGAAAAGGAAACTCCGCTAATATAAATGAATTACTGGCATCATCATATTCCCTTTCATGCGAAGGGCGATAGTAAGGAACCTTCGACAAAATCACAGGCTCTCCAGTCTCAGTAAGCTCTTCCAAGGTAGTACATTTACCATGGAACATGGCAGTATTCACCAAGTTGCCCACCAATCGTCTGACTTCATCACTATGGTACAGCTCCATAGCAATATAAGGAACAACTTTGGCCACAACCTCTACCCTATCTTTCCGGAGACCTTCACATCGAAGTCTTAAAGTAGCTGTCTCCTGTTGCAATTTAGCTTTTTGCTCCATGAGCCTATTCTTTTCTGATTTAAGACCTGAACATTTAGACTCAAGAACAGATACTCTCTCCTTTAGCCCAATCGCTTTGGCCTCCTCAATTTTAAGCCTACCACACTCAGCTTGGGCTTCCTTTAGTTGACTAGCAAGCTTTATGGCATTGGCTCAAAGACCTTGCACAGTTGGGTTCTTCTCAATTTCCTTCATAGCCTTGTCACACTTTGCTTTCAACTCGGTAATCAGCAGCTCCCTATTCTCCTCTCGAGCCAAGACCACAGTCAATTCCTCTTTAGCGTTCTGGACAGTCTGAACCAATTCTCTTGTTCGGGTGTTGAGATGGTTATCCAGGACAGCTTATCTTGTGTAAGTTTTGTCATGCAGGTCACACAACTTTTCTATTGACATATTATCTAGGACCCCTTTCCAGCGGGCAGGGGTAACACCTTCAACTAGTCGATGGCAAGCTAGAGAATTGGGGAGTTCCTTTGTGTTGGATAATCCTGTACATACTCAAATTATGAACTGTTTAAATATTTAAGTTAATTTTTTGATGATACTTAAGCTATGGCGAGTTGTTACCATGAATGTCCTCCTCATCTGAATCCTCGGAGAGTGCGGTAGCAACAGTTTTATCCTGGGAATCCTTCTGTTTCATAACTCTGGATAGGGGAGTTGGAATGTCAAGCTTCCTCTTGATGGGAGGCTTTGAAGCCTTCAACCCAACTCTTTCCTTTCTCGAATCCTATCAGCTATACCAGAGGTCCCAGCATAAGTCATTGGACCATCATCAGAGGAGAGGATTTCCACATCAGGAATGTATTCTATCGCGAAGGGAGCCTCCTCGGCATTGATAGGAGCCATCCCTCTAACTGATGTTGTTGGCCCCAATACCATGGCATCCACGTCATTATTTTTGACCGAGACTGACGGAGAGCCTACCCCATAGCTGAAGTCTCTAGGATCCTTGGGAATAAAACTAGCTTCCTTGGCGCCCCAGGATACAACGAAGTTTCGAAAGGCCATTACTGCAAAATAAACAAATACATAAATATCATCAGAAAAGTTATTCATCTATGTTAATTTACAATCACATACTTTGGACATCACAATGGATTTCTGGCAACAAGGGGGATCCTTCTCAACGGTCCACAAGGCCAGCCATAAAGAGGATAGGCTCCGGAAAGGTTTGCACATCCACTGGGGTGTCTAGCAAGGCGTTGGTAAAGTGGGTCGCTTCGGATGTTATGGGGAAGCTGATCATTGAATTTCTTGCGATCAAAACGAAATGCTTCGTTCAAGATTGCTGGATATTGCGGAGGTATGATTGTATCTTGCACATAAAAGAATTTTCCTTTCCAATTGGTTATGTTTGTAAATGGTTTGGTGATCAACACGGGCACATCTGCGTCACCCCTCTTCGACAGTGTTAGCTAATCTCCTCCAGTACATAAGTTAAGGAAGCCTCGAAGCACATTTAGCGTGGGCTCGTAACCATAGGCCTTACACATTACTATGTAGGTGGTAAGTTTGGCTAGACCAAAAGGATTAAACCTTAAAATATGCACCTCATAATACTGTAGTAGCTCTAGGAATAATGGGTGCAGGGGTATTCTTAGATTTGATCGGGTAAAAGCATGAGTATACAGACCCACATATCCTTTTGGGGCATCGTAGATGCTTTGATCATTTTTTGGGAGCATAACTTTGTATTGCTTGGGTATTGGGTAATCATCTAGAAAGAGGGCTAGGGCTTCTCTAGAAAGAGTACATTTTTGTTGTCTTATGATACATTTGGCATCCATACTCGTGACTACTCTGTGATACCTACAGATCTAACTACGAGAAAGGAGAAAGAGGTTACCTTTTGATTTTTGAAGATAGATACGTCACAGCTTTGTGAAAGTTGTAGTGAAACAGGGTATGTAATTTTGGGTTTGAGAGTGAATGGGTATTTATACTATACGTGGTTGTACCTATTAGAGGTTTTGAATTTTGATAAATCGTTTGAGATTATCGAAAATAATGCCATCACAATCTTTATCTAACGGATAAGTTATAGGCATGCGCATTTAATGCGTTTTTTGAATTTCAAAAATTCTCTTATCCAATTTTCGAGGATATGGAGAAGTCATTAAATTTTGATTTAGTTGAAAGCCATATATCCTCGTACGCATATCTAACTTTCAACTGGGGGGCTTGATGATGTACCCTCCGGTTAGCTCGAAGGACCCCCTTCGAGTATCATCGCAACCTACAGGTCGAAGGCTCTGGCTAGCCTCCTAAAACTTCCAATGGCGTAAAACTAGTCACCTATGATCTAGTTACCAAATGGGAATTCGCCAATCGAAGGATTAAGCCCTTCGGGGTAACCTTCGATAAGTCATTAGGACGGAGCATGTGCCAAGACAAAATATTGCTAAGACCAAGTCTTACCCATGTCCCCTCTTTCTCTTTAGCTCCCCCGCTAAACTAGGAGGAGTAGGACATTAAGCCCTAGTGGCCACCACACGTCATGGGACGCCCCCATGATCTCTGGAATTTGTGCTAACACTCTCCAAGGTTATTTCGTCCCTATAAATAGCCTTGGACAAGTTGGGAATCTGGTATGCAATCTATCCTACTTTACTTTACTACACTTTTCACTTAAATTCTCATACCAAGTACTTATTCACACGCCGGAGGTGGTTCGCAGGGTCCAACCCCTGCGCAATTACTTAACGTAGTGTTTTAGTATTTCTTATTTCAGGTTATATCCAAGCTTGGCACAATCACAACACCCTTTATACCCTTTGATCTCCATCGAAGGCCTAATCGTGCAATTTATTATACAATCAGTTTCGTTGGGATACTTATTAAATTATTCTTGAAGTTATGGATCGGTTTAATGTTAATAGGCCCGACCTACATGGTTATCGGACTTATTGGGTTGACGAGCCTAATAAGGGCCCATTAAGTATGTTAGGGGAATTTATTAGCGGGTGACCAATCCTTATGACTTACTGTTTAATCGTGACTTGTAGGTTTGGCTTTGGATTAATAAGTGAGACGAAGGAATCGTTAGACATATTGAATTGACGAATTCGATAAGGATCCAATAATTCGTCCGGATATCTTATTAAGCTTTTAAGCTTAATCATTAGACCTTTGACCTTGACTGTGTATGAGATTGACTTGATGATTGATTTGGTAGTCGAATTACTTGGGATTTTGCAACACCGGACTTGAAACATATACTTGACTTCGAATATTATTGGTCTTTGGCATTTAGGACTACTGAGACACGAAATGGATATAGTACCTTAGACTCGTAATGAATTTAATGTATTCGATTCGCAACAGGTAAAATAATGGAAACAATGTCTAACGAATAATAATATTTATAGCACTTGTTGTCTAAACCAATTTAGAAATTAATAAAGTCGTTCGACTTGGAAACGTTCTATAAGCGAACTAGTCATGGCGAATTTTTGTTTTAAAATATAAAACAAGTATGTTTTAAGAAATCAAATGGAATTATGAGAAAATACCTACGACTGTCACCCTTTTATCTTCTTGGTATGCTTGTTATTTGATATCTTTTGACTCCTCTCCGTCATCTTTTCTTGACTCCTCGTCTTATTCATCGTGGCGACTCAATTGTTTGTTATTCCTTTTGGCGTGTGTACTCTTGAGTCTGTGTCTTCTTACCGTTACACAAGTGATGATACCAAACTCTATAAAAGGGATAAAAATAGATTAATTTGAAAATGGATATGGTTTGTTTTAGGGGAATGGAAATGGTTAACCTTTAGGGAATTTTGCGCATTTAATTATTTTATGGGATATTTCTTAAGACGATTCTTTATATTAGTAGGTCATGCCGTGACGTTCTAGTTGTTGTTGTGCTATACTACTCTTGATTTGTTGTGTTGTGGATTTTCTTGACTGAGATGAGTTTCATAGCCCCACTTATACTCACATACTGTTTGTTGAAACCTTGGGGTGAGAAAACATGCAAAACTGTTTTGAAGGGACCAAATGTTATTGTATGACTTTGCTATGTTTGCTATGTTAGCTGGCTAAGATTACTTGCCATGCGAGCTGCAATTGTGCAGGATTTGTATTATACGTGCTGCAACTATGCAGGGTTATTGTTATGTGCTGCAATTATGTAGGATTATTATTATGCATGTTGCAATAGTGAAGGATATTACAATATGGTGCACCTATACGGGATTATTGTTACGGTTTGACACACTTTTGTGTGCCGATGATGTTTTAGTTTATGTGACTTAGTCTTGCGTAGCAAACATATATGTGATTTGGTCTAATGTTATACTTTATGATTAATCCTATGAACTCACCAGTGTTGGCTAACCTTTTAGCATGTTTTCTCAAGTAATCGAAGAATCAGCTGTTGACTGTTTATGTGATGAAGGCTTGGCAAGTGGCATGATTTATGGATCAATTTAGACTCTGATAATCTTGTTGGGACCTACCTTTATGTTTTCTTTTGAGCTTACTTACGTACTTTTGGGATAAATGTAAACTTTAAATATTTGGATTTGAAATGTTTAATTGAGACGGATGATATATTTCCGTTGTCTTATGCTTGTGTTGTGTACCAATCCCGTAGCACCCCAAAGCTTGATTAGCCTTCCGTTGTATCAAATTTTGGGGGTGTTACATTTTTTTACTTTAGTTTTGATGTAAAAATGTTAAATTTGTAAGGGTTTTGTTAGTTGTGGGGTTAAATGAGGATAAAAAAAAAGTGTTTCCTTATTTAATCCACTAATCTATGATAATTTATGTTTTTTCAAGTTTTTAATGATGATGGTGATTAGTTATGTTGATGGTGATCCTAAGGTATGTTTTCTTTTTATTGGTTATGGGTTTATGGTGATTTGAGTTCGTTACTTAGTAGTTCTAAGGTAAAACAAAGTATGTAATTTTCTGTTTGTGTGATGTTTGGGGTTACAAAGAGAATGAGGTTGTTTAATTTATTCTAAAGTTGCTAGCTTGATTTTAGTGGTTTTGATAATTAGAGAATTAAGATTTATTTATGTGAAATATGATTAGAGTTTAATGTGCTGATAACTTTTCAATGTTTTTGTTTTGATGTAAAAAGGTTAAAGTTGTAAGGGTTTTGTGAATTTTGGGAATAAAAGAGGATAAAAAAGTGTTTCTCCTCTAAAAATTGCCAAATTGATTATATTCTTTAAAATATTCTTAGTTAGATCATGTATGTGACTCTGCTTTTTTTAATGAATGTAGAATGAAGGAGTTTATGGCGCACAGAGCTTAAAAGCATCAAGTGGCGACTCAATGATTATGGTGATTATGTAGACTACCAAGGGAGCGGTGAATATAAAACTACCAAGGTATAGTAATCCATGCATAAATATTATTAACATTATGTTTGGCATTGTATCAATATAGTAATTGATTCCATAAAATGAGTTCACCTGTTTTATGTTTCAGTTCAAAGAATATAATACTCTTTTAAAGGACTCTTTTAAAGGACTCTTTTAAAGAATGTGAAAACATTATTTATAGATACGAGCAGGGTATTTGCGTTTATTACAATGGCAAGCATCTTTTATTTTTGTGTCATCCTCAAACTGTTGACTAGATTTGTACTCTTTGGTTCATCATGCTTCTGTGTTTCATTTGAGTTTCTATATCATGATTGATTTTCGGGCTATTTGACATTATAGCTAGCATTGTTTTATTGAATTGATTAGTTGGGTTATGTTAATTTAGACCTTTTTTAGTCATAGAAATTAGAAACATTTCAACACCTTAAGGTTTCATTTATACATAGAAAAGCTAAATAATGAATGTTTATTTATTAATTTTTAGCTGTCACAGAAAGCAGTAGGCTTCCTCCAACTATACAGTTTGAGGAGATGGAGTCTAGACTTTTGAGAAGAAAAAGACAGTGTTGTTTCTTTGATAGCAGTTCAGATTTGGATGATGAAAAAACTGAAATTAGTGATAAAATGCACTTGTGTAAAGAAACATGGGAAACGGTAGGGGGTTTGATAAAAGAATTTGCAAAAGATTTTTCTCCTAAAAGTTGATGCAAATTTTTTCGCATTATCCTCTTTAGTTTCATATCTTCATTGGTTATGTCCATTTTACCATTGATCTTCCCTTTTTTAATCATCCGAATCTGAAGTGCTATCAAAAAAATGAATTTCATCATTTTTCTTCTCTAAACTGAAACACATTTGGCATTATGATCAAAGCTGTCACCTCTTTTAGGTTGGCCTGAAACACGTTTACGTTTTGATGAAGATATTTTCAGTAAATAGCAATCATGGTGGTCATCATTGTTGACATTGTTATCATCGTCATTTATCTTAATGATATCTGGAATCTTGGATTCTTTTTCCTTAAACACTTGAGGTAGATGAGGTCTACCATTTTCTGGTATTACTATTCGCATCCTATGACTGGTAGAATATGCTGATACAAATATCAAAATGTGTCATAAATGTTGTCACCTTTTATCACTGAGTTCCAATTAAGAAATATACATGTATGTAGATTGGCCTTAAATCTCAGCTGAGTTGTAGCCATAGTATGTTTGTTTTGTCTGTGGTTCTTTATGCTAATTAGTTTGTATGCTATTAGTAGATATGTGTATGTGTTTCTTTAAGCTTTGTGATAAGTCTGATATGTGATTATTGGTGCCACATGTTGTATTTTATTTGGCAATTATTTTCTTTCAAATTCTTTTTCTTACTTTGTCTGTTGTTGGTGGATTTCGGAATGTGCATTTATGTTTATTTACGCTTTGTGATAGTCGTGAGTGCTTAGCGATGGTCTTTAAAGTCTGATGTTGTAATTGATGATTTTATAAATTGCGTACAAGTTGTCGTCATAACTACTGATTTGATAAGCTTTGTTTGCTATTCATTGGTTGTACAAAATGGTACAATGATTGATTGCGATCTGTTGGTCATTATTAGGATCCCAATACTATCAAGATTCTACACGAGTTTGGTGGTCTTGGTTGAGAGAAATGATCAAACATGTTGGAATGTATAGAGAGAGAGAGAGAGAGAGAGAGAGAGAGTAGTGAGGGAAAGGGGGAAACTAGCTAGCTTTATTATAGAAAAATGAGATAGAAGAAGAAATCCCGACCATCCTAGGAAGTCTAGGAGGGTATATATAGGCCTAACTAGTAATAACTATTAAAATATGACAATAGCAGCCCATGCGTTATACGCATACTAGTTATCTAATACAATTCACGTAAATGCATTCACTTTTAAGGCTAACAATCTCCTTCCAAGTGATGACAAACATGAATTGCTTACAACGTTTAATAAAAGTAAAATAAAAATTAAGTACAACAGCTTCAAAGATGACATGACGACTCTTGTTCTTCTAGAAATCTGAGCTTGCTTCTTCTTCTTTATTACTCGCAGACGAAACACTATAAAGAGTTCTAATTAGGTTATTACTTCCTTTAAATTAGTGTATCTATTTCTTTTGCTTCCTCCTGAACTGACAACCCATCTTCAGCAGATTAGAAGCTTGTTGTATACACCAAAACAAAAATACATGTAAACAAATAAACACAGTAAACCACTAAATTAACAGATTCTAAGCGTTAAGCGCAATAGCTCCTCGACAACGATGCTAAAGTTTGGTTGAGGTCATTGACTCTACCAAAAATAACCTACTTTAGAATAGGGTAAATAAAAGACTGAGTAATGATAGGGAAACCATATGACTAAATTATGCCTAAACAATTCATCATATGACATGTGGAATGCACATATTCTCTTTCATAATCCTCACCACTAATCTTTCCATGTGTCGTGATCTTAGAGTTAGGCATGAATTTTAGTCATGCAAATCATTTTCCTAAAAGATTGTATCACGGGGAGCTTATGCTTACCACTAAATTCCCATTTGATTAAACGAAAAATGGTAAATTCTTTTGATCGAGAGAAATCGATTATAACTACTAATTAAAATTAACAAAAACTAAAATAATTAAAACTAGGCAAATGAATTAAAACAAGCAATGAAATTAAGATTGTAAAACTTATGAATTAAAAACACAATCACTTCATGTTTCAGGTTTGATCACAATTAATAACTAATGTATTTGTTTTACAAGAGATTGCCGTTGCTCGAGTTTCATACACAAAACTAGTATTAATTCAATAATTAATTTTGTGCACGGAATATGTGATCCGCACAATCCGTCTAAGATCTACGCTCGTAGTTGAATTCGGCACAGTTGATTGAACCACAATATTATATCATCTTACAAGTAACTATCAAATTAATTTAATAACACAAAGACATAACATATTCATTAAGATCAAATTAACATCAGGCGTTCACAAATCTAAAATCGTTTAAACAACTAAAATATTAAAGTACTAAAGATTAAACCCTTATCATGGTCATGATCGCAAAATATTTAGCCGAACATCACGTTGTTGGACATCATATTTGTTCCGCTTTGCATATTGTTGTTATGTTGCATGGTCGCCAAGAAAAAGATAATATATTCTCCACGGTATATGGATGTGTCGGTTACCTCAGCTCTCTTGAATGAATATATATAAAAGAAGAGTCTTGATTGGAAGCTCTAAATTAAGTGACTAAATTCATGCCTAAGCATACATGTCATCATCCTGATGGCTGCGATCAGAGGACCCATTTTTTCACAGACAATCAGGATCATGTCACATATGTTTAGGCATGAATTTAACACATAATTAAGTCTCTCAATCATTTTTCATAAGAGAATAGGGGACTCCTAAAACCCTTCTTTTGCCGACTATATACAGCAAACGGAATACAAAATCCTTTTGTTCCTTCCTTCTGCTCGTCCAAACTAAAAGAACCATGGCCCAAATTTATCCTTTATGTGCTTTCATTCTCTTTATAACCCACAACTTAATCTAAGGCCCAAATATTCCATAAGTGTTTAGTTTTAGTACATGCCACGAGCTGACTTTTGCAACCAATATACTCAGCATAAACATTTCGAAATCCAAGCTGCTCATTATTTAGATTTGAGGATTCTTTTTCTTTATTTTTTGGCATTTTGAATTAACTAAAACGAAGTTTAGACGAAAAAGTTATGATACAAACAATATAGCAACAACATGCTTGTATTTATATATTCATTTTGTTTCTTAATCGTTCACATTTACGTACTTCAAGTACAATCCAAACGCTTTGTATATCACATTAAGCTCACAAATTCGCCATTTTTAGCTCCATTTTACATATTACCTACATAATCACAAAATACCTCAAAGTATAACTTATATAAAGGATAAAACAATGTATAATCAAGCAATTAACGTATTGCGATGTGTATGTAAAATGCACCGATCAAATATATAGGATAAATAATGCATAAAAACACTATATATTTGACCGCATTACTATGCGCATAAGAATTCAATAAAAATAGAAAAGAAAATGAGTACTCATAAATATTATTAAACCAACTTGGTTTGCTCCGTTGTTTAAATCGCCATTTATCATACCAAATTAAATACTCCACTCGTATCATTTCATCTCCCAAGATCCTAAACCCTCTCCTTCTCTAGCGTCCAGTATTCCGATGTCATGTTCTTGTCTTTAACAAATACACGACGACTCATGATTATCATTTATCACAGAATATTGTATTAGTTTTTTTGATGTTAGGGTCATCATAATCAAAATTGTTTGGATAAATTCTTGACTCATGTAAAGTTTACTTTCCTGATACAATATTTTGACCTTGTTAATTGTCTTGAGTTACACCAAATTTGTATAGGCATAAGACAATAATGAACAATGAATGTCTAGACAAAAGAAAGAGAGTAAAACAAGTAAAATATTTGTATATATTTTTGTTATTGTTCATATGAAAGACCAAAATATGTCTATAGTAACCAATGTTCTAAATGGCGTGAGGCGTGGCGTGGCGGCACAGCCACGCCTCAAGCCTTACGCGCCTTTGCGAAGCCTTGGCGTTTCTTAAGGCGTGCTTAAGGCGGCAACAAAATATTTATAAAGTTATGTATTTATAATTTTATATCATTTTATAAAAGCAATTTCAAATACTAAAGCCCAAATCTTAAATAGCAAGGCCCAAATACGAGGCCCAAATAGGAATTAAGTTTTGAAATTACGATGCCCAAGAAAGAAATAACCCAAATACTTGAAATTCAAGCCCAAATCCATAAATCCCCTAAATGCTTCTAAAAATGGCGCCACGCCTTACCAAAAGGCGCGCCTTTGCACGCCTTTTCGCGCCTTATTCCACGCCTTTTCACACGACGCCTAGACCTCACGCCTTGGTCCATTTCGTGGCGTCGAGGCCACGCCTCGCGCCTTGGCGACGCCTTGGCGGCGCCTTGGCGCGCCTTTTAGAACACTGATAGTAACTTATACGAGTGTACACTCCGCACCACTTAATTACCCGCATGATTGTAAAGAAAAGTTGTGAGTGTTTATGAAAAGTCACACATTTCCATGAATAGTATGAAGAGTTGCACCTCTTGTTAAATAACCACCATATGTCATGTTAGAAATCATAGTAACTTATACGAGTGTACACTCCGCACCACTTAATTACCCGCATTATAGTTTAACTTGAAATATCTTTAATCTTCGGGTAAATCACAGTTACATAAACAACTGATGACAATAAAATCACCAACAAAGCTTATATGCCAAAATGCTACTAATGATAACTAAACAAATATTAGGTCCATGCATATAATCTGTGAACTCGGAACCTTCTCACTGACCTTTAGATGTTTCAAACAGCTCCATTTAGAAAGTTTTCGTGATGTGATTTTATATGAACTTATCTGTTTCAAAAGTGCTTCAGATTCATTGAATACTATAGAAATGCCGAAACCGAGTCTTGCCAAAATGCGACAACAACTAAGATCAACGACACAAAATCGGAACCTTCTCACTGACCTTTAGATGTTTCAAACAGCTCCATCTAGAAAGTTTTCGTGATGTGATTTTCGTATATGGACTTATCTGTTTCAAAAATGCTTCAGATTCATTGAATAGTATAGAAATGCCGAAGCCGAGTCTTGCCACTTACAAGAAAATGTGTGCCGACAAAAGAGAAATCATGTAATATGCAAATGCTTCTAAAAATTCCGTTTCCAATCGTGTTGATTATTATCTATAGGTTAGCTTTGACGTTTCGTTTATTAAATTTTCTTCTAGATTCATCTATGAAGCTTTTTGAGTTCATAAGTACGACAAAATGTCACAATGATAAAAACAGAAAGTTCAATATGAACACTTGCATGCGATTCTTTCTAGTGCTATGCGGTGATCCATGTTAAAATGTTATTTGACTTTAATGTTCTGTAGGTTTTTTTAATCATATAACGTTTTTTAAGCTCTGAAATTCAATCTTGAATGTTGAATTGGAATTTAAGTTTAAGATATCTGTACATGCAATAATTGCTTGTACTCTGGAATAAAATCACTCACCCCTTACAAATAACTACGCTCCAACTCACTTAGAGACGGTAAAGGGGCCGAGTTTGTGGGGAATGGTTGATACCATCCCCATCCCCGAAGTTCAATAGTTATTCTCATCCCCGTCCTCATCCTCATTGGGGTCACAGTTAAGTCCCCATCCCCGTCCCCAATGGGGAACGGGGATCCTCAATGGGGAACTGAGGATTTTTCTCCATTACAAAATTGACATATTTATATTTTCAATGGTGCAACCATACTAACATCACACAAAATTCATTTATTAGAGTAAATCCAAACATTCGACACAAAAGATAACAAAAAGTACGACTTATCGTAAGTACGAAAACCAAAGTATGATTACAACCGAAAACAAAAAATAAAAATAAACCAAAGTATGACTAAAACTTTGTTTCTAAAATTCTGGAAGGTTATTTTCAAAGAGGATAGTAACTACGTATTAATTGACAAGATTTCAATAATTATGCACATATATAATTGTATTTATACAGAAAAGATATTTGGGGACCCGAGGGAATTACCATCCACGCCTCCATACTTACTTTTCAGTATCGGGGATTCCCACCCCATCCCCATACCCGGTCAACCCGAGAATTCCCTGGTCAAATCGGGGTCGTATATCGGATTCTACGTCGAATTCAGATTTTTTTTGCCATCTCTAAACTCACCTTAAACGTAGTTATTTTAAGATATCTATGCATGCAAAAATTGCGTGTACTCTGGAAACAAAATCACTCACCCTTACAAATAAATAACTACTCCTACGCACCTTATACAACTCATTTTGCATACTTTTATTTCTTAAACATAGCCTTTATGGCTACGTTTAGTAAAACCCGAACTATATTTTAGTTGATGATAAGTTATAGAAGTTTTTCCATTTTCAATAAATTCAGAGTAAACCCAGGTCCCTCGTGGACGGCACCAAGGATGTGTTTAGAATATGATTTTTTATAGTGATAATTTTTGCGATTACTCCAAAACTAGTACAGGTCTCGCGCACGTGCATGGATGATATTTACTACGTACTATTTAGACATGAATGAATTTAGTTTAAATTTCTAGTTTAATTTACAAAAGGTACGGTGATCATTCTTGAATGTTTGCTAAACATTCTGCAAATAACCAACAATCTAGATTAGGATATTCTTATTTATTTTGATAATCGCTTAGTATTCCTTAGTAACCTCTTTTTACATAATGAAAATAAAAGTTTGGGGACACTACTTGTATAATGTATACTCGATGAAAGAAAATATTTTGCTTGTTTTGTTCATTTTCAGTTATCAAGGATGATTGGGACACAAGTTATTGCGACCAATCACCTACCATTTTTACCCTACCCACACCTCCTTCCATTAAACTTTCGTTGATAGAAATTTCATGGAAAATTCAAGTTGACAAAACAATTTTGATAAGTATATCATAAGAAAAAGAAATTTGATTGGTGTTTTTGATGTTGTTATTTCGTGGATGGTACGAACTTTCTATAAAAAAAAGGTTTATTTGTCCATTGTGGTGACTGATGGACTTTTAAGTACGATATGATTGAACACCTCACTGCTAAAAAAAATGGAAGTTGAAATTCAGACCCATTTAATCCATTTATTTCACATGTCATTCAACAAAATTAAAGAGTAGTAAAATAATTGTTGTCAAGATATATATACCAAGTCAAAATAATATAAAACCTTATACCAAAGCCAATGCCAACAAACACAAATTGTTTGTGGAATTAAAGAGTAAATGATTGCTAAACAAGTGCTTTTGATCATTTTTATAGTACAAAGGTTTATGATATCCTTTAATGCTCAAACACCCACAAACCATGCAGTAGAGCCAAAGCCATGGCTGATAGGATTAATCTCTTGTTGTAAGGCAACTGAACTCGAACACACTGAAAGAATTTTACCCTATGATTAAAGGAGATAAAAATTACAGTATTATATTGTCGGACTCACTGACTGTCTCTATACTATTTTCTCTTGCATTTACCATAATCTCATTAAGTCATTATAATTAAAGCTTGTATATATATACAATTTATGAACCATAGTAAAACTATAATTGCGATAATTACTTTATATGGGAATGGCAATGAAAAATAGTAATGGTGTATTATCTCCAAGCAAACTAAGTAACAAGAAGCTGTTAGCGCTTCCGAATCATAGATGCGTGCTAGCCTTTATGATTTGTGATTGACCTGAAAATCTCCTTATGGAGAGAGTAATCCGAACCACTAGACAGATTACCAAAGACTCTCACCTCGCTCAAAAGTCGTCTTGAACCATGATCTTTGACCACACCAACTTGGCGATTTTCCGAGGAAACATGCAATGATCCGTTTTTTTTTCGGTTTTTCCTTCCAAAAGTCGTCTTTTGATTATTATTAAAATAAAAAAAAAAAAATAAAAAATAAATAAAATAAAAAATAAAAAAAAAGTGTGCCAGTCTAATACAGTATCTTTCTTGTTTCCAAAAAGAGAGGTTAGACTTTTAACTAAAAAGAATATCCAATTTTGACATAATTAGTTTAAAGACCTTTTCATTTCGACTAAATTAAATTTTATTTTATAAACCAACCTGATCTATTTTAAATTTTATATTTGTATAGAATGGTCCCACGTGAATTTACTTGAAGTTTCATAAATTATGTACTTTCACAGAAGTTTCTATATCTTTTTAAAGTTTTTATTTTACAAGACGGCGGCACTCCATATTGCGACTGAGTTGAGCAATTAATTTGCAAGTGTTTTCGTAAAAGATTAGTCGCTCGATCGAAAAATCAAGTGGGATAACATAGAAGAACATTTTTACAATCATCCAAAAATCAAGAAAAATCAGTAATACTAGCAGCTTATTCGATCTTTTTTATGAGGACTTATGTTTGTGTCTTTCTAGAGGTTGTATAAAAATCTTCCCAAAATTATATCATTTTATTTTTTGGTTTTCAAAGATGATACCAAAGGTTATCATGGATCAAATGGGAAGCGAATTAATTTGTACACTTTCAAAAATGATTGTGACACTTTATTTGTGTATTAAGGGTATGTTTGACGAAATGGGTTGGGCTGGGGCTAGAGCTGGTACTGGGGCTGAGACTTATATTAAAAGCCAAAATTAAAACTTGTATTTTTATAAACTTGTTTGGCAAATGGGTTGGCTGAAACTTATTATTGCAAAATTACTAAAAAAGACATAATTAAATGAGTTTTTGTATATGTTAGATATTTTTGTAGGTAAATAAGTAATTTATTCTTCAAAAGCCCCGTGCTAAAGTTTTTAGCCCCTTTTATGGGGCTAAAGTTTTTAGCCGACTTATTTTATAAGTCCTTGCATAAGCCTCATAACAAACGAGACTTATTTTATTAGCCGACTTATTTTAAAAGCCCAAGCCTTTATAAGTCTCATATAAGCCTTCGCCAAACACAACCTAAATACTTGTATAGTATTAATATTGTGCTTCAACTATTTGTATATATAAGTGTCTTAATAATATTTTAGAGTCTGAAAATATATGTAAGAGAGATGGGTGGTTTAGCTTTATGGGTTTGGCTTAGGTTATCGTTTCCTTTCATTTATTGTTTTGTTTGAGGGTCTGTTGATGTTGTGTGTTTAGTTTCCACCTTGGAAGTCTTTGTACTTTTTGGTTCCCTTGTGTTGTCTTAAAGGTGTTCTAAGTTCATAGCCTTGCTTTTCCAAACAAAAAAGTCTAACGGATTCACATACGTTTGTTTTGGATAATGCAGTTTCTATTTTCGGGTGACATTGAATTGGTCTTAGCGTTGATTATAAGTATAAAACATATATATAGAGTTGGCCATTTGTTAATTAATTATAAATTTCCATTATTAGCCATGCCCAAGGGACAACGATTGTAATAAACTATTATAGAGCATTTTAGAAAGCTAACACGCAACCTAAGTCATTTAAAATATCAACAATTCCAGATTGTCACTCCACCTTTTAAAATCAAATTTGTGAACTCAGCTGATCATTATTCATGTTTTAAACTATACCAAACTCACGATTAGTATGTTTTATAATATTTAACCTCTTAAGACCAAGTGTATTACGGAGTATTTAACCATAAACTTCACACAGTATCATGGGCGGTTTTGGGCCGTCGCATCATCAGCAACCGAGCCGGGCCCAACCCACTAAGAGGCACGAAAATTTTTTATACCTATTATATGTACTAGGCCCAATTTTTTGTAGAAGTAATACTTTTGTTGCAAGAATGAATTTTGTTCGTATTTTTGGCTTTTCGTACTTGATTATAGTCTATAGATATTATAATATATAGGGGCATTTTTTTTTCTCGTGTCGGGCCTAATAATAATAATAATAATAATAATAATAATAATAATAATAATAATGAAAACTTATCAACACAATGCAAGACAATAAGTAATGAAAAGATCAAACCAGACACGATGATTTATAGTAGTTTAGCACGAAACTTCTTTTCACCCTACTCCACTCCTCGAGTTTCCTACTCAAGATTTCCTTCACTACTTCAACAAGCTCCCATCTTGATGAAGAAAACCTTACAACGTCGTTTACAAGTTTACAGATACTAAGCTAGATATCGAGTTCTTCTTCGGGTAAAACCAAACCCGTTGTGTTTTAAAGCCCAAATACAACAACCTATAACCCTTGTATTTTTAGGCCTAAACACATCAAAATGATGACCCTTGTGTTTTAAACTCTAGTTTGGAATATAATGTGTGATACAATGTGTGGTATGGTGGTGATACATGGTGTTGTATAATGGTGATACAAGGCATGATTGTCTAATGGATCATCAAGAACTCTATGCTTGATATGGTTGATCTTCTCTTGATAAGAAGATTTCAATTGATAAAGATGACAAGAGCTCTAAGCTTGTTGTGGCGGATCTTCACATGCTAGTATGTTTTCAATGGATGAAGATGACAAGAGCTCTAAGCTTGTTTTGATGGATCTTTACATGCAAATATGCTTCCGATAAATGAGAGTTAGAAGTATTATGATCCAGGGTTAGTGAGTGTTTCGAAGACTTGAGAATGCCTAACATTGCATTGCAAGAGCTTAGTTTGAATGGTGGCCAAATGAGTTGTTTAAATAGGCAAACAAAGTGTTCTCAGGCACCGACGGATCCACGAATCCTAATAAGATTTGGGTCCTGTTCAGGATCCGTATGTCTCTGATTTTGACAAAAAATTTCATACCTTTTGAATTGTCATCCAACAAGTGTTGGCTGTTGTTCATTTTTTTAGTTTTTAGAGATAATTAATTGGGGAAAACACACTTGATTTGACCACGGTGTGCACCCCCTTAACTTAACCTCTATTATGTAAGGGGGCCTTCGGTGGAATAAATGAGAGTGCGGGAAAAGCAGCACACTTGATGCTTATCTAAAGTGTTGAACACTCTAGACCCAAACATGGTTTATGACAGGTTTAATGCAAAAATACATAATATGTTTTCCTAAAAGTTTAAATTAGTTTGACTTACACTAAAGAGAGTGTGTTTATCTTTTTAAACAAATAACGTAATTTGAAAGACTTCCTTAAGAGGAAGGTTCTTGCTAATTGGAAAATGCATGATTAAAACATTTTATTTGAAGAAATTTTAAAAAATATGATATTAAAATTAACGCATCATATTATAAAATATGAAAGTACGATTTATTGTAAATGATGAAAATCATTTTCATGCATATGATAGAGCTTGATTGAGTATGAGCAAGTTTAAAATGTGTTTGATGTTTAGTCTATGTACAAACCATATTTTATTTAATGTTTTAAAACATCATGACTATAGAACACATTCTAAACATTCTTAATAGTTTGTTAAATGTTTTGATAATAATGCAACATAACAAACATAGTCGAACTTGTGTATAAGCACGAGAAGACTTGATACTTCAAAGACGAGAAGTGTTGAGGAATGTATGTTTTGACAATTTATTGATTTTTACGCATTTTACGTTTTATATATATATATATATATATATATATATATATATATATATATATATATATATATATATATATATATATATATATATATATATTACAAGTTACATACTTTTTCATCATTAAAACTTAAAAAACCGTTTACATTAAATATCTTCATAAAAGACCGTTATATATTTGTCATCATTAAAACTGATTGCGGTAACATTCACAAACAAGGCAAGATCTACACACAAACAAGAGTATTACTTCATTTATTTATTTATAGAAACTTAGTACGAGTACATGTAACGGAGAAAATACAACGACATAAATCTTCATCTTTTTAATGTAAATGAAGAGACAAAAACATAACCAAAAAATAAAAATAACATTACGTAAACATTACAACTTCATGTAATTTAACAAAACAGATCATAATAGTTATGGAAAGACTAAGGTGGTGTTTGAGTTAGCTTATGTTCTGAGCTAATCGGCCTATGAGCTTGAGCTTATTCATGGACGCATAAGCTCAAATTAAAGTAATATGCTCAGAAGCAGAAAAAAATAATAAGCTTTTTGGCTTTTCCAATCTCAATATGCCAATAAGCCCATAAAATAATCTAAGCAAACACCCTTTAAAATGCCTTTCCATCTTGACAATCAACCACCACTAGTCATAGTGGTTATGGGCGATGCAACGGGGGCAGAAGCGTCATCTTTCTTGATGATACCTAAGTAACCGACAACTCTCGAGGCTGCAGAAACTAACGTTTCTGCAATCCCTCCAAAAATCTGAGCTATGATTCTTCCCCTTACCGGTTGGAAAGCCGTTGTAGGCTTCTTCACTAGTGGCCCTGTAAAATTAGCCGCCATAGTTCAAAAATCGCACTTTCTGGACGGTTTTTATCGGTTTTTCAAGTAATTGTTGTTAGTAAAAGAAATAAAAAACGGGTTTGCTCTTAGAATATAAAGAATTAAAAAACAGAAAGAAAAAAAAAGTATATAGAAGGGGGTTTAAAAGAGATGAAAAACAAGGGAAATGAAAACTAACAAAAAAGTTTTTAAAAAGAGGATCAAAACTGAGTTAAAATATGAATATCTACGGAACTTTTTGTATCAAAACAAGTACGGCTAGGGATATTTTGGTCATGATAATGCAACGATTTAATTGAGTGGACACTTGATTTAGAGAGAATTATAGCAATGAAGGTGGTGCATATTCTGGGTGTGGAATGAATAAATTTTGTATATTGAACTAATTGAGTGTTGATTTGTAAATTTGTGTGTGTTTCGTGGGATACTTACAACACAAAGCAAGGGGCGATGAATGAATTGAAACAATCAGTTCGCTAGTTTTATAGGCAGGGTTTGACCTTCGACGGTGCTAAACTGAAAATGAGTTTGTGTAAGATGTGAAGTAATGATAACTTCTAGAGCAAGGCTGGTGTGGTATAACAACTGTCAGCTGGACAGTAGACAAGCGTCATCACCAATCTAATTAAATAGTTCATACATAAGAAGAACATTAGTTTCGATAGTATTTTCTTTTTTTCATTGAATGCACTTGCGGGTGTATTAATGCATGTTCTGTAAAAAGTTAGCATATAATTCAATTAGAGTCATATCTCACAATCCTCAAGTTTTCACGTTCATAACAATACAAGTAAATGACCGGATTGCTGTATGTAACACGAGTCACATGATATCTTGTATAAATGTTATCATGCATGTTGAGATAAAATGAACGGATAAGATACATATGTTGAAAGGAATGTATATCATTCGTAAACGATGATGTAAATGTTTATATGGTAAAAAAGTTACTCACTTGTCAACTATGTACGTGGATCCTACATTCATCCTATCTTATTTGAGTACAATAATAGTTTTCCTCTAATCATCTAGTTTTATGTCATCTCGAATCATCTTGACATGTAAATCATCCTTTTTCTTCATATTATAATTGAAATATCCCCCTCTATGTTTTAGGAAACTATTTTAATCTCTTAACCATGTTCTCCTCAATATAATTGAAATTATCTCAAACTCTTGCAAATTTTCAACATCAAATGGAATATGATTTACACAAACTATTCCGTATTACTCAAGAACCTCAATATTGTCAAATATCAAATGTTAACATCGAACAAAATCCCCCAAAAGGATGCCATGGTTCATTAAACTCTAGTAGTCTTGTACCATTTTACAACAGTTCACAAAATTTCAAGAAGGTATCCTGTTACTCATCTATTAAACGACCGAGGTATGAATTCTGACAAATACAGAATACGTCTCTTATAAATTCCAGACCACACTATCTTACAGCAGTCGAATAAAATTTCTCATCACCAAACTATAAATTTAACAAGTTTTATGGTCAAAGAGACTAAACTATCACAAATGAGAGTTGATATGTTCACATAGCAATTTGATTCATACACATAAATGTTTATGTACATTTATGCCCTCCTTATATCTAGTCCATCATTTGACCTTTAATTTTAAAATTACACCAGACTCATTCTTTGGTTTTGTCTGCCGTCACTTGTTTTCCGCCTCAATTCTATGGACTTTAAAGACAGACATCCTCGATGTCACTGCTAGTATTTCCCGAGCGCCTCAATTAAACGACCTTCCTATTTAACGGTCACTTTTTTCCGACCGCCTCAATTTCTTTCACTGCAACTTCATTTTACCGATATGCCACAATAAGATGCTTGTATTGAATTGAAGGCTTGAACTGTATATTAGATGCTCTTTACATATCTGCAATATACAAACTGTAAATTTTATCTATTAAATTCTATTTGGTTTTGCACGAGATAACATATTTGGTTTTGCACGAGATAACATATTTCTTTTTCAAGATTTTCCGAAGTGTAGCAAGCTGCAATTTTACGAGCATCTGTTAATCCCATCTAACATCTGGTTCTGCACTTGTAGTTCCTAGATGAATAAGAAGTATGGACAAACAAAAGCAAAAAGTTTGCTTTCCATGTCGTATTTATATATATGATTGATTACGGCAGTAAAATCTTTGTGATTTAACACATATGTAAAATGAAAAATTAGACAATTGCACACCTATCAGTGATGGATTAATGGGTTATGGTAGATGTGATCGTTAACGTCATAACTAAAGAGAGAAGGCAATGATTATGAACTATAGTTAGGGGGAAAAAGGGGTTATAGAAAAAGTCATAACGTTCTATGCGCAATAGTTTTATGTATATGAGTACATATCAATTACTATTGCAAATAGTGACCACCTTCTACAATATCCTCTTTCCAATCTTCCTACACACATAATAATTTTACATAGAGTATATATCTTTTCACGTATTCTCTCTGTGCACCCAAACTGCCAATACTGACACTTGACAGGATCCTGTGAATAGAAAGATAAGTAAAAATAATTTGTAAGAGAAAATAGTATTTCCTGTGTATTTAACATGTACAAAAATATTCGTAACATTTAATTATGATCAAGTTCAGAACTTTAGACCTTAAAATCTCTCAATCATCTAGCCTCTAGCCTCTAGGTATACCGGTCTGCTTACTTAGTTGCTGACTTGGCAGCCGCCTTGAAAGCCTATTCCGATGGCTCACTTTATTGATTCGAACCAATTATGAGTTGATTCAATGTAGAGTTGAATATACCAAGAACTTTCATAGAATGGACTCCAGGCCCTACCATAACGCACTCAATTTCATCGCAATTGCCGTTTGCTTAAAACAACGTAATAAAATTGTTCTTTATTTAATGAAGTGTGCTACACCCACATAAAGTTTACAAAATTTCACTCACTCGTTGATGTGGTAGAGTGCTGATTGATTGATTTTCTGTGGCCCACATAAAACCAATCAATCAGTACTCTGCCACGTCAGCGAGTGGCTGAAATTTTGTAAAACTTAAGTGGATCTAGTATTGTCCTTATTTAATTAGAGAAAGGGACTTACTTACCACTTTTTCGAAATCTTATATAATGGTGTCAACTTAATACTTTGAACTTGTATTAAATAGACATTTGAGACTATATCTTTTTATGTTGTTTACGATAGTCATGCATGTGTTCATTGTAATCAAAAGAATTTGAGAAAAACATATATTTAGGTGTCTGAAAAAAATCTCACATTCTTATTTGATACAATAAGTTATACGTACTCCGTATTTTCTATACCCAATTTCTAGTTTTAACACTGTTAGATACATTATCACCCATTTCAGTAGAAGTTGCAACTCATTAACAATACAGTTAGTTAAGTATCAATAATATGTTAGTAACTAACTACTTGTATTAGTATTACACTCGCCAACATATAGTAACTCGCTAGTCACTACAAGTATTAGTAAAACATTTACCAACAAGCTAGTTATTCTCACGGAAGTATAGCACATACATACTGTGGCCTATATATACATATATACTTGCTCATAATTCGCCGCCTTGGATAAAGCCGGCCAATAAGATTTATTTGTAATCGAGATCCCTTTTATAAATCATATCTAGCAGTGACCTTTTTGTTTAAATACACATATCTTTAGCATTAAAAATTCAGTGTGTGATTAAGATTTTTATCAAAAGAATGTTTTGAAAAGTCTGAATTCTAATTGAAAATCATGGTGCAAAAAAGTGAAATTTTTTTATTGTAGTAGTACTTCTTTAAAAATTATAAAATATTACTCGTAGTATGATATGTTAAAGTAAGTAAAGTAGGTAAATGATTAGTCATGTATAATGGAGCGTACCAATTAGTTTCTATCAAAAAATAAAAATGTATGAGAAGAGTTAACACCAACTCCCTAAATAACACAAGATACACAAACAAACATCAACTTTATTATCACTTTTCTTTAGCAACAGAAATTATATCAAAAGAGTACAGCATGGAACAAAAATTAATCAAACTATATCACATCGATCTCCTCTAAAAAAGTTGAGAAGACAAAAAAGATCAAGCACAAATATTACACATAATACTATATAAGATCATCCCTATATAAAATAAAGGATACCTCTCATGAAAACAAAACACACCAAAAATATACGGAGTACATAGACAAAGGATTAAAAAGTCCTTCTTTATCTTCGCAATTAATCACCATTAATCTTGATGATTTCGAGTGGGGTCGCAAGGGCGAGTTCGTCATCCTTTGTGACAAAACCGAAGAATTCGCCAGCTCTCGAGGTTGCATAAACGAAGGTTTGTGCAACCTCTCCGAAAATCCGAGCTTTGATTCGCCCCCTAGCTGTTTGAAAAGCCTTTGTGGGCTTTTTCACTGGCGGTGCTTTAAAAGTAGCTGCCATGATTGATCAATAAGAAGCAAAGTAATAAACCAAAATCGCTTATTCGGCGATTGTAATTAAAGGTTCAGCAAGTTGAAAGCTGAAAATAGAGAAATTATATAAACTAAACAAGGTTTGATCAAAGAAATATGAAATATGATCAAAACTTGTGAGAATTTAGATGTTGAAAAAAAGAGCATCAAAATTACACTGTTTTTATGGATGACTTTGACTAAAATTCAGCAGATTGAAGGTGCAAAAAAAGTTTTTAAGAGAGGTAAAGAAGGGTTTTGATTAATTTTGTAATTAAGAAGATGAAAACAGGGGATGAAAAATGAAGCTAAAAATTCAAAAAAGAAAATAAAAATTATGGGACTTTTGTAACCAAAAAGAGCACTGAAATTGTTATTTGGGTCATGATGGGTATTTTATGAGAAAATATGATTGTTGAGAATGTATTTATAGGCAATTTTTTGTGGGTGCTAATTGAGAAAAGTATATCGTTCACAAAAAAATAAAATAAAATAAAAATAAATAAATAAATAAAAAATTGAGAAAAAACTAAGTGCAGAAACCAAAAGTGAAAAAGTACCTGATAAGTGGATATAATCCTGAAGTTATGTCATCAGTCATTAGTCATCTGAGTGCTAATTCTTTATCGACTTCACAAAACATTTGTCCACCGACCCAACAATTCAGTTATGATTGTATGCAAGAGTTTTGTTATATCCTCCTATGTCTAATCAATGCTCTAAGGGCATTGAATAAGACTTGTCTTTTTGTGCAAGGACTCACTCAAATAGCATAAAAAGGACACACACAAAATAATTTTTATTCACAAAATATCATGGACCCACATAAAGAGCCACAAAAAGACAAGTCTTATCCAATGCCTATAGGGCATTGGTTAGACATTCCCTTCTTATATATCCTCTTACACTCACATTAATATTTACTACCTTCGTCTTAAATTAATTGTTCATATTTCTTTTTTACCATGTCTCAAAAAAATTATCCACTTTCTTTTTTAAGTAAAAATTAAAAAATTTAGTGAGGAAATATTCTATTTGAGTAGTTGAAAAATAAAGTGGCCCAACTTCTATTAAATATTGTGATTTTTGTCTCCTAACAATTATTTTGAGACGGAGGGAGTATGTTTTTTCTCCACTCATTATCTCTCCGCATCTAAACCGTCAATTCTAACACGTGTCAAGATCCTGTGAGTAGGAATATATTTGTAGGAAGAATTAATAGGAAGATATATCATTACTATTGTGTAGAAAATGATTTTAGTTTGATGTTCAACTCATAAGCATTAACCATTGTTAGTGCAAATATAAAGATATTTGAACCAAACGGTCTCTTATGTTTGAATATTAACATGTAACTCGCAATACCTAATGTAAAATGCGCAAGTTAAGTTACTCGTAACCATAAATCGTCAAAGCATACATTTATCAACACCTCTCGACGTCTTAAGACTTTTCATGCTTCAACACAGTTTCCTATAGGTTTGTTATTTTGCTTATAATCAAAACATCTAACAAACCATTCAGAATGTTTAAAACGAGAAATTGGGTTGCCGCACGTTGCGGCGGAGCCAATTTAGATCGTGTTCCAAATTATTGTCGGTTTGTTTGATCAGGGAATACGTTCTAATGTTATAAATTATGTTTCGCTAACTAAAATATTTTGATGTATTTTGCTGTATCTAGTTTGTAGTGAAACAGATTCAAGTCACGCTGAAGAAAAAATAATTAGTCACTATATTTGCTAGCCATATCATTCCACATGGCGAACCCAAGCTTAAGTAATACTACCTCCGTCTCAAAATAAGTGTCCTCATTTGACTTTTTAAAGTCTTAATTTATCAACTTTGATCTTAAATATTTTTTTATGTGTTATATAATACTTGATGAAAAATATAACAATGAAAAAGTATTTAAAAACCAATCAATTTATATATTTTGCATCAATTAATATATAACATAAACAAAATTATTAAAGACCAAAGTTGAGAAATTAAGACTTTAAAAAGTCAAATGGGGACAATTATTTTGGGACGGATGAGTAATAAATTAACAAAATGCTCCTCATTGTCTACATACACAGGCAGAAAGCCCATTTGATGATAAAACATGATACAATAACCATTCAATAACGCACAACAAACATCCAAGTAAGAATTCAAGTGCAAGGCTATGATTAAGGTTATTACAAACATTCTAGATAGTTTGAAGAAGTATTTTTATAACCCAATATAGTGGATTTTTACTTGTTACCAACAGCAGTTGGAGAAGCTTGTGATGAATATGCAACACCTGCTTCGGGGTTTAGATTGCCAACGCTTGACTGACCATAATTAATCCTCTTTGTGGGGCCACCCAAAGCAGATCCTTCAACTGACATTCGCGACCACCACAACCGCCACAACTTTGGTACCGATTAAACGGAAAGGAGTACAACCCCTAAAACCACTTGGTTAAGATATTGTAACAAATTCTTTGGACAAAACATATGTGGGATCAACCCAACCCAAAACCGTTTAGACCAAAAGCGTCTAATCTACCAGTTAAATTGTGATAGTATCATCTCCGTTAGTAAGTTGCGACAGCCACAACAAAGGAGCAGCATCAAAAAGCTATAACATAAGAAGCATTACATTATATGTGGTGCTTTCTAAATTTCTTTGTATCATTTGATCTAAAACATATGTATTTGAACAATAAATACATGTAAAGATATTGTAATACATGTATTGAATTGTGAGAAGGTAAAAAAAAAGGTAACTTGTGTTGGCAAAAATGGCTAAATGACCCTTTAACGTGTTATGTATCAGATGGTGAATTGTGACATGGTAGGTTTGAGCAGCTAAGATTTATATGGGTCAAGTATTGGTGCTAGAAAATCCGTCTATGGCAGCAAATGATATCAAAGTGTCGACTTCCAGTAGATTTCCATGAATCAAGTGGTGGTTTTGTAAAATTCAGTTGTGGCAAAAAAAGATCTCTGGTGGTGGTACTGTAAATGGTGTGTTTGGCTGGCCTTGGTTTGGTATTGGGAGGCATGGGACATGGAAGATACATGCTTCCTAGTAATAAGTCAATGGTGCAGTTTTGTTTGTGTGACATGGTCTACTGGCAAAATGGTGCAACATACTTTTGGTTTGTTTTCTATTGCATAGGTCATTGCAAGACACTTTTGTTTGCTGGTGGTCTTTGTTCATTTTCTCTTTCTTCTGTTAAGTTATAAGCGTCGTTGTTGTTTTTTTTTTTTTTTTTTTTCTTTTTTTCTTTTCTTTTTTTGTTGTACATTTGAGTCTAGTCCAATTCTTTTAGGTTTTGATTGTTTTTGTATTATGTGTGTTCTATTTGTTTGTAACTTTGTATCTTGTTTTACTTAATAAAGTTTGATGCCTTTTCTAAAAAAAAATAATAATAAAAAAAAAAAAAAAAAAAAAAAAAAAAAAAAAAATCCTTAGTTGAAGGAACCACTATACCAACAACCTTTAATGACTTTATGAGCAACCTTATAAACATATGTATTTTTGTTTGTTTGTGGAATTGCTATCGGTCGAGATGCCAACCCCGTTCGTCCATTTCCCTTTGATAACCTTGAGCGACCGACTCCCCCAACAAGGCTGACCCACAGCGACCGGGTGTTGACCTTGTTATTGTGCCTAGCCTAAAGGGGCTGAAATTTTAAAAATGAGTTTTTATAGTGTATCATGTAATTACTGCTCACTATTGTTATGGTACCAGCTTTTAAGGCCCATTTGATTTGTAGATGGGTTTAGAATTAGAATTTGAATTTGGGTTTGATGTAGGAAAGACAAATTAGTATAAAATACAAAAAGTTATTATTGTTGATAAATTTACTTTTCTTTCTTGCTTTCAGGTTAAACACCATTAGTTGGTTAAAAGCTAAGGGGTGGCAGTCATGATTCTATGCTTCCACCATGCCTCATCACCAACCAATGATATCCTGTCACCTCATTCAATGCCTCTCTCATGCCTCACCAAATTTTTTTATTGGCAACCATGATTCCTTCCCCATTCTCACATATAGCCGTTCAACGGCTCTTTTTTCCTTCCCCACTCTCCCATGATTCACCATGATTCAACGGCAATCTATGCCAAGCCCATCCATGCCGAGCCGATGCCATGTGGGTGGCGGCGGTGTTGATTAGCGGCATGCTCCATGCCGAGCCCATTGCCACCGCCCTAAGGTGGTGTTTCTTTTTTACTTTATAGGAAGGGATAATGAGAACTATCAATTTAATAACATTAGTTTTTTAAGTGGAACCCATAATTTCTGTTAATTGGTCTGGATTCACAAGGCAAAATTTATAAGGTCTCCCCATTTAGTAGCTTAAATAGAAGTGAGCCTCACATGAACCTCATACTTCTCTTATCTAACAAATAAAAAGAAACGCCCCCTAAGATAGTTATGCATGTGTTCATTGTAATCCAAAGAGTTTGTGACACAAATATATTTAGGTGTCCCGAAAAAATCTTCTCTGTATCATTCTTATTTGATAAGTTACACTCCGTATGTTTTATATTCAGTTTCTACTATAATAATGCTAGATAGATCATCACCCATTTTGTGGAAAACTAGAAGGGGAGTTGAATAGTTTTATGTCTTTTTAGTTTTATGAAAACTTAGTTGTTTAAAAGTCTTGTTTACTCTTAAAACTTTGATTCGATCTTACGTGAATTCAAGTCTTGACCAATATGAACAACTATATCTAAGTATGAGCAATAATAATAATGCAAACTAAGTATGTGAAATCAACACATGCATAATATAAACAATTATAACTATATACGAGAGATAAGTAAGTAAACGTTTATTTTATAATCCTTAGTTATATTTTGTATAAAAACTATACTTGATCGAAATGATCAATTAAATGTATGTTACCTTTTTAGTTTGATTGTAAAAACTTTGTTTTGTGAATGAAACTTTTGTTTGATCTTTAAGTAAAATCAATACTAGCACTATATGAGCAACTATACATATACGTCTACGTCTACAAAAGTAATAACAATATAAGCAAGATAATAAGTAAGATATGGAAAGATCTAACCGCGAGACAAAGGATTTATAGTGGTTCAGCTACAAGGACACCTTCCTTGCCCTACTCCACTCCTCGAGTCACCTACTCGAGAGTTTTCTTCACTATGTCAACAAGCTCCCTTATGGCGGAGAAAACCTTACACACCAATATGCACACCACAACTTCGTCACAACTTATTCACACCTTCTACACAACTTCTTCATGACTTGGCACACCTTCTTCACAACTTGTACACACCACTACTACTTCATAACTTCACACTACTCCACTACTTCTTCTTCACACCACTACTTATATCTCACTACTTTTATTCACAACTTCTACTCCTAGATCTATCTAGTTACACTACTATCACACCTTTACAACGAATGTACACAACAACTAGACTATATACACAAATCTACACTACTTCACAACTTGATGTTGAAGGAGTATTCTTCTCTTGCACTTTGAGAGATGAGAGGTGAGGGAATGAATCACTTGAAACAAGGATTAACAATTATATGATCAAAGGGTTTTTAGGAGGATGTTTAGAGAGATTTAGATCTGAAAATTTTCGTGCAAGAGGTGGGGAAAAATTATATATTTAAGGTGGTATTTATAGGGAAAAATTTCTGACAGAATCTGACAGGGGAGCGTGGCCGGTCCCCTTAATTGTGTGCCGGCCCTCTTAAAATTAAGGGGGCCGCCCTTATAATTAAGGGGGCCGCCCAGACGAAAACTGCGGTTTTCTTGTCTTTTTCTGGGGAAAGTTTATTTGGTGAAAAACTAACTGATTTTGGTTAAAATTTTGAATTCATATATTTATTATGAATAAAACATTTTCCTTTATTACCAAAAATGTTTTTCAAAAATATATAATAAGTTTATTTAATTTTATAAACTTTGTATTATTTAAATAAACATCCCTTTAATCATAAAATGTATTAGTCACTTGTTTATTCATACCTTAAGTGATTATGTTGGATGAGATGATATAAACTTGTTTACGTATTAACTTTGCGTTTAATGTTCTTATATTTTGTGATCGTCAAAACTTAAGGATATCGAAAGATATTAATAACATTTTTATACATTATTTATATCAACAATCTCCCCCTTTTTGATGATTACAAAATCTAAACTTATTAAACTAAAAATTAATATATATGCAAGTTTTTAGTGTGAGTTTATATCACTTCTCCCCTTTTTTGTTAACATCAAAAAGGTTATCGCGACGAATGTATAGCTCCCCCTTGAAGTTTACTCCTCCTCGTTTTGAGGTCATAAGAAATCAAGATATGGAATGCTTGCAAAAATATTTAGAGCACAAGCAATATATATATATATATATATATATATATATATATATATATATATATATATATATATATATATATATATATATATATATATATATATATATATGCATGGAACAAATCTAAGATAACTAACAAGAATAATTTAAATAGATTATGTTGAAAACATAATCATTAATACATAAGCATATATATATATATATATATATATATATATATATATATATATATATATATATATATATATATATATATATATATATATATATATATATATATATATATATATATATGTTTTTCTAGCAAATTACACTAGATAATACTAAGTTGTCAACTTGAGGTCTCTTGGACTTGCTTGAAACACAAAAGGTTTGTGGAGAATTAATTTATAGATGGGAATCATGGTAGTTGGATTTAGTGGAGATAGATTTTTGTTGGAATGGTGTTTGGAGAGTTTGGTGGTTGTTGGTGAGTTTGAAACGGAAGGATTTGCTTGAGGGTTGGTGTTTTGTGTTATGGATGATGTTGGAGAAGGCCTAGTGAGGAGATACTCAATCCAAGTGAGGTGTTCATTTATGGCCATGTTTTGTTTTTGGAGAAAAATGCAACAAGAACAATTGTTGACATGATTCTCAAGATGTAAAGCAAGAAGAGCACTACGCTCATGTGCTTTTTTAAGTTCTTCAACGAACTTTTTATGTTCTGAAGATGGTGATGATGGTGGAGTTGGATAGTGATTATTTATTGTAGATTGAACATGGAACATAGGTTTCATGTATGGATGAGTTTTGATGGTTGTTGTTTAAGTATTGAGTATGTTCCTCAAGAGGGTCATTTAGAAGAAATGAATTGGGTGAATGTGGAATTTCATTAGTGAGGGTGATTGTCAGATTGTCTTGTTGAGACAAAAGAGGTGTTTCATTTGGGTAATCATGAATGGATGGGGATGAATGTATGGAAGAATGGGATGTTTCATGAGTGGGGGATGTTTTGGATGGTGCATTTGGTGCACTAGGAGATGAGCATTGAAGTTGAGGTGATGGGGTTGTGTTGTCATCTTTGGTTAAGTCAATGAAGAGTTGTTTAGGAGTGATGATGAGGATCTTTTGTTTCTTTGATGTTTTGGAAATGGAAGTTTTTGGTTAATCCATGGTGGATTATGGTGATGTGTGTTGAAGGTAAAGGATGAGACGAAGGTGTACTTGGGTGATGAGATGGATGGTTGTTTATTATGATGTGGTTTGAAAAAGGGTTCATTTGAGTGAACATGAGGTTTGTGTATCATGAAGTATGGTTTGACCTTCATGGGTTAAGTTGTAGTGGTGATGACACACTTTCTAGAGTGTAGGGAATGGTTTCATGGTTGAACCTTTTTGTGAGGATGACTAGATGGAGTTATTGGTGTGGATGGGAAATGAGTGTCAAGTGGTGTGATTGGTGAGAGTGAAATAGCGATGTTCATGGAAGGGATGCCATGGTTCTTCATTTCACTTTGGTGGTTTGAGTGTGTAAAGGTTATGAGGTTTGAGTGTAAGGTAGAAGGGAATGGGTGAGTAAAGGTTATGAGATTTGAGTGTGTAAAGATTATGAGGTTTAGTTTTGGGCAAGTCCAACTCTCTAGGCAACTATGCATGTATTATCTTAATGAAATATGCATGAAAAGTATATAGGCAAATAAACATGTAATATGATTACAACTATGCATGCATGCAAACTTAATAAAGTAATAGATCAAGTAATTAAGGCATTCTACCTAACATGACTAACTTAGTGCAAAGGCAAAAGCAACTAATGAGTGAGATACTAGTGATGGAACAAATGTGATAGTGTAATTCTTGATTTTGTTCTAGTGTATGCCTATATGAAACAAATACGGAGTTAAGATCGTTTCGACTCCTATAAAAGAAAAACAAATTTTCCTAAGAAACGATCCTTGATCTCCTTGATTTAGCTTTGCTCACTTCTAAGTGTCATGTATATGTATATATTGGATTATATATATATAGACAACGAGAGTGAGACTATTGTGCATGGTTTGATAGAAAAACGTTTTTATCATTATTCAACAATGAGTTCTCCTAAACGTGAGAATGATTTTAAAAATTGAATTGGGGTTTCCTTTGAAAACATATTGATGCAATAACAAAATATCCCAATTCCTGATTTTGTGCAAAATAGAATCCTAGACTCAGATTAGTGAAAAAGTAGAGAAAACTTGAAAATTTATTTCTCAGATGGCCGGCCCCTTTAAAGTGAGGCCGGTCCCCTTAATGTTTAAGGGGGCCGCCCACATAAATTTAAGGGGTCCGCCCATCTGACAGAAAAGAAATTTTCAAAACTTTTATTTTTCAGAAGATTTTAAGTATTCCAAGAATTTAATCAATTTGCTCCATCATTCCTAATCCTAAACGCAAGTGACTAAATAGTTTACGCTTAAGGGGTTTGGTAAACATATCAGCAATGATATCTTCCAAAGCTACCTTTTCTACATAACCTATGATCATAAGTGATTGATGACGTAGTTCTATATGTTTGATGTGAGAGTGTTGAGTAGGGTATATCCTAACTTCTTTTGCTCCTTTGTTGTTGCATACTTATCTAACTTAATGCCATAGTCTACGAGAGCTTGTTTCATCCATAGTTTTCTAACACGAGAAATCTAATCTTACTTCTATGTTAATAATTAATCCACTTGACTCATTTCACTTCATCACCATGAGTTTTCTATTAGTGGACATAGAAGATTTCCATTTTCTATGTTGTTCGACAACGAACAATTTTATTATAATCCTAGGAAAGCCAACTAAGAGGGGTTCATAATGCGTGAGTAAGTAAGTATAACTAGCTATATAACTAAGCATTATTCTAACTAGTTGTTAATCTAAGAATATAAATTTTAACGATGAACTTAAAAGAAACGCGTACCTTATAGTCTTCAATAAAGTTTCTTCAAACACTTCAAGATGCCATGTTGACTTGTAGAAGCCATTTGTAGATGAGATACCAATATTTTCCAAAAATGACAACTTAGCCACTTGGTTCCCATGGTCTCATTGGTCCAAAGTTGTTTGAACCAAACATGGTTTGCAATTGACTATGATGCATGTATGGTGGAAGTATTCCCCATGGGTTGAAGCTTGGTTGATATGGATAATTCCATATTGGATGACTATTATTAGAAAAGTGTTGTCTACCTTGATTTCTCCTATGTTGAGGGGTTTTAAACCGAGGATGAGGATTATTTGGACTATTTGGAGGTGGAGTTTTAGATCTTAATTTTGGTTTAGAAAATCCGGTTTTGGCTTTTAATGATGGTTTATAAAAACTTTTTACTTCCTCATCACTCGCAATAGGTATTTTTCTATCTTTTATAGGTACATACTTAGGTTTTGAGTCTAATGGTTTTTGTTTACTAGGTTTTGAGTTTAATGATAGTTTATAAAAACTTTTTACTTCCTCATCACTCGCAATAGGTATTTTTCTATCTTTTATAGGTACATACTTAGGTTTTGAGTCTAATGGTTTTTGTTTACTAGATTCACATTTAAACTTTCCAATTTTATTTTCACTAGTTGAAACATTAGTTAAGTCGAATCCTAGACCGTTTTTATTTCCCAAAGTTTCTTGAACACTTATTATTTTCTTAAGTGAGTTACTACTATTTTTAAACTTGTCAAGTTTGAAAATTTCATCTTTAAGTTTTTCGTTTTCATTTTTGACCTCTAAACATGTTTTACATTCTATAAAAACTTCTTTTTCTTTTTCCAAATGCTGTAGTTTAATTTTTAATTCGAGTACTTCATTTTCTAATTTATTATTAATATGTTTTAGTGACTTATTTTTAGCTATGACCTTTTGACCTAATTTACACAACCTACTATATTCGTTATTTAAGTCTTTTTCATCTAAAGATAAATGTTCATCACTATAGTATTCGGTTTTAGAACGTACCTCATCGGATGCCTTTGCCATGAGACACTTTTCATTTTTTGTTGTCTCCTTTTCATCATTATCATTATCACTATCGCTCCATGCTCCTCCTACAAAGGCCTTGTGGTTTTGACTTCTTGACAATTTCGTACATTCTCCAATAAGATGATCTGGATCTCCACACTTAAAACACTTTCTTTCATTATATGGTTGCCTAACGTATCTTCCTCGTCTTATGAATAATTTCTTGAAGTCTCGTACGGCCATAGCATACTCTTCATCACTTTTGGAGGTTGAGCATTCTTCGTCACTAGAGTCCTTTTAGCTTTCAACGCAATTGATTTGCTTTGCTCCCTTTTTCCTTTGACCATCTCGGAGTCTTTCTTTATTATTTCTTCATAGACTTTCAGGTTGCGATCAACTCATCAAGTTGAAGAGTTGACAAGTTCTTCGATTCTTCAATCGCCGTAACTTTAGCTCGCTATTTTGGATGAAGAGCCATAAGAAATTTCCTAACAAAATTTTTACTAGAAAAATTCTCATCAAGTGCTTTTAAACTTGTGATGATAGTGTTAAACTTAGCAAAAGCATTATCTATTGATTCCTCCTCCGGAATTGTAAATTGTTCATATTGTTGAACAAGAAGATCTATTTTGTTATCTTTAACTTGACTATTACCTTGGTGAGTGATTAGTAAAGAATCTCAAATTTCTTTTGCGGTTTTACACATAAAAATTCTTTCATATTCTTTGCGTGGTAACGTATTATAAATAACCATTTTAGCCTCATTATTTTTTGCTAGTTTCTTTTTCAAATCATCAATTTATTTTTCAAAAGATACAATTTCATCCATTTTAGTTTCAAAATTATATTGAATAGGGGGAAAATCACCAAAGGTAATGACATGCCAAAGATCAAGATCTTTTGATTTCACATAAGTTTCGAATCTATTTTTCCAATAAAGAAAACTATCACTTTCAAATAGTGGTGGTCTTTGCATAGATTGCCCTTCTAAATATTTTTCAGATTCCATAGATCGTTTCAATTTTTAAAATACAGTTTATTTTAAAAATCTTGTTTAACCCGGCTCTGATGCCAATTGTGGAAAACTAGAAGGGGGGTTGAATAGTTTTACGTCTTTTTAGTTTTATGAAAACTTAGTTATTTAAAAGTCTTGTTTACTCTTAAAACTTTGATTCGATCTTATGTGAATTCAAGTCTTGAACAATATGAACAACTATATCTAAGTATGAGCAATAATAATAATGCAAACTAAGTATGTGAAATCAACACATGCATAATATAAATAATTATAGCTATCTACGAGAGATAAGTAAGTAAACGTTTATTTTATAATCCTTAGTTATATTTTGTATGAAAACTATACTTGATCGAAATGATCAATTAAATGTATGTTACATTTTTAGTTTGATTCTAAAAACTTTGTTTTGTGAATGAAACTTTTGTTTGATCTTTAAGTAAAATCAATACTAGCACTATATGAGCAACTATACATATACGTCTACGTCTACAAAAGTAATAACGATATAAGCAAGATAATAAGTAAGATATGGAAAGATCTAACCGCGAGACAAAGGATTTATAGTGGTTCGGCTACAAGGACACCTTCCTTGCCCTACTCCACTCCTCGAGTCACCTACTCGAGAGTTGTCTTCACTATGTCAACAAGCTCCCTTATAGCGGAGAAAACCTTACACACCAATATACACACCACAACTTCGTCACAACTTATTCACACCTTCTATACAACTTCTTCACAACTTGGCACACCTTCTTCATAACTTGTACACACCACTACTACTTCACAACTTCACACTACTCCACTACTTCTTCTTCACACCACTACTTCTATTCACAACTTCTACTCCTAGATCTATCTAGTTACACTGCTATCACACCTTTACAATGAATGTACACAACAACTAGACTATATACACAAATCTACAATACTTCACAACTTGATGTTGAAGGAGTATTATTCTCTTGCACTTTGAGAGATGAGATGTGAGGGAATGAATCACTTGAAATAAGGATTAACAATTATATGATCAAAGGGTTTTTAGGAGGATGTTTAGAGAGATTTAGATCTGAAAATTTTCGTACAAGAGGTGGGGAAAAATTCCAGATTTAATGTGGTATTTATAGGGAAAAATTTCTGACAGAATTTGACAGGGGAGCGTGGCCGGTCCCCTTAAAATTAAGGGGGCCGCCCAGATGAAAACTGCAGTTTTCTTGTCTTTTTCTGGGGAAAGTTTATTTGGTGAAAAACTAACTGATTTTGGTTAAAATTTTGAATTCCTATATTTATTATGAATAAAACATTTTTCTTTATTATCAAAAATGTTTTTCAAAAATATGTAATAAGTTTATTTAATTTTATAAACTTTGTATTATTTAAATAAACATCCCTTTGATCATAAAATGTATTAGTCACTTGTTTATTCATACCTTAAGTGATTATGTTGGTTGAGATGATATAAACTTGCTTAAAACTTGTTTACGTATTAACTTTGCGTTTAATGTTCTTATATTTTGTGATCGTCAAAACTTAAGGATATCGAAAGATATTAATAACGTTTTTATACATTATTTATATCAACACATTTCACTATAAGTTGCAACTCAAAATAGTAACTCACCACTATTTTTAATACTGTATTAGTGAAACATTTACCAGCAAGGTACTTTTCATGGAACTATAAGTATTAAAATACAAAAAATACGGAACAAAATACCATAAAACTGTCTTTGTTTTACTAATAAAATGAGTAAAATTACCAAAAAAATGCTGAACAAAAACAATAAAATCAAAATAGTAAAAGATAAAATATGCGAAGAAAAAACATTAAAAACTATCATGTACCATAAATAAAACTGATAATAAAAAAAGATGAGAGGGGTAAGTGGTATATTAAATGGATGTGATTTGCACACTCCTTTAATTGATTGACACACTCTAAATTATAATGTCTTGATATTTATACTTTCACAAAGTGAAAATGTGTAGAATAATATGAGGGTATAAATATTAATACAATCTAATTTATCTTGAGTTTTTCTAACTTGTACCTTAGGAGCACAAGTTAAGCACATCAAAAGTACACAGGGACCCACATAAAAGTACACATGTTTGTACTTTTATGTGAATTCATGTATACTTTTTTCGTATACCCATGTGGACTTTTGATGTGCTTAAATTGTACCCCTAAAACACAAGTTAAAAAAACCAATATTGCACCAATCAATAAATACCTGGCCTATAATTCGCCGCCTTGAATAAGACGGCTAAAAAGATGTCATCCAAGTCTTTTATAAATCATTTCTAGCAATTACCATTTGCCATTTTCAGAACTTAACCACTACCAAGTGTGTGCTGAATATTCTTATCAAAAGACTATTTTAATAAGTCCGAATTCTGTATAAAATTCATGGTTCAAAAAAGTGAACATTATTTATATTGTAGTACTTTTCAAGAAACTATACAATATTACGATGGGTTCGGTTATTCATACATTAAAATTGTACACCTTTATTTATTGGTTACTTTTAATTTTTTGTTTGTGAGAGCGGTAAAATATATTTTGAAAAAAAAAAAAAAAAGTTGATTTATAAAAAAAATTCTTTAAAAGGTTTAAATCGGCTGAAATTCATAACTTCATAGACTTATGAGTGTCAAGTAAATAGCCTCAAATCAACTACCATGTGGTCTAGTGGTGAGTGCTTAACTTGTTAAGCGAGCCACAGAGAGAGTAGTACCGGATGGGTGACCATCCGGGAAGTCCTCTTTGACCACAGGGTTTGTTGATACTAGGCTTTCAAAGTCCTTCAATGAAGGTTTCAACCCATTAGGGTTCGAATTTGGAGAAGGCAGGGTTTACTTCAAATTAAGTGTCGTGCCTTCGGGCGGCTTAAGTTGAAGGTTTTCCCCCCATCGGGTTTCATTGGTCAAGGATTTATCCGAAAGAACCGTTCCAAAAAAAAGTAAATAGCCTCAAGCAATGTTCAGTTGTCACTGCTGACCGAAGGTGGTTGATATTAAAACCATAACTTTATTAAATAGTGAATTGACTTGACTTAGATGGTTTGTTTGGTGTGTTTAATTGAGTTGTATCTTAAGACATATTATTTCTAATGCTTAATATTGTATTTAGAGCGTTCGGTAAGTTAAAGTGAAGGTGAGTTAACTTTTAACGCAGCAACAAAAAAGGGGTGAGTTACCTTACCACCACCTGCGTTAAGGTGGTGCGTTAAGTTAAGAGGGGTAACCCACGTTAACAAGCACTAGGGACACACACACAAAAAAAAAAAAAAAAAAAAAAAAAAAATTCATCCCACCCTCCTCTAATAGGGTTGAAATTGAAAATACTAAATGAGGTGGAGGTAAGTTAAGGTGAGTTAAATGTAAGTTATGTTACCGGGGTGAAAAGTCAAGAGTTAAGGTTAAAAGGTAAAAGCTGATGTGGCGCTAACGTGGTAGTGCGTTAAGTTTTAACCCGAGTGACCTTACCGTGTGCTCTTATGAAATGTCTCAGTGCATTAAACTGAGAAAATATAATCGTTTCATTACATATAATATAGATTTAGATATCCTATGATTTCTTAAAAAGTTGATAAAATTCGAACGCCAACTCCATAAAGCATAAATCTTTTAAGAAAAATTCATTTACAAAAATATTTTGTGAATCTAGCAAATAAATAACACAAGATATATATACACACAAACAAACATCAACTTTATTATCACTTTAGGAAATTGAAATACATCACAAAGTACAACATGGACCAAAAAGTAAAGTAACAACCAAGCTATATTACATCTATCTCCTCTAAAAAAGTTGAGAAGACAAGAAAAGATCAAACACAAATATAAAAATATTATACATAGTACGTTATGAGATCATCCTTCATAAAACATAGGTTATCTCTCATGAACAAAACACACACACAAAAAAAGCATAGTCAGACAAAGGACTAAAAATATTACACATAATACTTTATGAGATCGTCCTTTAATCTTCACAATCAATCACCATTAGTATTGGTGATTTTGAGTGGGGTCGCATGGGCGAGTTCCTCGTCTTTCTTGAAGAAACCGAACAACTCGCCAGCTCTCGAGATTGCATAAACAAAAGTTTCTGCAATCTCTCCGAAAATCCGAGCCTTGATTCTTCCCCTAGACGCAACAAAAGCCGTAGTAGGCTTTTTCACTGGCGGTGCTTTAAAAGTAGCAGCCATGATTGATCAACAAGAAGCAAAGTAACTAAAATTTTAAAAACAGAAACAAGGTTTGATCAAATAAAAAAGAAATATGATCAAAACTTGTGAGAATTTAGATTTTTAAAACCAGAGCATCAAAATTAAACAGTTTTATGGATGCCTTTAACTAAATATCAGCAATTTGAAGGAGAAAAAAAATAAGTTTTTAAGAGAGGTAAAGAAGGGTTTTGAAAATTAAGAAGATGAAAAACAGGGGATGAATAATGAAGCTAAAATTATGGAACTTTAGTAACCAAAAACAGGACAGAAATTGTTATTTGGGTCATGATGGGTGATTTATGAAAGAATATGATTTGGGTATGAGGCTGGGACGGTGTATTTATAGGCACTATTTTGTGGGTGCTAGTTGAATAAGTGCTAAAAATAAAGATAGTAAGTGTAAAAGTAAGTTGTTGTGGATCAAAAAGCGAAAAAAGGGCATGCCAATTGGATGCTGTCCAGAAGGTATGTCATCACTTCAGTCATTAGTTGACCAAACATTTGCTCACCGACACAACAATTCAGTTATGACAGAAAATGATTTCAGTTAATGCTTAAATAATGAGCTAAGTTATCCACACCCTCTCACACGGAAAGTATCCAAATTATTGGATGCATCATCGGCTTATACGGTGTGTATCACGAGTTGTACGGTTTGACCAAACCCTTCTGATGTGACAACATAAGGAGGGGATGTATAACAGATCCCTATGTTGTGTTATACAAACCCTCCAATATTGTCACATCAGAGGGTTGGTCAAACTGTACAACTCGCGATGAATACCGTACAAACCAGCGATGCATATAATGATTGAAAACCCTCCCTATGGTAGGTCCAAATAACTTGCCCCTACTCACAAAGTGTACCGGTGATCGTTGTTTACCATTGTCACATCGGTTTTCGGCTTTTCATTTTTTATCAACTTCATCGTTTTGTAAGACTAGGTGTAATAGTGACTTTCATCATCATTATTAACTCAACACAACATTAGCTCTCGCTCTTGAACCAACATCATTATAATGTATAAAAATAGTGTAATATGACAACCAACATCATCAACAAACTTCGATTTTGCTTTCATTCTTTTTACTTTAAATACTAAAATTAAAATTGTGATCAAATTTAAAAAAAAAAAAAAAAAAAGTACGTTCCTAATTAAGATGAAATATGAACATTACACATAAAAAAAAAATAAAATAAAATAAAAATAAAAAATAAGCCTTAAACTACTCGTAATAGCTTAAATTATAATTGGCTTTAATTTGTTGTTTCTTCTCAATCCTTGTTTCACGGTGTTTTACAGCCAAATGCTCATCGAGACTTGTATAGAATATGATGTCTTCTTCTTTTTCGTTGTTTTTCTTGTTGAAATTAAAGTTTTAGATCAATTTCTTCTCACCTCTATGTGTACTTCTTTTCTTCCTTTCCATTTCTTGCTTCTTTATCTCCAAAAACGAGATTCAATCTTCCTTCTTTTAGGAAAAGATGCTCAAGTGGGCGTTTAATTTGTCCATTTATCCACCAACAAATCAACAAATGGAGCAGTAGCAACACCTGAAGATTCCAATGGAATGGTCACACCTTTTCATTGTTGAGATTAAAACCAACGCGTGCTGAGTCCGATGTGTTAAATGAGGTGGAATCTGTTATCTTTGATTTTTTTTTTTTTTTTTTTTTTTTTTTTGCTTGAACCTTTGGTTTTGTAAAATTTTGGCATTTCTAATAATAATAGTTTAGAGTTCGATGTAAACTATGACAGAAGCTTTATGCTTAACCCCACTAACGTATCAAAATGGTTCATACGTAAATATTAAAGAAGTTCAACATCGTAGAGTGAGATGGCAGAGTCGTATGAAATAAAAATGACATCACTCAAGATTTTTAATGTATGTTTTAACATTGTTTTCTTTATATAACAAATGTAAACATCATTTGAATGAGCTATTGTTTTTTTATACTCGTATAATCCAATCAAATAATAACATATCCATAAACCTAAACACCAAACTCTAAACACTAAACGCTAAAAATTAAACCATAAACAGTCAACACTAAACCAAATTAAACCCTAACCCCTAAATCAAAATATAAAACCTAACCCCTAAATAAAAATATAAAATGTAACCCCAATTGAGAAAATAAACCCTAGGCCACAACCCTTTTTTAATTCATTTAGTAAGCTCCCACCTTTATTTTTACGCAAATTATGACTGAGTGAGGCCCGCTTGTTAGCTTCAACACTATAGAGGACAATGTACGTGTGAGGACCATGTCCTTTTTTGTCGAAAAATATGGAAAAAAAATGCGACGTGGATGACTTATTATTCCAACAGGTGCATTACGTGACTCACCCTTCCTGGGTCACAAAATGTGTTAGTAAAGTGATACTCTCTCCGTCTCATATTAAATGTTCAGTTTAACTTTTTGAGTCATTTTTTTTTCTCAACTTTGACCTTAAATATATTTATTTATGTTATATAATACTTGATGCAAAAAATAAGAATGGATTGAGTTTTACATATATTTTTACTGCATATAATTTTTATCAAATACTATATAACACAAATAAAAATATTTAAAGTCAAAGTTGAAAAAAAAAAACTTAAAAAGTCAAAATTGGACATTTAATATGAGATGAAATGAGTAAAACAAAAATGATCCTTCTTTTATCAAACATATATCAATGTTGGTATCCCCGGTAATTTTCGCTTCTATATGTTACCCATCAGCATATATGATTTTCCCAAATCTTTTTTTGCCATATTAACAAAATGAGTAAAAAACGTAAAAATTGAGAAATACTAACATAACACTTGAAAAAGTTCTCTTGTTTTCAATCTCTAATTTTGTAGAATTTGGAAAAGAAATTTATCTTCACAAAACACTTGAAAATATAAAAAACATGTTTAGTTGATATTTGTATTTTCTATTTTGAAAAAAAAAATGGTGGGAGTGTTGTGGGTTACAAATGAAAACAAGGAAAACAACTAAACCTTGTTTTGTAGTTTTCCTTGTTAAGTTAGGAAATTGAGGATTTTCTGTTTTGCAAAACATTTTGTTGGAAAACGTTGATTTGAACGCGATATCTGTTTTCATTGTCTTCCATAAAACATTTTGTAGAAAATAAGGGTGTTTTCCCCCAACTAAACGCACCCTAATTGGTTCTCTATATATATTTTCAAACGTTATTGAACAGCACTATAAATAATATTATGACAACAGGTTGCCCTTTACGTCTCTACAAATGAGTCATCTGTGCAAAGCTTTTATCAGATAGTCGTAATGTAGAATAAAAAAACATATTTGTTCAAAAAAAAAAAAGAATAAAAAAACATATGTTGATGATTCAAAAATGGAATAAAATACATCATCTCTTTGTACATATACTAGGTACGATTATAGCCGTGCAAAAGCACGGCCCATGAACATCTAATGATATCTTTCATACCGTTCACAAGTGTAGCGAACAATAATCATACATCGTTGCATATGTTTGATGTTGTTGTTAAGTCTCGTTATGCTATTTTATTTAAAATCTCATAAATGAATTAGGTGTACATTCATCACTACCTTCCTCTTCTCAAGATAAATCGAAGAGTATTTTAAGGTATGCATATCACCCATTTATATGTAATTCAATTTTTCATATCATACTTCTTTCCCTGTTTTTCTTTCTTTTAGCCTCAAACATAAAAAATAAAATAAAAATGCAAATATCATATCTACCTACAACTTTCGCACTCCAACAATTTGTCTAGCACACCAAATCACCTATTGGACTGCCACCTATTCTGCCATTTTCTCCTTTTCAACTTTAACTTACCTACTCTCTTATCTTGTCAATGTCATTTTCATTATTTATTTCACATCACCATACTTAATTTTTACATCTACAGTACATTCTTAGCACCGTTTTTTTATTGAAAAATTCACAAGCATAAAACGTTGATAATTAGTAAGTTTATAAGCTTGAAATTTGAATACGCATAATAATGCATTTTTTTCATCATCAACTCTAACATAAGAAAATTTGCTCGCTTTTTAGTAAACTTTTATTACTCCGATATTGTTATTGTTTTGCACGCCAATCTTTTTTCAGGGTTTTTTGTAGATGCAACTATCTTCAAGATTTGTTACCATATACTATTATCTTCATCTCGGAGTAATAAAAGTTTATTAACAAGTGAACAACCATCATCTCGGAGTAATAAAAGTTTAAGATGGATGTTGAAGATTTAACCTAAGATCTAACGTGGTTGTTTTTGGATGGCCTACGTGGCGTTTGTTTGGGGGCTACAGAAAAAAAATGGCCTAACTTATATAATACTCCCTCCGTCCCATTTTAATTGTCCGCGGGCCCGAATTTGACCGTAAATATTTTTGCTTGTTTTATATAACACTTGATGAAATTTATATCATTGAAAAGTTCGTTAAACGAACTTTTCAATGATATAAATTTCATCAAGTGTTATATAAAACAAGCAAAAATATTTACGGTCAAATTCGGGCCCGCGGACAATTAAAATGGGACGGAGGGAGTAGGTAGATACGCACTTTTTCTTTAACAAGAACGTTTTTTAATCTAAATTATTTCTAATTGGGTAATTAGTGTATTATTATATTGTTGCTTTCCTAAACAATAATGTTGACGGGTTGACATTTTATGGTAAACGAAAATTGCTTAGGGGTTGGCAATGCATCACTCACTCCATCCCCCTTCACTCACAAACAACCAATCCCCTTACGCCACATCACCCTCCACTTTTCCCTTCACTCACTCATTTTTTGTTGGCATTACATCACTCACACTTCACTCATTTTTTTTTTCTTTTTTCTTTTTTAAATTCTATTAAAATTATAAAAAAAAACTAAAATTTCATTAAAACTTAAAAAAAATCATTACATAATATTTCTAAAAAACATAAAATAACATTACTCACTACTTTTTTTTTTTAATTCCATTAAAATTAAAAATTTTTACATAAAATGCTATACTTTAGCTTTTGTATCATAAACAAAATAAAGTTAGAAGTGAATATCTTAAAAAACTTAAAGGGCTGTTAATGTAACTCACTATAATCTTCCTATCCACTTTGACTTAAATGTTTGCTCTACAGCTTTATATACGGTCGTCTTCTTCCATCTAAAACCTGCAAAACACACGAAGAAAAAGAAAAGCTTTTAGGCATGCAATGGTCAAAAAAAAAAACAAAAAAGATCCGTTACCTCCCCAACGTTCACAACATTCATTGCCCAAACGGCTAGTTTTCATACGGTAAACTTTACCGCAAAACCCACCTCCCGTGCGGTAAGGAGGCACCGGCGGCGGTGTTCTCGTGCGGTGAGGGTGCCGTGCCGTGCCTCCCCGCATGCGTTGCCAAGCCCCTTAGTTGTTAGTACATGGATCAATAGAAACCTTGAGACATCAAATCTAGAAAACATCATTATTATATTTTGGGTTTGATATATAAAATAGCGACGGAATTTCTTTAATATCTTGTTTTGATACCTAATCTTCTAAATAAAAAAAAAAAAAAAAAAAAAAAAAAAAAAAAAAATGTAACAATATTTTTCAATTGAATATTTTATCAATTAATATCAGAGGTTCCAATAAGCCAAGAAAACGTGAGTGGGTAAAAGAGTTGTGTTTTAAACACAATGTCCGCTTTCTTCGCATTCAAGAGACGAAAATGACTACGTTGGAGCTATTTCAGTTGAAATCTATATGGGGTAATTTCAGGTTTGATTTTTGCATGTAATATGGCTATAGGTAGATCGGGGGTCTTGTTACCATGTGGGACCATAATATTATATATATATACTAAAAGGCATTTGTTTTCACTGTAGCTACAGTACTCGCCCAAGTTTCACATTTGCCAATTTTAGCCCCTGAGGTTAGCGATCAATTGCGAAGTTAGTCCTTAACGACCGTTATCTAAAAAATGTAGATTAAATTTGCAAAGGAACAGTAACTTCAGGGGCTTTTTTTGTACAAATAATAAACAGAAACAGCCCCTAAGGTTAACTTTTTTTTCACCGTTAGTCCCTAAGGACTAACTTTGCAAAGAACGCCACGTTAAGGGACTAAAACTGAAAATAACGTTGCTACAGTGCAAAACAGTAACTGCTACAGTGAAAAATCAGTTTGTAATAGTATGTGTACTGTAGCTAACGATTTTACACCTTTAGTCCCTCACGTTAACTATAAATTGCACCGTTAGTCCCCCGTTAGCGATCATTTGCAAATTTAGTCCCTAAAAAAATTAAAAATAATAAAAATAATTTGGATTAAACACAACATTCCCGCAGCAACGCGCGGGTACCCCCGCTCGTTTTCACTAAATCTCAAATTTGGTGTACTGATAACTATGTTATTGTGGAAGGCAAGTGGAAGAATTCGGTTGAATACTACTATCTTATTAATGTGTATGGTCCGCAACAACAACCAGAAAAATCAAATCTTTGGGAGTCACTCCGCTTATTTCTTTAAAATCATGCTAAAAATATTGTTTTATTCGGGGACCTTAATGAAGTTATATACGAAACGGAGAGGTTTGGTTCTACATTCTCTAATAGTGATGGTGTGATTTTTAACTCTTTCATTAGAGATGCTGGTCATATCAATCTTCTTAGGGGAGGTAAAATGTTTACTTGGATGAACAAAACCGGAACTAAGTTGAGTAAACTTGATCGCTTCTTTGTTTCAGACGGCGTTCTCCATGCTCATTCTCATATGCAAGTTACTGTTCTTGATAGAGTATGGTCGGATCACAACCCCATTCTCTTACATTGTACAAATTTAGACTTTGGTCCGATCCCTTTTAAACTCTTTCATTCGTGGTTTGATCGTATGGGTTTCGATGATGTAGTTAATGAGGCGTGGAATAATTTTTCATTTGAAGTTCATGGTTCCATAATGCCTTTTCATGATAAATTAAGAGGCCTAAAATCTCAACTCAAACTCTGGTATTCCCGTACCAAAGATTGTGAACATAGCAGGAAACAAAGTATTTTGCGTTCTTTGAGACTGTTAGATGAAAAGATTGATGAACGTCAAGCATATGAAGAAGATAGAGAGCTCCGTGTAAAAACTTTGATTGAGTTAGAGGGTCTCGAAAAATTTGAGTCTATGGATTTAATTAAAAAAGCTAGGATTAAATGGGACGTGGAAAGAGATGAAAACTCCAAATTTTTTCACGGTATTATTAATTCCAAACGTAAATCTCAGATGATCAATGGAATTATGCACGAGGGCGAATGGATTACAGATCCTAATGCTATTAAACTTGCATTCCTCAACTTTTATAAAGATAAATTTTCTTGTCATGACTCATCAGTTATCTTTCTTCCTATTACGGTTGGGAAGTGTTTGTGTGAATCTGATCGGAATTATTTGGATTCCATGGTGTCATTGGAGGAAATAAAAGCTGCTGTTTGGGATTGTGGTAGCCAAAAAGCCCCCGAGCCAGACGGATATTCGTTTATGTTCATCAAGAAGTATTGGGATCTCTTACATCTTGATATTCAGACATTTGTTAACGACTTCTTCTCATCTGGTACGTTTCCTCTGGGCTCGAATTCGTCTTTCTTTACTTTAATCCCAAAGGTTCCCAATTCTTTATACATTAAAGATTACAGGCCTATTTCTCTTATTGGTATTCATTACAAGATTGTTGCTAAAATATTAGCAAACCGGTTATCCAAAGTTATCGACTCGATTATCTGCCATGACCAATCAGCTTTTATCTCAAGTCGTCAAATTCTTGACGGGCCTCTTATTCTTAGTGAGGTTATATGGCATAAAGAACAAAAAAAAAAATAAGATGATGTTGTTCAAAGTTGATTTTGAAAAAGCTTTTGATTTGGTAAGCTGACGTTTTTTAGATCATTTTATGGATAAGCTGGGGTTTAGCGCTAAATGGCATCATTGGATCAAGGCGGGTCTTACATCTTCTAGGGCTTCTATTCTTGTTAACGGAAGTCACACCTCGGAATTCTCTTTGAAAAGAGGGTTAAGACAATGTGATTGATGCGTGGAATTGCACCCTCGCAAAAGGTTTTGATGAGTTTGTAAATACTCATCATTTTTACCTAATCTGAGCTGCCAAAATATCCAAAACCACTCAAATATGCATCATAATTCTGAAAATATCCCAGAAATGTGTTTTATATGCTTCAGATGCAAAATGATCAAAAACAGATGAAATTTAAACAAAGTTTGCATAATTGGCAGTTTCAGTCCCTCAACTTTCAAAATTTGTCAAAACTAGTCCCTGGTTATTCTAAAACATGAAAAAGTCACCAAAGGTCCTTTTGAATCACAAATTACATATTTAGTCCTTTGGTGCAAAGTTTCACAAAATTACAAGTTTAGTCCCTCAACTTTGCAAAATTAACAAAAATGGTCCCTGGGATATAAAAACTTTGAGAAAAATGAATTTTGGTCCTTGTACTATTCTTCTATGACAAAAAGGGTTCTTGGATGGAAAGATTGGTGAAAGTACATGTTTGGTCCCTGAAGTTTACAAGGTTGGCAGAAAATACCACTAGAATTGGAAAAATGCAGAAAATGGTCCTTGGGTTATTCATACTTGGCAGGTTTAGTCCTTTTGAGAACTATGGGAAAGTCACAAGTGCAGCCCCTCAACAATCGACAAATTTCAAAATTGGTCTTTGTGCTAGTTACTAAACCAAACCGGACCCTTAATATTACAACACCCCAAAGCCATGATCCAATCCAAACACAAATATCAGCCCACACAAGAGCTGGCAAATTGGGTACCTGTTAGGACCTGTTAAGACCTGTTAAGGGAAAAAATGTACTATGCAATTTTTTTATTTTTTAAAATAATTGTTTTTAGTATTTTAGGGTTCAATATTTAACTTTTTTGATACATAAAATGTATATCTGTCATACTCAAACCACCAAAATCAAGTGTTAAACGAGTCGTTTTCATGTTTGAAACTTATGTTATTCCCGCGCTCAAAACCTGTTAAGACCTGTTAAGACACGATTTGCCAGCTCACTATCCCCTTGGCCCAACCCCTAAGCCCACTACCCATAGAACCGTTTTAAATAATAAACGGTCAAACCTAGGTCAAAACAACACCACCACCCCTTTCCCCCCCAACTTGCAGCCATCACTTCACCACCCCCCACCATCACTGTCCCATCCAAACCACCCAAGCCACTCACCACCCCAATTGCACCTAACAATCCAAAGTGCATTTAATGCCCCCCTCTCTAACACACGCAAACAGAGCAATTGGACTCCTTCAATTTTGGCGCCAAAATCAGTTAAACGGCCAAGATTGATTCTTATTGATCCAATGGTTGAGATTATGGATGGGATTTGCTCAGAAGCTCGTGGGAACCCTAAATGAAGCCTATAAAAGGAAAAAGATGGAGCAGGGAATGTAGTCTAGTGTAATTTTTATTTTCTTATGCCGAAATTTGTTGTTCTCAAATTTTAGTGTAAAATTTAGTTTCCTAATGGTGTAATAGGTAATTCTAGTGTGTAATCACTATTTTTCAAGAATCAATCACAATGTATCTTTTCAAATTCATATTATGCCATTTTAGCTTAAAAATTTAATCTAGTTCAAATATTGTTGTTATCTGTTGTTATGGACTCTTAGGCAAACATAAGTTCCTAGAAAGCTTATAAAAGCTTTTAGAAACCATTAAAACCATCTTAGTATCATAAACAGAAAATATAAAAAAATAAGAAAAATAAAAAGAAAATAAAAAATCACAGGTTCAAATGGAAGAAGATTGAAGCAGAGCTGAAAGGATTGGAGTTGGGTATTAGTGAGCCTGTGGAGGCTCAATAGGTGGTTCTGGTTCTAGTTTCTCTTGTTCATATTTAGCTTGGATGGCATGAAGTAAGCATTTTTCTCATTTTTCTAGTTCTACTATTCCTGAGTTTATTGTTTGATAATTTATGCTCATTTATGTGTGTTAGATCATATTAGATTGCTACTATTCTGTTTCTAGTTCAAATTTCTTGTTTTGCTTTGAAAATCTCATAATCTGTCAATTAAAGGTGTGTTTGGATCTGAGAGTTTGCCTAAGCTTAGATGTGTTTCTGTTGTTCATTGTTGTTGTAACATATCACATTAGGGTAATATTAGTTAGTTCAGGCCTAAAATCAAGTGCTCACTTACAAATAGACAAAATCACTTTGAATCACTCATAGTGATTCACTGTGTGGATTTTAGTGTGACATAAGCCTCAAATCTACTCATAAATAGGTAACCTAGCTCATTTTAGGCTTATTATAGCTTAATATAACTTATTCAGTCATTAGTGATCATTAGAATCTCATAAAAGTCAACTGTGGTGCAAAAGTTAAAAAGTCAAAAATACTTGTAGTTCAGAAAACTCACTTTTGGTGAGAATTTTTGTGAATTTTACACTTGGAATTGGAACTTGAAATTCTCAGAGGTTATAGTATTCCACTTAAGCTACAATAATCAAGAAACAACTTATTTTTGTGATTTTGTGTGTGGACCCCACACTTGCTCAAAGTGAGCTATAGGGCAAGTGCTTGCCCTGTGCACAGGAATTGGCCAAAATTCCAAGACATTTTGTGACTGACCCAGTGGACCCCACACCTTGTCCTTAGCTTTTTGAAGAGCTTATCTGCTCTAGTTTCTATATCCAGGCTTACCTTGGACTTCAGCTTATTGCAAGATAACTTATTTGACCCACCTTTTGACTTGTTCTCAGTAGCATACACTAAGTCACTCAGGTTTTTCACCCAAGTTCCATACCTCACCCAGTGCTCAATAATAAGCCATAAGCTTAGCTTATTGGCTTATTCTAGAGTTGACCAGGTCAACTTCAAGGTTCAAAGCCTATTTTGGACCCCCTTGACTTCTGTGGACCCCACAAAGGTCCAAAAGTCCCTGTTTGAGCCCTGTTTTGGCCTAGTGTTTTGTTAAGTGCTTATTGGTTCATAATAGCTTATTCTAAGTGCTTATTTGTGCCTTTTGCTTTATTTCAAGTTAATATTCATCTGTTTGAGCTTACCTGATCATTTGATAGCTTTTTCATAAGCTAACAAGTCCTAATAAGCTATTAAACCAACTGTTAAGAGCCAAGGGGGTGCATATAGCTTATTAATAAGCTATATCAAAAGTGGTTTAATAAAAGTTGATCATTTTTAGCTTATAATCATCTGTCAATAAGAAAAACCAACAAAAACCAAATTTAAAAATAGTGATAGCTTCTATTTAATAGGATTTATCTTTTTAGTTTTTCTTTTCAGCTTATTAATAAGCACTTCATCATTTTTATATTTTCTTAATTTTATTTTACCTTAAAGTATTTTCAGTAATTTTCCTATATTTTTCTCTTTTAAGTTAGTAATTATTATAATTAATATTAGTTTAATTAAATAATTAAGTAATATTAGTAATTAAATAGTTTTATAAATTTTTAGTTAACAACAGTACCTTTTTATATTTTTCCTAAGTTTTATAAATCATTTAGTATTTTTAGAAAATAGTTTCTTAATTACTACTGTTCACTTTCTAATTTTCTTAATTAATTTAGTTAAATCAGATATTAATTAATAATTAAGTAAATAATTAGTAAAATAGTCTAAAAATAATTTTTATAAGTTTTTTATAATTTTTTAGGATTCCTGAGATGGTTAATTAGATTAATAAATTTTTCTATAATTTTCGATTTACTTTTAGTATTATTAGTAATTTAAAATAGTTTAAATAGTTTAATTAATATAATTAGTATTTAATTTATAAAAAATCCACAAAAAGACAAAAATACATATTTTTTAGTTTTAATTTTATTTTAAGTCAGTTTAGAATTTTAGAAATTAATTTTGCAATTTCCTAGTTACAATTTGTATTATTAAGTTTTTGAATTAATTAATTTTAATTAAATAGTTAAATAGTTTTTATTTAAATAATTAATATTAAATAATAAAATAATCAAAAAAAATAATTTTCTTTTTAATTTTCTTTTTCTTTCATAATTAAGTTTGTAAAATTTTCATTTGCACCCCCTGTAGTTGTAAATTGTTTAAAACTCACCTTTTTCTCTGTCTGTAAACATTTCTGATTTCCAATTTGTGTTTGTGTAATCATATCTGTGTTTCTGATATTGTTAATACTGTTTCAATTGTTCAAATACCAAGTAATCAGTAGCATAATCAATTCCCAATCATCTTTGGTTACTGTCCTCAGTGCCACTCATTCCTATAAACGTTTTCAAACACTATTTCAATCTTGTCGGGACATAACGACCCGAGGAAAAACTATACTATCCACGGAGCATTGACTCTAGGCAGTTTGACTTTGTTGACCAAATCACTTGGTCAATAATACCTGACCGTTTAGGCTCAATCAGGTTTTACCTCTCAAGGGATCTTGAGAAGCTTGCAATCCCCACTAGGCAGTGTACCTGTTCGTTGTAGTATAGTATAGTGACAAGTACCGGGGGATTGATCGTTCAACTCAAGAATAGTGTTCGCTAGGATTAAAAAGTCTACTAAACTAGGTCTAAATGTGAGGGATGATTCTTTTTGTGTTTTTATATTTTTATAAAAGCAAGTAAAATCTCGGGTTTTGAAGGAGTGGGCGGAATTAGTTGCTAGTCAACTAACCCAATTAACTAAAGATGCAATCAAAATAAAATAAAATAAAACTAATTTGTGGTGTAAACAATAATAAGAGAAAATGTGTTTACTTAGATTTCATTACTCCCTAGATATCTTTTACCGGTTGATTAGCTTGTTACAATTGCATGGATGACGGGTTATATTCCTTAATACTAGTCGTAGGGCCGTGTACGAAATTCCCTAACTCTATAAGCTCCTACTTCACTCCTATGTCGAGCCGACTAAAAGCTCCTAACATGGGATCACTAGTATTCGCTTATGCATTAAATACAACCATTAAATCGTAGTACACCTCCGATCATGTTTCTTAAGAAGTTCAGACAAGTTACCAATTGGAAGTCTGCCAGTTTTCCTAAGCCTAACATCGAATACAATCATCCACAACAATTATAAACAAACCATCAACCAATAATCAACATCTAGGTTTCATTACATCCAAGCAAACACAAGAAAAACCTAGCCTAGCATGTTAAAAAGAAGAAAAGCATAAGATAGAATCACACAACACATAGACATATTGTATGATTATTGGAAAACTTATCTTCAATTGAACATGGATGGAACAAGGGTTGAAACCCGTATTATTACAGAAAATTCGTCTAGGGTTTTCACAAAGAAGCTCTCCAAAAGTTCCACCCTTAATGAATGAAAATTAGAAAACTATATATATTGTTGAGGCAACATGATCAAGATCTCTTTATGTTTTAACGATGATAAACAAACCATCAAAACACATAAAATAACAAACGTTAGCTCAAAATCACCGGAGCCAATGTCTGCTCCTGGCGCGCTGCCCGCGCGTTAACGCTTGGGTGACGCGCCAGGAGTCTGTATGGTTCCGGGCGAATTTTGAAAGTCGGCTTTCCCCTTACCCAAAAAATGTGGATCTTTCAATTCAGGTATGAATATGTTATGTGCTTAATTGAGAACACTCTAAACGAGTTTTGAGACTTGAGCGATCCCACTTTTAGAACACCCATTTACGGGAAAACGCCAACTTATGTTTTCTAATTATTTCCTCTAGGCAAGGCTTTTCTAAACTTAGGGAGTTTATATATTTCACGTAATATCGTGTTGAAGCATCCATATGCTCATATCCCGTGCTTGTGTCTTCTCTAATTACGTAACGGGTTTACTCCCTTATTGGTCAAACTAGGTCAAAGGTCACTTTGCGTAAACGCATCCTTTCCCACTTGGGTTATGCTTTACATTAAGGCAAAGCACTTAACTTGTTTGAACCAAGGTATTAGTTGAGAACGTCGAGTCGTGGAAAGTCACGAGATATGGAACTGTGGATTCTCGACGTTGTGTTACTTGAACTTATAAGTAACCTATGATTTTCTCAACTTATAATCTTTATTGTCTAAACCTTTTCTTCTTAATTATGTGTTAATCCTCTCTTAATCCCATTTATACAAAAGACAAATCCAATCATATCTAATCATATCCAAATCAATTATTCTCTTACACAATCTCTTACACTCTTACATATTCCCTTACACACATCACAACCATCCATCCAACCCCTCATCTCTATATCATCACAAGGGCTTGATCTCAACCATTGAATTCAAACTAAACTCATCTCAACCATCCATCCAATCTCTCCTATCTATGCCAACACATGTGCTTGATCTCAACCATTGAATTCAAACCAAAACCATCTCAACCATGGATTTCTACTTCCCCCCAAGCAAAGCATATTCCTTGGAATATCCTTCTCAACCCTAACCTAGGCATCTTTGATCCTAGCCATCTATTTCAAATGAATTCATCTCAACCATTCACATTCCACACATGCCAAATTGTTTGAAAACCAAGGGAGGCTCCCTTTGATCTCCACCATCCAATTCAAACCATTTCATCTCAACCCTCCATCTCATTCTTCCCCCCAAGCATTGGAATATTCCTTGGCATATTCTTTCTCTCTTTTCTATGCCATGTGAGGAGATACACTTCTACCCCTTCCAAATTACACTATCTACACTTTACACCCTTGGTAATTTGGTTTCTCTTTAAACACTTCACAAAACATTTTCCAAATTGGCTATTTCAGTTGGCAAACCTTAGAATGATTAATGTTAAGGTTTAGTGTAAAGTACAATTGGGGGTTTAGCAAGGATAGGTATTTATAAAATCCAAACACCCAACACTTGTGTCGAGGGTCTTCTTTCTTATACCCTTTCTATTACAATCGAGTCTCTAGGTTAGGTTAGGGCTTGGTTGAACAAACATATATTCATTCATTCAATTGTTTGTAAGGGAAGTCTTGTGTCTTGGTGACCAAGCCTAGATCATTAGGGATCTAGTTGGGGTTTGATACTTACGGTGGGAAGTCTTGGTAGAGATCTTTGTGATCTTTAGGTGAAGTCGAATAGTGAGATTCTTTTGGGTGGTTTCTGAGGGCGGAATACCGTGTGAGTAACTCCTTCTTTGTGAGCATCGATATTGGTGAATATCGTTGGAGTGAATTGTAACCGTTTATAGTCCACCGAAAGGATTATACTAGTGAATAGTATCGGAGTCGCGGATTCGCAACTGGACGTACGGATGGTATAAACCCCCCATCCCGAACAAGTATATATCGTTGTGTTCTTTACTTGCTTTATATACTTTGGTTGTGATAGTGGTTGTTGGAATATTGTACAACTACTTGGTGTTTTCTTTGGCTTAAAGTTTTTAAACATCTAAAAAGCCTAAGAAACCGTATTCACTGTAACACCCCCAAAATACCGCAGCGGAAGACTGTGTCACAGGGGTGCTACTTCATAATACAAAGTACAAGTTATAGAAAACGAACTCTAAATGAGACGTTTTGAAAAGTTACCATTTGATTAATGAATTCAAAGTTACAAACACGAGATTCCAAAGTATGATACATAAATGTATACAAAATGTTTTGAATGGTAAATGATAAAAGCGTAAGTCTTCAGAATATGCAGCTTGACTCTAAGTTCCACGCACTAGCTATCGCCTTACTAACCTGAGATAAACATGCTAAAGTGTCAACACAATGGTTGGTGAGTTCATAGAGTTTGTCTTAAAACAGTTGAAAAAGCCTTAAAGAATGATCACACAGCAAAGGCATCGTGAATCCACTCAGTTACAAGTCCCGCCATAAGAGACTTGTAATCTGTGTGTTCACAACCCACTGCTAACATATATAGTATGAATAAGACATGTATAAGTTCATCAAGACAATTTAAGCAATTAGAAGTGAGTCTATACTTCATCTCCGAAGACCTCACTTTGGGAGCCAATTCCCAAGGACAACTGGGAGCCACTTCCCAAAGAAAACTGGGAGCCACTTCCCAAAGATATAAGTTTACTGGGAGCCACTTCCCAAAGATAAAAGACAGTCATGTATGTATGAAATCAAGTATAATGCCATCAAGTATAAGACAATCAAGTATAAAACAATCAAGTATAAATGTTTTGAGTATTTGTACAAGTAAGCAAGTAGTTGAGCATGTATCCCCCCCAAGAGTTAAAACAAGTACGAAAAGAGTAGGGGCTATGACTCACCTTAAGTCTATGTAATGAGAAATGAAAGTGGTAGTCGAATCGCGAAAGTCTCTAAGAACAGCCTATAATAGAACGTTGCGACTTAGGTTTGGAGTAACGTCTAAGAATACGAAGAATTGCCCATATATGTCTTGCATAATGTTCATGATGTAGTACTTAGTATATAGTGTAAGTCGTTGAATATAAATGGTCTATGAAACATGTATAAGTTGTATATCTCTTACTACCGTTCGGGCCGACATAATTCAGAAGTCATGGAGTAAACGTTCGAGGAGCCAGGACACTTTAACTCGTAAAACCACAACTCGTCTCGAAGGCTTACTCAATGAACTCCTCACATGAGGCTCCCTACTATTGTAGTATTTGATAACATATATATATATATATATATATATATATATATATATATATATATATATATATATATATATATATATATATATATATATATATATATATATATATATATATATATATATATATATATATAAGCTTTTTGATCTTTAAAAGTTATATGGTCTTTAGCCGTGGCTTTGCCGTGACCTTGGTCATTGTTACCATGGTCTTAAGACTCAACCTTGGCTTTAGCCATGGTTGTGGTCTTGGCTTTAGGTCATTAGACCTCTTGGTCTTATCTAAATATAATCATTATATAGTAACTTTGGTCTAAAAATGGCTGTTAAGAATTTGAAGAAAATTATCACTCAGAAAGCGTTTTCAGGGCTCGAGCTTCTTTGTACCTGAACGAAAACGTCATTCCGGACAACTTTCGTGTTTTAACTTTTTGATGAATCGGACCAGAAGTGGGACTTTCAAAATCAAAATTTGATCAGAATGCTATTTAGGCAGTTTTGCCGTTTTGGTTTCACTAACTTCAAATGGTCATAACTTTTGACTCGTGTACTCGTTTTGGGTGATTCAAATTGCTATGTTTTCCTTGTTAAGTCCTCTTTAACAGTAAGTAAGTGTTAAATATCAAAGTTATACTATTGTGGTCGTGGTTTTCCATAAAAATCACTAGTTTGCTTGTTTACTTGTCATAAGTTAACATATGTATACCAATACTTGTTTTATCCATTTTTAAACATCATGAACACAATACAAAGACCATATATAGCATGAAAGAAACATAATAAGCATGAAAATGATATTGAGCAAGAAAGTGTATAAGGGTTTCTTACAACTTTTGGCTTTCACTTAAGAAAGGAAGTCAAGTATAGAACTAGGACACTAAACCTAATCTTGTAAACCCTTCACCATAACTCTTGTAACCCTTGCTAGCCTTGATCTAACCCTTGTGAAAACCATTTAACTTCAGCCCTAGTAACCTTGTGTAGCTCCTAATTCAACCATGGAATCACCAAACAAACTTAAGAACTAGGTAGAGAATACTAAGACCTTGAACTTTGTAGTGTAACTTGTATATTGAAGGTCAAAGGATCATGGTGCTAGGTATTGATCTTGTGGCGTTTTTATTGATGAGAAAGGAAGCAAATGAGCTTGCTATTTATACTAGAAATGAGGAGGTTAGGAAGGTGGCTAGGAAAGTTACATAACTTGGTGACAAAGTTGTAATTAAGTAATGATCTAAAGAATCAATGGTCAAGATTTAACCACAAGTGTGAATGCCCCTGATTCGCCTCAAACAGTCAGATAATTATTGATCAGCCACTTGTGAATGGCCAACTGTAATAGTCAAACAGCCGAGGCAAATGCTTCCGAGGAATACAGTGTTTTCCCGGGTCGTAATGTCCCAACGAGGTTGTGATGATTGAAAACGAATATGTGATTAGTGAATCTGAACAGGGAAGGTATAAAAGTGTGTGTGTGTGTTTAGACTAGGGTTTTATAAAATAAAATAACTTAAGTAAGCTAATAGAATGATTACGTGAAAACTAGATATTAAAAACGTACACCAAATTAAAATCAGACGCGACTGCGTACTGAGAAAAAGGTGAGTTTTAAGGAAAAATAAACTATAAGGGTTAAAAATGAAAATTCTATAAACTTAAACTTAAAATAAAATTAAACTAAAAATAAAACTATTTTTTAGATTATTATATTATTTATTATTAATTATTTAAATAAAAACTATTTAACTATTTAATTAAAACTAACTTAAATAAAAACTAAAAATGATTAACACTACAAATTAAACTAAACATTTATAAAAATATTTTCTAAACTTAAAATAGAACTTGAAGAAAGTATAAAAAAAATAAAAATAAATGTTTTTGTCTTTTTATAGATTTTTTATTAATTAAAAACTATTTATCTTAATTAAACTATTTAAACTGATTTAAATTACAAATATTATTAAACTAACTTAGAAAATTATGAAAAATTTTATATATCTAATTAACCATCATGGGAATCCTAAAAAATTATAAAAACTTTATTTTATATATTTTTAAACTAGTTAAATAATTATTATTCTATTTATAATTAATATCTTATTAAACTATTTAAATTAGGAAAACTATTAAATGAACAGTGAAAATTCTAGAAAAATTACTAAAATTATATTATGATTTATAAAGGCTAGGAAAAATATAAAAACTAGGTATTGCTATATAAAAATTGATTATGCTATTTATAACTTATTTATTAATTAATTATTAATAAAACTATTATTAATTATAATAAATACTAAATGACAAAACTAAAATCTGAAAAATTTATGAAAAATACTTTAATATATAAGGAAATTAATAAAAATATAAAAACACAGATTACTTAATAAAAATATAAAAATAAAAATTAAAATTAAATTGTATTAAATAGAAACTATCACTTAATTTTATATTGTTTTTTCTGGATTTTTATTTTACAAAACTTTATTATACATAAAAATAAGTAACTTTAATAAAAACAATAATTTTCTAGCTTAATAATAAGCACTGTGGGGGCTTAATACCTCCACAGTTGACTTTGGTTGACCAAATGGATAAATAAGCTCAAATGAGCTGGTGTGGGATCCACTATGGAATTTTCTGGTTCTTATAAGTTGTTTGGACTTGTCAAAGCTTAACTTAACTAAATAAGCTCAGTAGATAAGCTAAAAAATCAAAATAAGCTTATCCAAAACCTGTTTTGAACTCAGAATGGGGACAAACTTGAGAGCTATTTCTAGGTGGGGTCCACTGAGGTGCAGGTCAAACTTATGGTCAATCTAAGTTCTATACTAGGAGGGGGGTTGGGAGAACCTAAAGCCTAGGTGTGGGACCCACTGGGGTGGTCACAAAACACCACCAAAGGTGGTGTGGTGACTGAGTGAACTGGTGTGCAGGGGAGGTTATCTCCCTGCAAGTATGTTTAGGGTAGTGTGGGACCCAGTATAAAAATCCTAAAAATGTAACAATGGTGGGATACTAAAGCTGAGATGGTAGACAACAAGTAGGAACAAATCTCAAGTCCTCAGACCTACTCCTAAATTCTACAAAATTCTTGGAGTTTTGGAAAAAATCTGAGATGTGATCACTTTGACTTTTTATGGAAATGAGCTAGGTTGACTTTGGTGAATTTTAAATGATCCCTACAGATTGTATAAGTTATCTTAAGCTAATGTAAGATTAAAATAAACTATATGAATAACTTATAAGCTATTATGATTGATTCTAGAACCTAAATCCCTCACAGTTAACTGTGAGGGTAATTACTCTAATGTTTTGACTTTAACCTTGATAAGATATTAGTTTAATGACTTACCTAACTAAATTAGGCTTAATATGACTTGACTGAGTCAAAAACAACAACCACCAAACCCTTGAGGTCCATGGATTCTACTGATCCAAACACCCCTATAACTAGGCAGTTATGGTGATTTTCAAAACAAATGGATATATTGGACCATGAAACTGACTTATAAAGACTTATTATGAATAAAAGAACTTATAGAAACTTAAAAACAATAATACTAACAACTAAAACTACAAAATCACCAAGATGCTAATTTGACTGTGAAATCAAAATTTTACTTAATAACTAATTTCAACAAACAACTAAACAATATTATGCAAAGTTATGATTAAGTATTATCAAAGAAACATAAAAGAACAATTTAGAACCAAGTTAAGCAACTTATACAGTAGATGAGAAAAAATTATCAAAAGCTTACAAATGATTGACCAATCTGAAACCAAGTAACCAAAGACCATGAATCACCCTATATCTTTCCACAAAGAAACTAATACCCTGGAAATCCACTGAGAACCATGCTTCAAGCTCAATCTTCTTCTCTGACTGAATTTTTATTTTTAACTTATTTTCTTTTTGTATTTTTGAGTGATTATTTTATTTTCTAAGTAAGGCTGGTTTTTAAGATTCTAAAAGCTTAAATAAGCTTTGTCAAAGCTTAAGTGAGCTTCTGAACTTACTTACTAACAACTAACAATAACAAACAAGTTTTTTTGAGATTTTTGATAATTCTTGAAAATGAATAAACTGAGATAACCAATAAAACTTGAAATTAACTTAATATAAAGATCAAATTACATTCAACTAACTGAGAACAAGTGTTTTGAATTGAAATTACAACTTAATTTATGAACTACTCTACATACGACCTAAATTAACTAAACCTAAACTAATATTTCTTCTCTTTTGCTTCCTATCCCTTTTGTAGCAGTTTTCTGAGCTTGTGGGACCCACCAAGACAATTCCCACCAATCCATAGCCCTTGATATGGTCTAACTCATCCACACCGTTCAAACTTGCTTTTACGCGCCAATTTAGTCCAAGGGTCAGTTGGGTTGCGTGTACGGGTTTTAAGGGTATTAATGGGGTAGGGTGAGGTGTAATGAGTGGGGAGCAAGTTTGACAGGTGGGGGGTTGAGGTGGAAGGTGGTATGGTTTAGCAGGGGAGGTGGTATGGAGAAGGAGGGAAAGAAGGATACGGGGTGGTTTTGGTTTTGTGTTGTTGACCGGGTTGACCAAGGGGGGGTGGACTGGGCTGGTAACTTTGGGCCTAGGAATAGGATAGAAAGGGTTGGGCTAGGTTGTTGTGTTGGGTTTGGATTTGGTTTAATTTTTGGTCCGGTTTGGTTTTAATAATACACAAGGACCAAAGTTGTAAATTGGTTAAAGTTGAGGGGCTGTTTGTGGCATTATTCCAAATTTGTTCAAAGGACCATAATTGCCAATATATGAATAGTACTAGGGTATTTTTGATATTTTTAATTTTTTAAATACCCGGGGACTAAAACTGACAATTCACCAAACTTCAGGGACTGATTATGTAATTCCACCAAACTTTTCACATAAGGACCAAACCTGCAAAAGATTATTAGTACAGGGACCAAAATTGAATTTCTCAAAGTTTTTACATCCCAGGGACCATTTCTGTCAATTTCCAAAGTACAGGGACTAAACTTGTAATTTTGTGAAACTTTGCACCAAAGGACTAAATATGTAACTTTATGATTAAAAAGGACCTTTGATGACATTTTCATGTTTTTAGAATAACCAGGGACTAGTTTTGCCAATTTATGAAACTTGAGGGACTGAAACTGCCAATTATGCAAACTTTGTACGTTTTTCATTTGTTTTTGCATATTTTGCATTTGAAACATATAAAACACACCTTTAAGATATTTTAAGTATTTTGATACATATTTGAGTGTTTTTTTGTATGTTTTGGCAGTTCAGATTAGTATAAAATGATGAGTATTTAGACACTCATCAGCCCCCCCTAGTGGCGGTTCATGAACTTGGAGAACAAGGTGTGGACTTTTGATGGTATTATCCTAAGTATGTAGCTAGTTTTGACTCCGTAAGTTGCTAACCGTAAATGATTAAGCCTCAAAACGTAAAACCGGGTATCGTAAAAATATGAAACTTGAAAGTATTGTTAAACATGTCAATATAGTCCATAATAAAATATAAAATGAGTGGTAGGATCTATCGGGTGCTAAAACCCTGCTAAAAACTGGAAACACGGGTCGAAAACGCGCAATTCGCGTAAAACGCTGAACTGAAAAACGTAAAATTCCGAAACTTTTGGAATTGTCCTAAAATGAGAGAAAATCATATTTCTATTGTTTATAATATTTTATGGATATATCGGGATGCTGGAAGGACGTTTAAACCTAAAAGTAAATCTCGGACACGGCTTTGTGATTTTTGCAGAAATGACCCGACGAGCGTCAAACTCTCGGATTATCGTTAAAATAGTTTAACTTACGAGAATTTGAAATAAAAATTTCTGAGATGAATAGTGAAAAGTGAATAGTAAAAAGTGAATAGTAAAAAAGTGAATAGTGAAATTTTCGGGAATAAAAGTTAACCTGAAATTGCGAATTGTTACATTCACCCCCCCCCCCCTTGTAACACCCCCAAATTTAAGTTTGTAGTAGCGGAAAAGTAATTTGGGTGTTACGGGGTGGATCGAAGTTATAATCTCATAAAACGGCTTAAAAGAAGCGTTTTGAAAGTTATTTGTCATTCAAATAATATTTTTGATAAACGATGAACCATTTGATTTAGAATCTTATTAAAAGACATAAAGGCTTGAAAGAATGAAATATTTGATTTTTACACCATTTTAATTTATAAGAGTAATAAATGCCCACTCCGTATCTTGTCCTGCTCCGTTAAATTACCTGAGATACACATGCTTAAAAGTGTCAACACAAAGGTTGGTGAGTTCATAGAGTTTTATGGAAAACCGTTTATTTCAATAGATTTCAGGGATATTTTATAATAATTAAATACCAACAGTGATAGAACAAGTATTGAGTGATGTTGATTATAATCACATATAAATTATATAGATATCCAATCAAATTTAAATAAGGGATCAATAATCCTAACACGAGATGGAAACTCATGATGCTAATTTAATGAGATATACAATTCAAGTCTGGTCAAATACCTATACAGTTGTATCTAAATATATGTTGAAAACATACATTTCCTTATGGATATTGCACCAAGCCTCATGACACGCAAAACGTTAACAAAAGAGGTGATTTATCAAGTCAATGATAAATTTTGCCCTCTTATAATAGGTGATTTGCCAATTCCTATTTTTATTCAAATATAGTGTATCACGACTAATACGACTAACCAAATGCATAATGGCATTCCGTCAAGTATTAGTGGGATAGGAGGTCAATCCTTAACAGGTTTCGAAGCTGTTCACTATATTCGCGCTCACATACAAGTGATTAATGGCTCATGATTAAGGGACTTTATGGCGATGAAGGTAACTTAGGCAATATCAAGGTAATAATGTAACTAGAGTATTGGTGCTCTTCCTAGCAATTATTTCTGTTGAAACATAGAAATATCATATAGAGATAATGGAATTATTCAGGATGTTATAGTATAGTCAAGTATCATGCCACAATAATCACTTTGGAAACATTATCATTTGAGTATCTGTATTTCAGTTAAGTAATTCGCCGGTAACATATATATATATATATATATATATATATATATATATATATATATATATATATATATATATATATATATATATATCACGTGCCACAATAATCAAATTGGAAACATTATCATCTGAGTATCAGTATTTCAGTTAAGTATTTCGCCAGTAACATATATTTATCACATCTTAAGTCATAAACTTCATCAGGTAACTACTAATAAGGAAATTGATTTGAATCATGTAATTTATTCATATACTTATAAAATTATCAAAGTATATGTAAGCATGTATGTCCCCCAACGAGTTAAAAACAAGTATTGGAAATGGAGCTATGACTCACCTTGATCGATACAGGAATGATGAAAAGTAAATTCCAGAGATTATGGGAACGATTATGAAAAGGTCTTCAATATGGATCATGATAAATAAATTTATCTAAGAATCCAACCAAATACTATTTGGTAAATATGAAACGAATAACGAATAATGATTAACGAATAATGATTAATGGTTATTATGGAAAGATGATATGCAAATGAAATTCTTACGTTTATAATAATATGACAAAATATGTTATTATTTCCAAAGTTCTTTCTTTTTAATGATGATAAAAATAATATGTAATGAATATGAGTTTAAATATCGTTATATATATTATTAAAGTAAAGTTAAATAATATATAAATAAAATGTAATGAAAATGCATATGACTTGATGGGGTGACGTAAAATAGAAAATAAAATAAGAATGTCAAATATAATATGTGGGTCCTTGTCCTTTTTCCAATTTTACACTTTTTACTCTAACGGCGTTAGCGTTACACCGTTAGTCCTTTTTACATAATAATTTTCATTTATAGTCCACTACATGTCCAATATTACAATCTGAGCTTGGGATATTAAATAATATCAATTTATATCCTAAAGATTCTGTTTTAACATTTTCAGTCCTTATTATATCACAATGGAGGGTTTTAGTCCCTCTAAACTATTTGCATATTTGGTCTAAAAATCACAAGGAAAGTGGGAAAAGATTTCTGAAAGTTTCTATATTTTTATAAAGCTTATTTAAGTCTAATGGAATTGCTTATTAGGTCGGAGTGTTTATTTTTAAGCTATTGGGCTTAACGATCCAAATTAAAGGCCCGTTAACGTTTTAAGATCCGGGCTTCATGAGACGAGTTGGGCTCATCAAAATAGTCATTTTTATTGTTCTATTTTCATATCAAAAAGTTTCAATAAGCCAGCTTATTTAAAAGAGCTTAAAACTGCTTATTGGGCTTAAGCCCCAAATTGTTAAATTGTTGGTTTTTGAAAACGAGTTTCTGCCATTTACTTTGGTCGATTTAGAGTGTCTAGACGAGCTTATATTTATGAACTACATATACGAAACTTGTAGCTAGTAACTTGCTCTATTAGATCGTATAAAAATATAGAGTAGTTGTTAAGTCAAATTTTATTATACAAGGTAACTTTTGGGTCGATTCAATTGGGCAATTTTAAGGGTCGAGACGTGAGTGTTTCTACAAGTTATTTATACGAAAGTGATAGTTTGTTGAGTGTTCTAATAGATTATGTAAAAATATTATATGGTCGTTAATACATATTTTATGATGCAAGATCATTTTTAAGTGACATGGGACGTATTCTAAAAGGAAAAACACTTGGTGAATTTTTATGGTTTTGCATGTTTTTAACGTGTGATCAACGGTTCAAAATGGGTTCGTAAAATGCATGTAACGTGAAAATAAAGGTGAAAGGGGTGTGCATCGTGACTCCTAGGCCTTCCACAAGAGAGGCTAGTCATTATTAGTGTACTACATGAATATGTATACGTAAATAAATAAGTGAAATAATATACGTTCGAGTAGTATTAAAATATGATGCATGGTTAAAATATATAACATATGAAATGAAATGGAATTGAAGAGAGGTTGTGGGCAACTTACTACACCTTCAAAGGTGGTAGAGTGTCGAGTGGAACGTATGGAACACCAAGAAAATACACACGCTTGATTATAACCCAAGTCACGATTTAAGTATGTAACTCATTTTCTTCGATAGTTTCCAAATAAGCAAATGACTTCTTCTGGCTTTCTAGGGAGGTTTTTGTAAGTGAAAGAGAGTTAGGAAGGTGATATTTAGTGAAGGAATAAAGGTAGTGAATGAAAGGTACATATATAAGTATTTTTAGAACATGTATCGATTCAAATAATGTAAGAAACATAAACAACTATACATTGCCAGTGAATGGATGATATTTGAGATAGAATTCTGACATATCAAGACTTTTAAGAATGTGAATGTGAAGAGAAGTCAAGTGGGAATTGATTTGTTAACATATATGTCGACTAATATACATCAATTGTACATGATTTAGTTTTAACGTGTAATCTTTGATCTTGGTTGATTAAATCTGATTCAATAACATGTATTTAGGCTAGGAAAAATATTAGGATTTCGTAGAAACAAGTTAGAGTCAAAACGGTTAAGTTTGTGAAAATATATATGGATTTATTAAATGAAAATGGGACAAACACTTTGGCTTTCGGAAATGTATTAAACCTTCGTCTTAGAAGCTAATTTCTGGCGTCCTACTTCTTTAGCGGGTAGACAATTAGGAGTTACAAAAATACATATGTGTTCTGTTCAAAAATCGAAAAATACAAGGGCGTTTTGGAGGAGGTCTGCTCGATTCTGAAAATAAAATAGAAATGGGATTTGGGCTTGGTGTTGGGCTGGTGAACAGTACGCAGAAGGGGTGTGTGGGCTGAGTTTTTAGGCGTGGGTTTGGGCTGAAAAGAAGGATTAAGGGCCCGTTTAGTGATTTAGTTAGAGTTAATTAGGAATAGTAAAATTTAATTAGGATTAGGTGAGTTATTTTTGTGAGTCCGGGAGTTGTCGAATATTTTTGTTAAAATATGTTAAGTAAGTTTGTAAATGGAAAAATTTTAATATATTCATTAATCGTGTTGAGAACTGGTTTCGTCATTTGGTGAATTATGGAATGACGTGATTTCGTTATTATAGTATAATAAGAAAAAAATTTAAATTTCTCCGTAAAAATGGTGATAAAAAGTAATGATAGAGATTAATATAAAATTAAACGTTGTTAATTATATGAATTTTTTTGCGGGGTTTTACAGTACTCACTCCTCATTCTGAATTCCGTCCCGGAATTCAAGTTTAAAGTGATTACTACGGTAAGGGATTATAGACAAAGGATTGTCAAGTAAATTTTCATTCAGAAATTGAGAAAACGAAATTTTGTTAGATTTATCCATTCTAGCGAAAGTAAACTTAAATGTTGCTACTAATGAATCCAAGGGTTGTAAATATAGAAAGTAACGGTCAGGAATAGTGGAAAATTAACGGCTAGTGAATAGTGAATACTAACGGTCGTGAATAGTGACCTCCAACGGCTAGTTTTGGTTCCAACGGCTAGATTTTTAGCCTATAAATACTCCATTTAATTTCCTATTCTTCCATCAACCATTTTCCTATCATTTCAGATTTCCTATTTTTAACCCTTTTCTCTCATTAAATACTTCCAAAAATGACAAGCCTAATTACTATTATTGCGATGGTATATGTCGTTGTTGTCGTTACCTATTTGACTTTTGTCCCGGATGAAGATTATGTAGTTTTGGTCGGGATCTTGGTTTTCCTAATACCACTCATGGTTTTATCATATGTTGTGGATAAGATATGGAGGCACTAGTCTTGAGCTAGGGTTGTTTAAAATGTATCCTTGTTATGTTTCTATGTAATCCTCAATAAATGTGAAATAAGACTTATTTGTCTTTATGTTTAAGAACTAGTCTTGTTATTGTTTCTAATGGTGTACTTATACTTATCTTTTAGAATAAGCAGAGTGATTCATCCTGTGGTGGTTCTTGCTATGGTGTTGTTGATGGGAATCCTTATTATTATGCCGAGTCAGCCTATTGGAGATTTTATGTTTTTTATTGTAATCATTGTAATAATAGCACTTCCTATGCTAATTATATGCCTATGTATTAATTTCCGTGGTCTCTAATAAAAATTTTTCTATTGATGTTTTCCATAAGTCTTTGTAAACTCTTAGGTTTCTAATGTTTTTACTTTTCTCGACTTACTATAATAAAAGTGATGGGTATAAGTGTAAATATCTATTGGAGTTTGTCAAAAATGAGGTTTATGAATAGTTTATTTAATCTCAAGATTTTGCTTTTGAATGAAGATTGTTATTAAAAAAATCTGAAAAGATAACTGTTTCATTTATGACATGATTTTTCCTAAATTATACATAGGTAGCCAGGCTATGTATAATTGAGGACCAAATGATGTGATGCTTGGCTCAGTAACAATGATATTTATTTTTCTTTAAATTGTTTTAGGCGGTTCAGTCTTAATGGTTTAGGTACAACGTTGAATGCCATCTAATCATTTTCAAAAGAATTTAGTAAATTTTTGTTCATAATAGCGTGATGAGTCAGGAATTTATAAGGAGATACTAGGATATCCTTGGTATAAACTTAAAGTTCATGAGATAACTCTTACAGGGTGATAATAATATATCGTTCAGTCGGAAATGAGGTTAACTAGATTTCTAAGGTGATATCAGGGTATTGTTACTTAGCGATTACGAACAAGGAAAATGGAATAGAAGTTTAAAATAGACGTAGATTATGATTATTACGAAAATATTACAAGGTAGAGTTTTCATATGGTAGAAGGGTAGTTGTTACACTTAGGTTACATCCATCGTACCTAAGGTAAATTACAAAAGGGAATACAACTATAGAGGGTTTGAACTATGGTTTATTCTATTACAACAGGAATTTCTCTTCTGTTTAAACATTAATGTCATCTTTTGACGTTTTTAAGGTTCTAAAGAGTTTCCATTCTCTTCCTCTGGTATTTTTGTCCTAAGTGGTATTCTAGGTTGGGCACTGATTCTTGAAGTGTCCCATTTAACTTTTTGATCTAGAACTCCTTTGATATTGGTGATGGTAGGTTCAGTCACTCTTATTGTTCTCTTAAGGTGAGTTGGTCTACATTCTATAAAACTTTCATGGTTATGCTTACATGGTATGGTCGTCTTATTTTTTTTTCTTGCTATATCGTTGCTAATCGGAGGAACTATGGTTACTTCAAGTATTACTGCAATGATACTGATTACTAATTTCTGGATATTCTTAGTACTTTGTTAGGCCCTTTAGTGAAAGAATGTGGAGCTAATTATTTCATTGATGATAGACTGAATTGAATCCCTACTGTAATCTAATTTCAAGATATGTCTGGGTAGTATCATAGATAATTTATCAATTCTTGGTATAGGATTGCTAAGGAAGAAACTGATTTATCTACTAAAGCTGAAGTTCAATAACTTTTCTCTATTCTTCTAGTTCTCTTCCGAAAATTTGTCTTATAGAACTCTATGGTTTTAGCCTAGTTACGGTAGGTAAAAGGAATCATAATAATCATAGGGATTATCAAGGTAAGTTTGAATATAATCACTATAATCAACATTATATTAATAACTTGATTGATTATTTTTGCAAAACAAACGATACAATATCTTTTATTAATACTCCATTGATCTGCGTGGAGTCATTTGTTTACCAAAATGAGTAACAAATGGTGAGAATTTTCATGAAGGTTTGAGAAATCATTACATGCATGCATAGCATCATGATGGAAAGAATTTATTAACAATAGAGGGTTATAACAAAAGGAGATTGTTATTGATTAAAGGTTAATTACAAGTTCTGGGAGTTTCAGAATTATTAGAAAATACGTCATCACTAACCAAAAACTTTTTGGTTTAGTGGGTACAACTTTCTGTTCAGGGGAATTGGGTGAAGATACATCGTTTGAGACGTATTGTATCGAGAAATCTGGAGCGTCAGGAAATAGAGAATTTAGAAATCTCTAGTATTGAGGAATCTGAAGTATAAGGTAATGGAGAATTTGGCTCAACATTCTTCCACGACATCTCTTGGCGTGAACTTTGTCCAACTTCGAATGCTGCTTGACCATCAAATCAAATCTTCATATGATTCATTAGCTCTTCTGAGTTTTTGACGTAAAGGTGAAAAAAATAGGTGACGATGGAAGTGATCTCTGAGTGAGTTCTATATCAGGCTGGGGTTGTGATATTTGTACGTAAGGGCCTTCAGTATTCGAAGAATTTTGATTGATAGGTGATGTACTAGTATTACGAAGAGTAGTTTCGACATTCACGGGAGTTTTAGGAGATATGTTACTGTAGTAACCGAGAATAGTATTTTATGAGGATTTTGTATGTTAAAGATGTAACAATACATATGAAATAAAAATTGTATAAGAGTAACTATTAAGCATGTAAAATAATCTTAACAGATAATGTATTGAGCACGGCAGTCTGTAGACACGGAGGGCATAAAATAGTATAGTGTAAAATATTCATTTTGAAAGTGTAGTTATAGTTTAATGTTTGAAAACATTTAATTCTCTATAACTCTAGCTCTGATGCCAATCTGTAACACCCCCAAATTTAAGTTTGTAGCAGCGGAAAAATAATTTGGGTGTTACGAGGAGGATCGAAGTTATAATCTCATAAAACGGCTTAAAAGAAGCGTTTTGAAAGTTATTTGTCATTCAAATAATATTTTTGATAAAAGATGAACCATTTGATTTAGAATCTTATTAAAAGATATAAAGTCTTGAAAGAATGACATATTTGATTTTTACACCATTTTAATTTATCAGAGTAATAAATGCCCGATCCGTATCTTGTCCTGCTCTGTTAAATTACCTGAGATACACATGCTTAAAAGTGTCAACACAAAGGTTGGTGAGTTCATAGAGTTTTATGAAAAACCGTTTATTTCAATAGATTTCAGGGATATTTTATAATAATTAAATACCAACAGTGATAGAACAAGTATTGAGTGATGTTGATTATAATCACAGATAAATCATATAGATATCCAATCAAATTCAAATAAGGGATCAATAATCCTAACACGAGATGAAAACTCATGACGCTAATTTAATGAAATATACAATTCAAGTCTGGTCAAATACCTATGCAGCTGTATCTAAATATATGTTGAAAACATACATTTCCTTACGGATATTGCACCAAGCCTCATGACATGCAAAACGTTAACAAAAGAGGTGATTTATCAAGTCATTGATAAATTTTGCCCTCTTATAATAGGTGATTTGCCAATTTCTATTTTTATTCAAATGTAGTGTATCACGACTAATACGACTAACCATATGCACAATGGCATTCCGTCAAGTATTAGTGGGATAGGAGGTCAATCCTTAACAGGTTTCGAAGCTGTTCACTATATTCGCGCTCACATACAAGTGATTAATGGCTCATGATTGAGGGACTTTATGGCGATGAAAGTAACTTAGGCAATATCTAGGTAATAATGTAACTAGAGTATTGGTGCTCTTTCTAGCAATTATTTCTGTTGAAACATAGAAATATCATATAGAGATAATGGAATCATTCAGGATGTTATAGTATAGTCAAGTATCATGCCACAATAATCACTTTGGAAACATTATCATCTGAGTATCAGTATTTCAGTTAAGTATTTCGCCAGTAACATATATTTATCACATCTTAAGTCATAAACTCCATCAGGTAACTATTAATAAGGAAATTGATTTGAATCATGTAATTTATTCGTATACTTATAAAATTATCAAAGTATATGTAAGCATGTATCTCCCCCAATGAGTTAAAAACAAGTATTGAAAATGGGGCTATGACTCACCTAGATCGATACGGGAATGATGAACAGTAAATTCGAGAGATTATGGGAACGATTATGAAAACGTCTTCAATATGGATCCTGATAAATAAATTTATCTAAGAATCTAATCAAATACTATTTGGTAAATATGAAACGAATAACGAATAACGATTAATGAATAATGATTAATGGTTATTATGGAAAGATGATATGCAAATGAAATTCTTACGTTTATAATAATATGACAAAATATGTTATTATTTCCAAAGTTCTTTCTTTTTAATGATGATAAAAATAATATGTAATGAATACGAGTTTAAATATCGTAATATATATTATTAACGTAAAGTTAAACAATATATAAATAAAATGTAATGAAAATGCATATGACGTGATTGGGTGATGTAAAATAGAAAATAAAATAAGAATATCAAATATAATATGTGGGTCCTTGTCCTTTTTCCAATTTTACACTTTTTACTCTAACGGCGTTAGCGTTACACCGTTAGTCCTTTTTACATAATAATTTTCATTTATAGTCCACTACATGTCCAATATTACAATCTGAGCTTGGAATATTAAATAATATCAATTTATATCCTAAAGATTTTGTTTTTACATTTTCACTCCCTATTATACACAATTGACAGTTTTAGTCCCTCTTGTTGAAACTATTTGCAAATTTGGTCCAAAAATCACAAGGAAAGTGGGAAAAGATTTCTGAAAGTTTCTATATTTTTATAAAGCTTATTTAAGTCTAATGGAACTGTTTATTAGGTCGGAGTGCTTATTTTTAAGCTATTGGGCTTAACGAGCCAAATTAAAGGCCCGTTAACGTTTTAAGATCCGGGCTTCGTGAGACGAGTTGGGCTCATCAAAATAGTCATTTTTCTTGTTCTATTTTCATATCAAAAAGTTTCAATAAGCCAGCTTATTTAAAAGAGCTTAAAACTACTTATTGGGCTTAAGGTCCAAATCGTTAAATTGTTGGTTTTTGAAAACGAGTTTCTGCCATTTACTTTGGTCGATTTAGAGTGTCTAGACGAGCTTATTTTTATGAACTACATATACGAAACTTGTAGCTAGTAACTTGCTCTATTAGATCGTATAAAAATATAGAGTAGTTGTTAAGTCAAATTTTATTATACAAGGTCACTTTTGGGTCGATTCAATTGGGCAATTTTAAGGGTCGAGACGTGAGTGTTTCTACAAGTTAATTATACGAAAGTGATAGTTTGTTAAGTGTTCTAATAGATTATGTAAAAATATTATATGGTCGTTAATACATATTTTACGATACAAGATCATTTTTAAGTGACATGGGACGTATTCTAAAAGGAAAAACACATGGTGAATTTTTATGGTTTTGCATGTTTTTAACGTGTGATCAACGGTTCAAAATGGGTTCATAAAATGCATGTAACGTGAAAATAAAGGTGAAAGGGGTGTGCATCGTTACTCCTAGGCCATCCACAAGAGAGGTTAGTCACTATTAGTGTACCACATGAATATGTATACGTAAATAAATAAGTGAAATAATATACGTTCGAGTAGTATTAAAATATGATGCATGGCTAAAATATATAACGTATGAAATGAAATGGAATTGAAGAGAGGTTGTGGGCAACTTACTACACCATCAAAGTGGTAGAGAGTCGAATGGAACGTATGGAACACCAAGAAAACACACACGCTTGATTATAACCCAAGTCACGATTTAAATATGTAACTCGTTTTCTTCGATAGTTTCCAAATAAGCAAATGACTTCTTCTGGCTTTCTAGGGAGGTTTTTGTAAGTGAAAGAGAGTTAGGAAGTAATATTTAGTGAAGTGGTGAGTGCTTATTTACTCACCATTTTATGGCTAAATACTAACCCAAAATGACTATTTGAGCTAACAAATGCCAAGAAAACACGTGTTTTTATGTTTGTGATGTGCAGGTACGGATATTACGAAAAACGAACAAAACAAAACGAAACCGAGCACGAGAGTGGAAAAGGAATCTAAAGCCGAGGCCGGGAAGCATTTTTCAAGACCGGATCAATATTTGAGCTCAAAGTGCCAAATCAATCCTTGAAGATTTATCAGTTGTCATATTTAGCCCTTGGAAATATACTTTGAGAAAGTGACAAAATCAGTCCTCATAGTTTCATAAAATACAATATTGGTCCTTGATTTTCATTTTAACTAAATCTGTAATCTATTCACAAGCCCAAGTCCATTTTTATAAACACACAAGCCCATTCCATAATAATAGCAACCCAAGCCCAACCTAAAATTTTGACCCGAGCCCACTCCTTATCCAGTCAACCCAGTCAACATCTATTAAAAACAAAATAACACATACCCCGCTCCCATTTTTCCCCAATTACCTTCATTTACCCAGTTCTAAGAACCCTAACACTATTCACCATTCCCCAATCCAAAAATTAACCGTGATTAAGGGTATTTCCGTACAATCAAAGGTATTTTAGAACGTGTCAAAGTGTGGAAGAGCGTGTCAGAGTGTGTCAGATGGGTAGAAAGCACAATCAGGACAGATGGCATGCTATAATTGGAGAAGGCGCGTCATCAGATCTAATCTAAGGGTGGATAAACGAAAAGATGATTGAAGTATTGATCAGAGGGCTCAGATTGGTTTTCAACAAACACAGGTCACACGGATTGCCAACATGGCAATCTGAGACCCCCTCATCCTCATCTTTCCTATAAATAGGTGTTAGTTTTAGCTTATTGGGGAGTGAGGATTAGAGTAGCGAAGTTCTGTAGAATTTACTCTAGAATGTATTAGACTAGCAATTGTAATGTTTACCTTATTGTTTTAATAAAAGTTCTCTTTCCATTAATCTCAGCTTATATTTCATCTTATTATTGCTTATTCTATTTTCTAGTTAGCTTATATCTAGTTTATTATCATTCAGTTCAGCTTATTATCTATTAAGTACTCTAAATAGTATTCAAAAATAGCTTAATCATTTACTCTTTTCAATTCAGTCAATAAAATTTTCAAATAAAGAAAATAATAAAAAAATCAGAAAAATTATAAAAATAAAAATAAAATGTTTCAAATAAGTTGTTTTCAGGTCTGAGATAAGCTGATTTAGCTTATAAAATAGTATATTCAAGCTTATATAGCTTGTTGTATACTATTTACTGTTTCATTCAAAGGTTTTTGGATCCTGAGTTTGCAGTGGTGTATGTTGGATAAGCTTGGTCAGACAGGGAAGGACCTGCCTATCCTAGAGATAGGCAAGCTCAGTGAGCTCCCTCTGTTTAGCTGAGGGAGAGTGTTTTGGTAAATCTCAGTTCTATTTCTCATTTGTAGTTTAGAATTAGATTTATAGTTTTAGTAGGTTTATTGTTTGATCTAGTTCTAGTTTATCTAATTACTGTTGTTGATTGATCATAGATTGGTGTTAATTGTTAGTATTATTGTTGATTTGAACTGTTTTAGTATAGCTTAGTGGAGATTTAATTGAATTTAGCTATTTCTATTTGATAAAGTTTGTTCATCTGAGTTGAGTTTTGGTAGTTAATCATCTGTCTTATAGCTTGTAACTAGTAATTGTGTTTGTGATATCTCTTAGATCTGAGACTACATCTTTGTGTGGATCTGGTTTTGTTTTCTGATTGAGTTTTGGTTCTGTTGAGGTATCATATTGCTATCTGTCATTATATTTGTTACTGAGTAATTGTAGATCAAGTTTATTTGCTTAATTAGCTTTAATACAGCAGTGGTAGTGTAAGTTTAGTATAAAATTTGCTGGTAGAACATTCATTAGTCAAACTTTGCCTTTAATCTTGATTAATTGTTGGAATAATTAGTATTTAGGTATCTCAGATTTAGTTGTAGTTGCTAAATAGGTTATTATAGCTTAAATCAGTGTTAGTTCAGCTTATTATAACATATTTGAGCAATTAGGAGTAGCTTAATTTCAAATAAGTCAACTTAGTAATTTTCTCAAAAAGTAAAAAAGACTTATACTTAGTAATCAGTATAGATATTGGTAAGAGCTTATAGACTTCATCTTTTAATGAAATTCTAATGTGAAAGTTGTTTTTGAAAGCCTGATAGTAGTAGATTAAGTCTCAGAAAGAATTTTGGCTTTTGTAACTTTGTAGCTTATCAGAATAAGAGCTTATAGTGACCTGTTTTGAACACTACTTCCCCTGAACAATAGTGGTGAACCTGTTTTCTTGGACTGATTCAAGTTGGAATAAGAGCTTAGAGATCTTAATTGTTGGTTGTTTTGAGTTCTCTGGCTGGTAGAGTAAGAGTAGACACTATTAGTTTCTCATTACTAGCTTATTTCATTAGCTTAACTTGTGCTTATAGTTCATAGCCTAGCTGATGTCTGATTGAGAATTTGTAGGTCTGCTAGTCATATTCTGAGCTTGTTTATGTGTTGCAACTTATCATTTGTGATTTAACTGAGTAGTTTGAGCTTTGAGAATGGTTTCTGAGCTTCTGTGTTAGCTTTTACTGTTTCTGCATAGCTTATTGAGCTTATTTCATAGCTTGTTGCTTGCAATTGAGCTTCTGTGTATATCTGGCCTCTCATACTTCAATAATCTGTTGCATTTGAGGTTTATACAACCTTAGTGGTTTGTGTTCTTAGTTTCATCAAGTTTTTATCACAAGTGCTTAATAATAAGCACTTGTGATAAGCAGTTTTGCTTAAATAAGCAGTCCAGCTTTTCATTTTTTCTTCAAAATTTTATTTTAAGTTCTTTTTAATATTTTTGATTTTCTGGAATTTTTCCAGATTTTTCTGACTATTTTTACTATTTTTAATCATTTCTTTTGATTATTTTCAATTTTTAAATAGTTTTTAAATTCCAAAAATCAATAAAAAAATACAAAAAGGTTCTGAAAAATACAAAAATAATTTTAGAATTTCTTTTATAATATTTTAGAATTTTTAGAATTTAATTTTCATTTTTCCCTTTTGTTTTTCTATTTTTCTCTATTTTTAATTCACTTTTAATTCAATAAATAGGAAATTAATTCTAGAAAATAAATAAAAAGTCAAAAAAATATTTTTCTTTTTCTTAAAATTCTTTTTATTAATTTTTAATTTTTAGAAAATATTTCCAAGTTCGTAGGGTCATTTTTCGTAAAACGTTACGTTTTAATTTTTACAGTTGCGTTTCCGTTTTTACGTTTTTCAATTCGGTGCATAGTTAGCTTCTAATCTTTGCATGCTTTATTGTTGTTTGTTAATATTTGATTTCCTTGATTGCTATTTTCACTCTATCACTCTTTCACCACTCACTTTCACTACACGATTCCCAATTCGATAATTCAAATTTTCCATTTGAGCTTTCGTTGGGAAGAACGACCCGGGAATTACTTTAACCGGTATTTCCTCGGAATATAATTATACTATAATTGACTCGTATCATGAAGGAATAAAGGTAGTGAATGAAAGGTACATATATAACTATTTTTAGAACATGTATCGATTCAAATAATGTAAGAAACATAAACAACTATACATTGTTAGTGAATGGATGATATTTGAGATAGAATTATGACATATCAAGACTTTTAAGAATGTGAATGTGAAGAGAAGTCAAGTGGGAATTGATTTGTTAACGTATATGTCGACTAATATATATATCAATTGTACACGATTTAGTTTTAACGTGTAATCTTTGATCTTGTGTAATACCCCCTAATTTGAAATGTGGCAGCGGAATAGTAATTAGGGTGTTACGGTGAGGATCGAAGTCATAATGATAGAAAACGGCTCGAAAGAGACGTTTTAAAAATATAAGTTCATTAATGAAGTTTCAAATACAAGAGGTCACATTCAGAGTATTATAATAAAAGTCTTGATGTTTTTTTAACTAAATCAAACATCTTTTATTTTACACCATTATTTAGATAAAGTAGATAAGTTTTGAAGTTTCCGCCCGTTCCATGCTTGCTTCCTGTGCTAAATACCTGAGATAACATGTTTAAAAGTCAACAAAAATGTTGAGTGATATCATAGAGTTTGAATTTGGTAATCATTTTGATACACAAGTAAGATTGTATTGGAAATACAATCAGTTAAAAATTGATATTGCAGTATATATTGCTCTAAGTTTCATGACACGCAAAACATTAACAAATACCGTAAATACGGAGGTGTTATCAAATTAATGATAATATTGCCCTCATGTAATAGGTGATTTGCCAATTCCTATTTTTACTCAAATATAATATATCACGACTAATACGACTAACCATATGCATAATGGCATTCCGTCAAGTATTAATAGGATAGGCTGTCAAACCTTAAATAGATCTATTCATTATATTCGTGTTCACATAACAGTGATTAATGGCTCATGATGAAGGGTCTTTTAGCAATAGGTAACTTAGGCATATATCAAGTCAGGTAGCATACAGAAAATTACTTGTGATCTGTTTATAACATGTATCCCCCTCACGAAGTTTGAAAATAAGTAAATGTGAGGCTATGACTCACCTTGATTGATACTGAAATGAAGAAAATAAAGTCGGACGAATTTTATGATAACGGCTTCGAAATACAACCTGATAAATAGATTTATCTGAGAATTTGACCAAATACCATTTGGTAAATACGAACGAATAACGAATAAAAATTATTCGTCATGATGAATAGATGATATGCAAATGAAATTCTTTTGTTTATGAATGATATGAGAAAATACGTTATTTAAATTATCCATCAAAGTTTTACCTTTTTAACCATAAGTAATAATATTAAATTTGAAATATCGTTATATATATTATTAACGTTACGTTATATAAAATATATAAATAAAAATGAAAGTTTAAATGCATATGGAATAAATTTACGAAAATAAAAAATAAGTAAGAATGTTAAATAGAATATGTTTAGTCCTTGTCCTTTTCCAATTTTATCATTTTTACTCTAACGACGTTAGCGTTACACCGTTAGTCCTTTTTATAAATAAATTACAATTATAGTCCTCTAATTGTCCAATAGTCAAACCTAGGCTTTGAATATTAACTATTATCAATTTTTACCCTTATGGTTCTGTTTTTACAGTTTTAGTCCTCACATTTCAATATTTACAGTTTTAGTCCTTCTAGGTGTCGTCGCGTTACATTTTTAGTCCAAAGTTACAAAAATGATTAGAAAAATTATCTAAAAATTTCTGAGGCTTATTTAATAAATATTAAGCTTATTTTATAAAAAAGTGCTTATTTTCAATAAATGGGCCTTTAACAAGTTGAAATCAAGGCCCAATAACGTTTTAAAATCCGTACTTCGTGAGACGAGTTGAGCTCATCAAAAATATCATTTTTCTTGTTCTATTTTCATATCAAAAAGTTTAGATAAGCTAGCTTATCAGAAGAGCTTATTTTTAGCTTATTGGGCTTTTAGGCCCAATCGTTTAAAATGGTTAGTTTTCAAAGGGGTGTTCATGCGATTCACTTTGGTGAAATTTAAGTGTCGAGATCAAGTTATTTTTACATGTTATATATACGAAATCGTTTGCTAGCTAGGTGGTCTAATAGGTCATGTAATAATACGGTATGCTTGATTACGTGATATTTAGAGATTATCGATGGTTTCGTAGCATGTATGAGGCGTTTATATATATGTGAAAAAGACTTAGAAATATTTAGGTACTATAATCCGATTTTAGTAAGCTTCAAAAATAGGTTCGTTTGATGCATGTAGAGTGAAACTAACGTGAAATATGTGTGTGTCATGACTCTTAGGCCTTCCAAGATAGAGGCTAGTCACATGTCGTGTACTACATGATAATATGTACGTAGAATTATATATAAAGCTTATATATGATCGATATAATATATACATGATGCATGAAACATTTTGAACGCGTGAAATGAATCGAAAAGAGGTCAAAACAACTTACTACACCTCTTGGGTGGTAGAGAGTCGAGAGTGGAAGGATGAAACACAAGAACTAGGTACGTATGGTTTCAACCCAAATAACAAACGTATATATATCAAACCCGATTCTTCTTCTTGATTCCAAACGATCTTGCAACAACTCCTGGTCTTCAAGAGATAAATTTTAGGAAGTTTTGAGAGTTTGAAAGTGTATGGTGAATGATATAATCGAGTGCATGAACAAGGAGTATATATGGTGACTTTTTATAACACGTAAGTGTAATATTTTTCAAGGAAACCAAATACACCATGCAATGTCAGTAAATATAGGTTGTAGGCTGAGTTTCTATCGTATTTTAACAATTGTGAGAGCTTGAAATAAGGTGCATGCTTTGGTGATTCACCTAGATGTCGACCACCATATTATTTTGTACACGATTTGAGTAAGCGTGTACCAATTGATTATAGCTGATCATTCTTGACATCTAATCATGAAATCATGCTAGGAATGTTATTAGCAACCCTTAGGAATAAACGGGAAACAAAACGGTTAAGTATTGAGTTTATTATAAATCGATTTGGCTTGATCTTGATCAAACACTTCGCCTCTTAAAAATGTATAAAAAGTCTACCCAGGAATATGGCACTCGACACATTAATAGTTGGCTAGGTGGTGAATGAGGTGGTGTAAAAATATACATGAGTCATGTGTAAAAATCTTGAATACGAGAGGCATTTTGGAGCTTGATTACAAAAAGATTTTCCTTTTTCTTTTTATTTTCTTTTTAAATTTTGCTTGTGGTGTATGCACACCCGCTCTTCTTTTGAGAGTCTTATATCACCGTTATCAAATCCCGAAAGGGTAATACGACACACACACCGTGTCCATTTCCTTAACATTGAGGAAATGGATATGAATGATCAACACCCTCCGGTGGGTGGTGATGTAAACCAACACATGCCGGCTCCCGATCTCCGAACGATGGAGGAGCTGTGCCAACCCACGATGCATGGTAGAGGTGGCCCGATTGCCCCTCTAAATATTGAGGCTACGGATTTTGGACTTAAGCACCACATGATACAACAAGTCCAAAATTCGTGCCAATTTCACGGATTACCGGGTGACGATGCAAATAAGCATCTCGATAAGTTTCTAACCGTCACCCAAAATATGAAACAAAACGGGGTCTCCGATGACGCCCTCCGTGTCTCTCTCTTCCCCTATTCTCTTACGCATCATGCCACCGCGTGGTTTGATCGCCTTCCCAGGAACTCGATTCATACTTTCAATGAAATGGTTTCCAAGTTCCTGGCGAAATATTTTCCACCATCGATGGTGACGAAATTGAGGAATGATATTAGCAACTTTCGACAACTCCCCGATGAGTCTTTGTTTGAGGCTTGGGAGCGTTACAAGCTTGCCATTGATCGTTGTCCGAATCATAATATGCTTCTCGTCACGATAATTGATACGTTTTATAATGGATTGACTTTACGACATAGGGACACGATCAATGCTGCAGCTGGTGGTACTTTTATGAAACGTCGTCCTGAGGATTGTTACGAGCTAATCGAAAATATGACGGCTCATTACAACTATTGGGATTCCTCAGCCGAGAGGAATGAGCCAATAAGATCGACTGCGACTCTTAACTCTACTTCTAACCCCGAGTTAGCCGTCTTGAGTAAGAAAGTTGACGATTTGTCGACGGCTATGCTAAGAATGTACCAAATGATGCCGAATCCAGTCAAAGAAACACAAGTTAATGTGGTCAATATCGTTTGTGAAACTTGTGGTGGTCCACACCCGTATTATGAATGTCCGACGACCGGCTCTTTTGTTCAAGAGAACGTGTATGCTGCGAATATGGGTGGCAACGGTTACCCACCTCTTCAAGGAGACCGTAATCTCCTCAGCTACCGTTCGAGCCATTTTCAAGGACCACCCGGGTTTAATCAACCTAATCTAGTGAATCAGAATAACAATGTGCAAAACCGTAATCATCAATTCAATAACAATCAAAGTCACAACCGTGGAAATAATGGTTTTCAAGGACAAAATCAGAATTTTCAACAAAATCAAAACCGGGGAAATTACCACCAAGGCCCGCCTCAAGGGAATAATTTTCAAAACAATGGGAATTTTCAGAATAACAATCATGGAAATGTTAATCATGGAAATCAGAACAATGGAAATTTTCAAAACCGTGGGCAAAGTTTTAATCATCAAAATCAAGCTGCTATTCCAAATCCGTCGCCCACGGAAGAGTTGATTAAACAATTGCTTCAAGGACAACAAGCCTTAATTGCTAAACAAGAGGAAACAACGAAAATGTTTGCAACTCAAATAAATGATATCAACAAGCGTTTAAATGATCGACCCTCGGGCTCTGGAGCGTTGCCAAGCAACACGATCGCTAACCCGAGGGGCGATGCAAAAGCGATCATTACGAGGAGTGGTGTTACTTATGATGGACCGACGGCTCCGACTACCTCTTCTTCTCTACCTCCCAAGGTAGTCGTCCGTGAACCTGAGGCGACAACGGATACGGAAATTCCTAGTAATAATGGAAGGACCGAGAACATCCAACCTCCGGTGGTCCCAACGTCTAAAGGAAAGGAAAAGGTTGTTAATGATAATGAAAATGAGACACCCGTCAAAACAAAGTTACCATATCCGTCACGCTTGAATGAACAAAAGCACCGCGAGAAAGATAAAAACCAAATGGAGAAGTTTTATCAGATTTTTCAAGAGTTACACTTTGATATAAGTCTCGCGGATGCTATACTTTTGATTCCCAAATTTGCTTCAATGCTGAAAGGTCTTTTGAATAATAAGGAAAAGCTTTTTGAAATGTCACGGACCCAAATGAACGAGAATTGCTCAGCGGTTCTTCTTAAAAAGCTACCCGAAAAGCTTGAAGACCCTGGCAAGTTTCTTATACCATGTAATTTTCCGGGTATGGTTCAATGCTTCGCCTTGGCCGATCTTGGTGCTAGCATTAACCTTATGCCGATGTCGATTTGGAAAAAGTTGTCTCTTCCTAACTTGACACCGACGCTTATGACCCTCGAGCTTGCCGACCGATCAACGTCTCGTCCAATTGGCATAGCTGAGGATATTTTTGTCAATGTTGGGAAATTTCATTTCCCTGCGGATTTTGTAGTTGTTGATTTCGATGCCGATCCACGGGTTCCTCTCATTCTCGGGAGAGGTTTCCTAAGGACCGGTCGTGCTTTAATTGATGTTTATGACGAGGAGATTACTTTACGTGTTGGAAACGAAGCCGTCACTTTTAATCTTGATCAAACCGCGAGATACTCCTCCGATTACGATGTTTCTTCCATCAACCGTATCGATGTTATTGATGAACTTACGGAGGAGTATGCTTAAGAATTTCTTGGTTTTACCGATAATGCTTCGAGTGGCAATCCCACTCCTTCTTTTGAACCAATCGTCTCCGATTCTTCCCCTTCCCTTACTCCGTTTGAGGGAAGTGATCTCGCTTGGGAAGAAATCAATGCTTGTCTTGTAAATGAATCATTTTCACCGGAAATTGATAATAACAACTTTGATCCGGAGGGGGACATTTTATTAATTGAAAAATTGTTAAATGAAAAACCGATTGTTTCTTCCCCTCCGGTTGATTTAAAAATGGCAGACGTAAAAGAAGTTAAGCCGTCTATTGAGAATCCTCCGGAGCTCGAGCTCAAGGATTTGCCTCCTCATCTCGAATACGCATATTTGGAAAAGAATGAAAAATTACCTGTTATAATTTCAAAAGGTCTTAAAGATGAGGAGAAGTTACGACTCTTAGATGTGCTTCGGAAGCATAAAAGTGCGATTGCTTGGCAAATTTCCGACATTAAGGGAATCGACCCTCGATTTTGTACTCATAAGATTCTTCTCGAGGATAATCACAAAGCTTCCGATCAGCAACAACGACGGGTTAATCCACAAATCCATGAAGTGATCAAAAAGGAGGTTATTAAACTTCTTGACGCTGGAATGATTTATCTAATCTCGGATAGTTCATGGGTTAGCCCGGTTCATTGTGTGCCGAAGAAGGGCGGAATCACTGTTGTGAAGAATGACGATAATGAGCTTATACCGACCCGACTTGTGACTGGATGGAGAGTTTGTATCGACTACCGCAAATTGAATGATGCGACACGTAAAGACCATTTTCCGCTCCCTTTTATGGACCAGATGCTCGAACGTTTAGCGGGAAATGAGTTCTATTGTTTTCTCGATGGCTTTTCTGGGTACTTTCAAATTCCCATTGATCCCCAGGATCAAGAAAAGACCACTTTTACTTGCCCGTATGGAACGTTTGCCTATCGTAGAATGCCCTTTGGCTTATGTAACGCTCCAGGTACGTTTCAACGGTGTATGATGGCCATTTTTTCCGATATGATTGAAAAAACAATGGAAGTGTTCATGGACGATTTCTCCGTCTATGGAAATTCTTTCGACTCTTGCCTTTCCCATTTGGAAAATATGCTAGTTCGGTGTGAAAACACTAATTTAGTTCTAAATTGGGAAAAGTGCCACTTCATGGTTAAAGAGGGAATAGTCCTCGGCCATAAGATATCCAAATCTGGGATTGAGGTGGATCGGGCAAAAGTCGATGTTATTGCTAAATTACCACACCCGACTACCGTCAAAGGAATCCGAAGTTTCCTTGGTCATGCCGGCTTTTACCGACGTTTTATTCAAGACTTTTCCAAAATAGCCCGGCCTCTGACCCACCTTTTAGAAAAAGACGCTCCGTTTATCTTCTCAAATGAATGCATCGAAGCATTTAATGTTCTTAAAAAGAAGTTAACGGAGGCTCCCGTCTTAATTGCCCCCGATTGGGACTTGCCCTTCGAGCTAATGTGCGATGCTAGCGATTATGCCATTGGTGCAGTTCTGGGGCAACGTAAGAACAAGTATTTTCAGCCTATACACTATGCAAGCAAGACCATGAATGACGCCCAACATCATTACACAACCACCGAAAAGGAGATGTTGGCGGTCGTCTATGCTTTTGAGAAATTTAGGTCTTATTTGCTACTTAAAAAATGCATAGTGTATACAGACCACTCAGCCCTAAAGTACTTAATGGCTAAACAAGATGCGAAGCCACGTTTAATGCGGTGGGTTCTCCTCCTTCAAGAATTCAAAGTTGAAATACGAGATAAAAAGGGAGCTGAGAATCTTGCTGCCGATCACCTTTCTAGACTTGAGAACCCCCACCAAAGTGTTCTCGAGAAAAAGGAAATTAATGATGCTTTTCCTCTCGAGACACTTGGGAGTGTGGCCAAAATAGACCAAAGTACCCCATGGTTCGCCGATTTTGCGAATTACCATGCGGGGAATTTCATTAGACAAGGGATGTCGTCCCAGCAAAAGAAGAAATTCTTCAAAGATGTACAACATTATTTTTGGGACGACCCCTACTTGTTCAAAGTCTGTGCGGATCAAGTGATCCGGCGGTGTGTTCACGGTACGGATGCCGTTGAAATACTTAGGGCATGTCATAGTGGACCCACGGGGGGACACCATGGTGCCAATATCACCGCTAAGAAGGTTTTCGATTCCGGCTTCTATTGGCCGACGATATATCAGGATGCCCATGAATTGGTGAAAACATGTGATTCATGCCAACGTCAAGGGAAAATCTCTCAAAAAGATGAAATGCCGCAAAATGCGATTCAAGTTTGTGAGATCTTCGACGTCTGGGGCATCGATTTCATGGGGCCATTCCCGTCGTCTAGGGGTAATAAATACATCCTCGTGGCCGTCGATTACTTATCAAAATGGGTAGAAGCGAAGGCGCTCCCCACCAATGACGCCCGAGTGGTTGTTAAATTTTTAAAGAGTCTCTTTGCCCGATTTGGTGCACCTCGAGCCATCATAAGCGATCGTGGGACCCATTTTTGCAATGATCAATTTGCGAAAGTTATGCTAAAATATGGTGTCACACATCGTCTTTCCACGGCTTATCACCCACAAACGAGTGGTCAAGTTGAGGTCTCCAATCGTGGTTTAAAACGTATACTTGAAAGGACCGTAGGTGAACATCGTGCCTCTTGGGCCGACAAATTAGAAGATGCATTATGGGCTTTCCGGACTGCTTACAAGACCCCAATTGGGTGTACACCATATAAGCTGGTTTACGGGAAAGCTTGTCATTTGCCCATTGAACTAGAGCACAAGGCCTACTGGGCCTTGAAACATGCCAACTTTGACTTGAAAACCGCGGGTGATCACAGGAAAATTCAATTGAATGAGTTAGTAGAACTCCGTGATCAAGCTTACGAGAATTCTTTGATTTACAAAGAGAAAACGAAAAGAATTCATGATGCCAAGATCAAAGACCGCGTTTTTAACGTTGGTGATCAAGTGCTACTTTTCAATTCTCGGTTAAAGATATTCTCGGGGAAGCTTAAAACCCGTTGGTCTGGACCATTCACAATAACCCAAGTTTTCCCTTATGGAACCATTGAGTTAGCTCAACAAGATGGTCCCAATTTTAAGGTGAATGGTCATAGGTTGAAACATTATTTTGGAGGGGATGTACCGACTATGGTAGTCCCGGATCTCCAAACTTTCCCCAAGGACAATTGAATTCGGGGATCGAGTCAAGCTCATGTGACTCGGTGAACAAAAACAAGCGCTTCGTGGGTGGCAACCCATGCTTATCCAATTTCATCTTCTTATATTTCTATTTTCTAACAAATAACGTGAGGAGGGGGTGCCTCTTCTACTCTTGTGTTTCGTGGTTGTTTGTGATGATTGTTCAGGATTGTCCATGATTTATGATGACTCTCGTGCTCGTTATCTCTTCACTTGGAGTCTCATTCATCGGTGCTATTTGAAAATCCTATATCCGTTAAATCTTATCGACTAACGTTTTCTTTGGCATAATTAATAAACGGCCTAGAATTTTGTTAGGATTGCCTTAACCCATCAAACATTGAGGACAATGTTTCGTTCTAGTCGGGGGGAGGGTGAATCTTCGATTCGATTTTGACCTTGCATTTTTCACATGTCGTGCACTCTTGCAACTCCGTTTTTCCACCAAAAATAAAAAAATTGAAAAAATGAGAAAATTTCAAAAATTTTGATGAAAAAATCATGAAAAAAAAATGAGAAAAAGTTGAAAAAATTGTGCAAAAATATAATAAAGTTTGAATAAGTGATATGACACCTTGTTGACTTTCTTGCTGGCGAGAGTAGGAATAAATATTTTGACTTGACCGGGCGTGTTGAGCCCTAGCTTGTTTCCTTAACCAATGATGATCACATAAGCTTGTGCTAGTTTTGTACACCAGGAGCTATAAAATGCGAATTCTTTCTTAAGAATCTGCAAGTTCCCGTACTTGACTTTATACATGCGCAGCTTAAAAGCTTTCGCTAGTCTTTTACATCAGGAGCTAGAAAACGCGAATTCTTCTTTTAGAATTTGCAAGTTTCCGTAACTGACTTTATATATGCGTGGCTGATTATCGGCTAAGTATTCGCTGGTTTCATTATTTGAAATCTTAAATTGCGAAGAGCGAGAAATGATAGAGTTTATTTAGAAGTTAGATGCTAAACATGGAGTAGTGGTTCTCTTTAGAGCTCATGAGAGGTACTTGTGGCTTTTTACTCCCATCAGATACGTCACACATATATAATAGATGTTCTAGGTTAATTAGTGGAATTTCGGTTTGAATAATATTTAGTTTTTTTTGTTTTCTTAAGAGAATTTTTGCTTTAGAAATTGGGTACATATCAAGGAACATCAAAAATAAGAGCAAAAAGTGAAAAAATCAAAAGTCAAAAGTTGATTATCTATGTGGTTTTGGAGCTACCCGATAAGCTTCCATTGATGTTGAGAAAAAAAAAGTCAAGAAAAAAAAGTGAAAAATATGAGAAAAGTATGAAAAAAGTGAAAAGTGAAAAAATGAGAGTTGAAAGTTATGTTGAATAAGAGCTTATGAATGTAAATAAGTTGTTGGCGCGTGAGGTGCATGTGATAAGTGATTAGTAATCAGTCACATGAGGTGCACGTGATCGTACTCCGCAACTTATATTCTTGATATTGTATGTACCCCTAATTCCTTGAAATGGACCGAATTTCTATTGCAGTGGTTCTTAAGAGAAAATGAATAACTACTTATCGTTTTAACTTAGGTATCACTATCGGACTAAAAATTATTGAAACGAGAAAACATGAAGCAATTCATTTCTCAACAAAATAAAATATTGAGATACAAAACCTAGGAAATGGGAGTAAGGAGTTTCACAAGTAACTGTTATGAGTAGTGTTAGCATCTAATTTGTAGATAAGCTGTGATCTCGTTTGTACGCTTAGTTTGGGGACTCGTGAAAAATCAAGGATGACGATTTTTATCCGTATGGTCGCTTCTTAAATAGAAGTGTTTCTACTCGTTGACCCTAATAATTATTGCATGATAATGAAAGTTCAACAAACCGTCACAAGTGTGAAGTGTGAAAAGTACAAAAATAGAATAAAGTGGAATAAAGGAATAAAGGAAAATTTTGAAAAACGGAGCGTTTTTCGGGAATAAATGATTTTTTTACTTCTTTCGAACCTCCTTGCTAATTTACAAAGTTAGTAAAAAGAGTTTTGAAATTATTTATCCCAAGAGCGTGAATTGATCACATTGCGTGAGGACACGGCAATACCTTAGTCGGGGGGATTTTGGTGAGTGCTTATTTACTCACCATTTTATGGCTAAATACTAACCCAAAATGACTATTTGAGCTAACAAATGCCAAGAAAACACGTGTTTTTATGTTTGTGATGTGCAGGTACGGATATTACGAAAAACGAACAAAACAAAACGAAACCGAGCACGAGAGTGGAAAAGGAATCTAAAGCCGAGGCCGGGAAGCATTTTTCAAGACCGGATCAATATTTGAGCTCAAAGTGCCAAATCAATCCTTGAAGATTTATCAGTTGTCATATTTAGCCCTTGGAAATATACTTTGAGAAAGTGACAAAATCAGTCCTCATAGTTTCATAAAATACAATATTGGTCCTTGATTTTCATTTTAACTAAATCTGTAATCTATTCACAAGCCCAAGTCCATTTTTATAAACACACAAGCCCATTCCATAATAATAGCAACCCAAGCCCAACCTAAAATTTTGACCCGAGCCCACTCCTTATCCAGTCAACCCAGTCAACATCTATTAAAAACAAAATAACACATACCCCGCTCCCATTTTTCCCCAATTACCTTCATTTACCCAGTTCTAAGAACCCTAACACTATTCACCATTCCCCAATCCAAAAATTAACCGTGATTAAGGGTATTTCCGTACAATCAAAGGTATTTTAGAACGTGTCAAAGTGTGGAAGAGCATGTCAGAGTGTGTCAGATGGGTAGAAAGCACAATCAGGACAGATGGCATGCTATAATTGGAGAAGGCGCGTCATCAGATCTAATCTAAGGGTGGATAAACGAAGAGATGATTGAAGTATTGATCAGAGGGCTCAGATTGGTTTTCAACAAACACAGGTCACACGGATTGCCAACATGGCAATCCGAGACCCCCTCATCCTCATCTTTCCTATAAATAGGTGTTAGTTTTAGCTTATTGGGGAGTGAGGATTAGAGTAGCGAAGCTCTGTAGAATTTACTCTAGAATGTATTAGACTAGCAATTGTAATGTTTACCTTATTGTTTTAATAAAAGTTCTCTTTCCATTAATCTCAGCTTATATTTCATCTTATTATTGCTTATTCTATTTTCTAGTTAGCTTATATCTAGTTTATTATCATTCAGTTCAGCTTATTATCTATTAAGTACTCTAAATAGTATTCAAAAATAGCTTAATCATTTACTCTTTTCAATTCAGTCAATAAAATTTTCAAATAAAGAAAGTAATAAAAAAATCAGAAAAATTATAAAAATAAAAAAAAAATGTTTCAAATAAGTTGTTTTCAGGTCTGAGATAAGCTGATTTAGCTTATAAAATAGTATATTCAAGCTTATATAGCTTGTTGTATACTATTTACTGTTTCATTCAAAGGTTTTTGGATCCTGAGTTTGCAGTGGTGTATGTTGGATAAGCTTGGTCAGACAGGGAAGGACCTGCCTATCCTAGAGATAGGCAAGCTCAGTGAGCTCCCTCTGTTTAGCTGAGGGAGAGTGTTTTGGTAAATCTCAGTTCTATTTCTCATTTGTAGTTTAGAATTAGATTTATAGTTTTAGTAGGTTTATTGTTTGATCTAGTTCTAGTTTATCTGATTACTGTTGTTGATTGATCATAGATTGGTGTTAATTGTTAGTATTATTGTTGATTTGAACTGTTTTAGTATAGCTTAGTGGAGATTTAATTGAATTTAGCTATTTCTATTTGATAAAGTTTGTTCATCTGAGTTGAGTTTTGGTAGTTAATCATCTGTCTTATAGCTTGTAACTAGTAATTGTGTTTGTGATATCTCTTAGATCTGAGACTACATCTTTGTGTGGATCTGGTTTTGTTTTCTGATTGAGTTTTGGTTCTGTTGAGGTATCATATTGCTATCTGTCATTATATTTGTTACTGAGTAATTGTAGATCAAGTTTATTTGCTTAATTAGCTTTAATACAGCAGTGGTAGTGTAAGTTTAGTATAAAATTTGCTGGTAGAACATTCATTAGTCAAACTTTGCCTTTAATCTTGATTAATTGTTGGAATAATTAGTATTTAGGTATCTCAGATTTAGTTGTAGTTGCTAAATAGGTTATTATAGCTTAAATCAGTGTTAGTTCAGCTTATTATAACATATTTGAGCAATTAGGAGTAGCTTAATTTCAAATAAGTCAACTTAGTAATTTTCTCAAAAAGTAAAAAAGACTTATACTTAGTAATCAGTATAGATATTGGTAAGAGCTTATAGACTTCATCTTTTAATGAAATTCTAATGTGAAAGTTGTTTTTGAAAGCCTGATAGTAGTAGATTAAGTCTCAGAAAGAATTTTGGCTTTTGTAACTTTGTAGCTTATCAGAATAAGAGCTTATAGTGACCTGTTTTGAACACTACTTCCCCTGAACAATAGTGGTGAACCTGTTTTCTTGGACTGATTCAAGTTGGAATAAGAGCTTAGAGATCTTAATTGTTGGTTGTTTTGAGTTCTCTGGCTGGTAGAGTAAGAGTAGACACTATTAGTTTCTCATTACTAGCTTATTTCATTAGCTTAACTTGTGCTTATAGTTCATAGCCTAGCTGATGTCTGATTGAGAATTTGTAGGTCTGCTAGTCATATTCTGAGCTTGTTTATGTGTTGCAACTTATCATTTGTGATTTAACTGAGTAGTTTGAGCTTTGAGAATGGTTTCTGAGCTTCTGTGTTAGCTTTTACTGTTTCTGCATAGCTTATTGAGCTTATTTCATAGCTTGTTGCTTGCAATTGAGCTTCTGTGTATATCTGGCCTCTCATACTTCAATAATCTGTTGCATTTGAGGTTTATACAACCTTAGTGGTTTGTGTTCTTAGTTTCATCAAGTTTTTATCACAAGTGCTTAATAATAAGCTCTTGTGATAAGCAGTTTTGCTTAAATAAGCAGTCCAGCTTTTCATTTTTTCTTCAAAATTTTATTTTAAGTTCTTTTTAATATTTTTGATTTTCTGGAATTTTTCCAGATTTTTCTGACTATTTTTACTATTTTTAATCATTTCTTTTGATTATTTTCAATTTTTAAATAGTTTTTAAATTCCAAAAATCAATAAAAAAATACAAAAAGGTTCTGAAAAATACAAAAATAATTTTAGAATTTCTTTTATAATATTTTAGAATTTTTAGAATTTAATTTTCATTTTTCCCTTTTGTTTTTCTATTTTTCTCTATTTTTAATTCACTTTTAATTCAATAAATAGGAAATTAATTCTAGAAAATAAATAAAAAGTCAAAAAAATATTTTTCTTTTTCTTAAAATTCTTTTTATTAATTTTTAATTTTTAGAAAATATTTCCAAGTTCGTAGGGTCATTTTTCGTAAAACGTTACGTTTTAATTTTTATAGTTGCGTTTCCGTTTTTACGTTTTTCAATTCGGTGCATAGTTAGCTTCTAATCTTTGCATGCTTTATTGTTGTTTGTTAATATTTGATTTCCTTGATTGCTATTTTCACTCTATCACTCTTTCACCACTCACTTTCACTACACGATTCCCAATTCGATAATTCAAATTTTCCATTTGAGCTTTCGTTGGGAAGAACGACCCGGGAATTACTTTAACCGGTATTTCCTCGGAATATAATTATACTATAATTGACTCGTATCATGAAGGAATAAAGGTAGTGAATGAAAGGTACATATATAACTATTTTTAGAACATGTATCGATTCAAATAATGTAAGAAACATAAACAACTATACATTGTTAGTGAATGGATGATATTTGAGATAGAATTATGACATATCAAGACTTTTAAGAATGTGAATGTGAAGAGAAGTCAAGTGGGAATTGATTTGTTAACGTATATGTCGACTAATATATATCAATTGTACACGATTTAGTTTTAACGTGTAATCTTTGATCTTGTGTAATACCCCCTAATTTGAAATGTGGCAGCGGAATAGTAATTAGGGTGTTACGGTGAGGATCGAAGTCATAATGATAGAAAACGGCTCGAAAGAGACGTTTTAAAAATATAAGTTCATTAATGAAGTTTCAAATACAAGAGGTCACATTCAGAGTATTATAATAAAAGTCTTGATGTTTTTTTAACTAAATCAAACATCTTTTATTTTACACCATTATTTAGATAAAGTAGATAAGTTTTGAAGTTTCCGCCCGTTCCATGCTTGCTTCCTGTGCTAAATACCTGAGATAACATGCTTAAAAGTCAACAAAAATGTTGAGTGATATCATAGAGTTTGAATTTGGTAATCATTTTGATACACAAGTAAGATTGTATTGGAAATACAATCAGTTAAAAATTGATATTGCAGTATATATTGCTCTAAGTTTCATGACACGCAAAACATTAACAAATACCGTAAATACGGAGGTGTTATCAAATTAATGATAATATTGCCCTCATGTAATAGGTGATTTGCCAATTCCTATTTTTACTCAAATATAATATATCACGACTAATACGACTAACCATATGCATAATGGCATTCCGTCAAGTATTAATAGGATAGGCTGTCAAACCTTAAATAGATCTATTCATTATATTCGTGTTCACATAACAGTGATTAATGGCTCATGATGAAGGGTCTTTTAGCAATAGGTAACTTAGGCATATATCAAGTCAGGTAGCATACAGAAAATTACTTGTGATCTGTTTATAACATGTATCCCCCTCACGAAGTTTGAAAATAAGTAAATGTGAGGCTATGACTCACCTTGATTGATACTGAAATGAAGAAAATAAAGTCGGACGAATTTTATGATAACGGCTTCGAAATACAACCTGATAAATAGATTTATCTGAGAATTTGACCAAATACCATTTGGTAAATACGAACGAATAACGAATAAAAATTATTCGTCATGATGAATAGATGATATGCAAATGAAATTCTTTTGTTTATGAATGATATGAGAAAATACGTTATTTAAATTATCCATCAAAGTTTTACCTTTTTAACCATAAGTAATAATATTAAATTTGAAATATCGTTATATATATTATTAACGTTACGTTATATAAAATATATAAATAAAAATGAAAGTTTAAATGCATATGGAATAAATTTACGAAAATAAAAAATAAGTAAGAATGTTAAATAGAATATGTTTAGTCCTTGTCCTTTTCCAATTTTATCATTTTTACTCTAACGACGTTAGCGTTACACCGTTAGTCCTTTTTATAAATAAATTACAATTATAGTCCTCTAATTGTCCAATAGTCAAACCTAGGCTTTGAATATTAACTATTATCAATTTTTACCCTTATGGTTCTGTTTTTACAGTTTTAGTCCTCACATTTCAATATTTACAGTTTTAGTCCTTCTAGGTGTCGTCGCGTTACATTTTTAGTCCAAAGTTACAAAAATGATTAGAAAAATTATCTAAAAATTTCTGAGGCTTATTTAATAAATATTAAGCTTATTTTATAAAAAAGTGCTTATTTTCAATAAATGGGCCTTTAACAAGTTGAAATCAAGGCCCAATAACGTTTTAAAATCCGTACTTCGTGAGACGAGTTGAGCTCATCAAAAATATCATTTTTCTTGTTCTATTTTCATATCAAAAAGTTTAGATAAGCTAGCTTATCAGAAGAGCTTATTTTTAGCTTATTGGGCTTTTAGGCCCAATCGTTTAAAATGGTTAGTTTTCAAAGGGGTGTTCATGCGATTCACTTTGGTGAAATTTAAGTGTCGAGATCAAGTTATTTTTACATGTTATATATACGAAATCGTTTGCTAGCTAGGTGGTCTAATAGGTCGTGTAATAATACGGTATGCTTGATTACGTGATATTTAGAGATTATCGATGGTTTCGTAGCATGTATGAGGCGTTTATATATATGTGAAAAAGACTTAGAAATATTTAGGTACTATAATCCGATTTTAGTAAGCTTCAAAAATAGGTTCGTTTGATGCATGTAGAGTGAAACTAACGTGAAATATGTGTGTGTCATGACTCTTAGGCCTTCCAAGATAGAGGCTAGTCACATGTCGTGTACTACATGATAATATGTACGTAGAATTATATATAAAGCTTATATATGATCGATATAATATATACATGATGCATGAAACATTTTGAACGCGTGAAATGAATCGAAAAGAGGTCAAAACAACTTACTACACCTCTTGGGTGGTAGAGAGTCGAGAGTGGAAGGATGAAACACAAGAACTAGGTACGTATGGTTTCAACCCAAATAACAAACGTATATATATCAAACCCGATTCTTCTTCTTGATTCCAAACGATCTTGCAACAACTCCTGGTCTTCAAGAGATAAATTTTAGGAAGTTTTGAGAGTTTGAAAGTGTATGGTGAATGATATAATCGAGTGCATGAACAAGGAGTATATATGGTGACTTTTTATAACACGTAAGTGTAATATTTTTCAAGGAAACCAAATACACCATGCAATGTCAGTAAATATAGGTTGTAGGCTGAGTTTCTATCGTATTTTAACAATTGTGAGAGCTTGAAATAAGGTGCATGCTTTGGTGATTCACCTAGATGTCGACCACCATATTATTTTGTACACGATTTGAGTAAGCGTGTACCAATTGATTATAGCTGATCATTCTTGACATCTAATCATGAAATCATGCTAGGAATGTTATTAGCAACCCTTAGGAATAAACGGGAAACAAAACGGTTAAGTATTGAGTTTATTATAAATCGATTTGGCTTGATCTTGATCAAACACTTCGCCTCTTAAAAATGTATAAAAAGTCTACCCAGGAATATGGCACTCGACACATTAATAGTTGGCTAGGTGGTGAATGAGGTGGTGTAAAAATATACATGAGTCATGTGTAAAAATCTTGAATACGAGAGGCATTTTGGAGCTTGATTACAAAAAGATTTTCCTTTTTCTTTTTATTTTCTTTTTAAATTTTGCTTGTGGTGTATGCACACCCGCTCTTCTTTTGAGAGTCTTATATCACCGTTATCAAATCCCGAAAGGGTAATACGACACACACACCGTGTCCATTTCCTTAACATTGAGGAAATGGATATGAATGATCAACACCCTCCGGTGGGTGGTGATGTAAACCAACACATGCCGGCTCCCGATCTCCGAACAATGGGGATACGATTCTGTTTGAGTTGTTTTATTTCTCTATCCATTATTTCCACAGGCTCTTCTGTGAACACTAGTTTGTCATCCAATCTAATCTCCTTTAGTGGAATGACGAGAGTTTCGTCAGACAAACATTTCTTGAGTTGTGATACGTGAAACGTAGGATGTACCCTACTAACTTCTTCCGGAAGTTCTAACTTATAAGAAACTGGACCAATTCTTACCAGAATTTTGAAAGGTCCAATGTACCTTGGATTTAACTTTCCACGTCTTCCAAAACGGATCATTCCCTTCCAGGGAGAAACTTTTAACATGACTCTGTCTCCTACTTGAAATTCCATAGGCTTTCTCCTGACATCAGCATAACTCTTCTGTCTGTCACAAACAGCTTGTAAGCGTTGCTTGATTTGGAATATCTTCTCGGTCGTGTCATGTATTAGCTCTGGTCCGGTGAGTTGCATATCACCAACTTCTGTCCAACTGACTGGTGATCTGCACTTTCTTCCGTAAAGTGCCTCGAAAGGTGCAGCTTTTATGCTGGCATGATAGCTGTTATTGTAAGAAAATTCAACTAATGGCAAGTGTTTACCCCAACCTTTTCCGAAATCAATTACACATGCTCGGAGCATATCTTCCAAGGTTTGGATTGTTCTTTCACTTTGTCCATCGGTTTGCGGATGATAAGCGGTGCTCATATCTAAACGAGTACCAAGAGATTTCTGTAGAGATTCCCAAAATCTTGAGGTGAATCGGCTATCTCTATCAGAAATAATGGATATCGGAACTCCATGTCTAATCACAATTTCCTTAAAATACAACTGAGCGAGTGTTTCCATCTCGTCAGTCTCCTTGATAGGTAGAAAATGTGCAGACTTGGTGAATCGATCAATGATAACCCAGATTGTGTCTAACCCGGTCGAAGTCCTTGGTAATTTGGTAATAAAATCCATGGTGATTCGTTCCTATTTCCAGACCGGTATTTCTGGTTGCACGAGTAATCCTGATGGTTTCTGATTCTCTGCCTTTACTCTAGAACATGTTAAACATTTACCAACATACTCTACGATATCAGCTTTCATATTTGGCCACCAATAAATCTTCTTAAGATCTTGATACATCTTATTGGAACCAGGATGAATAGAATATTTGGATTTATGAGATTCATGCATGATAAGGTCTCGAATACCTCCAAAGAGAGGAATCCAATATCTTTCCTTAAAACATAACATTCGATCATCTCTTCTCACAAATTCTTTTTCATTATTTGGCATTCTGTCAATCTTCTCTTCATTATTTGACCTTTTATCAATTTTCTCATATTGTCGGTTTTCTTCTTGGAGAGCTCCTGCTTGAGCTTTGATGATTTGAGCTGGAAGTGGCTAATGAATTGTCATTTCTAGATATCGAACTCTAAGAGGTTTAATTCTGTCTTTTCTGCTCAATGCGTCGGCTACGACATTCGCTTTACCAGGGTGGTAACGAATTTCACAGTCGTAGTCGTTGAGTAATTCCAACCATCTGCGTTGTCTCATGTTCAGCTCCTTTTGATCCAGTATATGTTGAAGACTCTTGTGATCGGTGAAAATCGTACACTTTGTACCGTATAGGTAATGTCTCCATATCTTAAGACCAAAAACTACTGCTCCTAATTCTAGATCATGAGTGGTATAATTTTCTTCATTCTTCTTGAGCTGTCGTGAAGCATAAGCTATGACTTTGTCTCTTTGCATTAGTACCGCACCTAAACCATGATGAGATGCGTCACAATACACAACAAAGTCCTCATTTCCTTCCGGTAATGCTAATATTGGTGCTTCACAAAGCTTCTGTTTCAACAGTTGAAATGCTGACTCTTGCTTCTCTTTCCAGATATACTTCTTGTTTTTCTGGGTGAGTTCCGTCAAAGGTTTTGCAATCTTTGAGAAACCTTCTATAAACCTCCGATAGTAACCCGCGAGACCTAAAAATTGACGAATTTCGGTTGGAGTGGTGGGTGATGTCCAACCTTTAACTGCTTCTATCTTCGCGGGATCTACATGGATACCTTGGCTGTTGATGATATGGCCTAAAAATTGAACGGTAGAAATCCAAAAATCACATTTGGAAAACTTAGCGTACAACTTTTCTTTCTTAAGTAACTCCAAAATGATCCTTAGGTGTTCGACATGCTCTTCTTTGTTGCGCGAGTAGATTAAGATGTCATCAATGAATACAATAACCAATTTATCCAAGTATGGCTTGCATACTCGGTTCATTAAATCCATGAACACTGCTGGTGCGTTGGTAAGACCAAATGGCATTACTTGAAATTCATAATGTCCGTACCGTGTTCGAAAAGCTGTCTTGGGAATGTCTTCTTCCCTGACTCTTAATTGATGATATCCTGATCTTAGATCGATTTCTGAGTAAACACTAGATCCTTGTAATTGGTCAAATAGATCATCGATCCTTGGTAATGGATATCGATTCTTCACCGTGAGTTTGTTCAACTCTTTGTAATCGATACACATTCAGAACGTTCCATCTTTCTTTTTGGCTAATAGGATTGGTGCTCCCCAAGGGGATGAGCTTGGTTGGATGAATCCTTTATCTGATAGTTCTTTCAACTGTTCAGATAATTCTTTCATTTCTGAGGGTGCTAATCGATATGGTGCTTTTGCAACTGGTGCTGCTTCAGGCACTAAATCGATGCGAAATTCTACTTGTCGGGTTGGTGGAATTCCAGGAAAGTCTTCAGGAAATACTTCAGAAAATTCTTTTACAACTGGCACTTCATCAAGTTGTTTCTTCTTTTCTTTTTCTTCTCCTCCCGTTACTTGAATTTGGAATACATGGCATCCTTTGCTTATGTATTTCATCGTTTTGGAGTACGAGATAATATTGAACGAAGTTTTAGGTTTATCACATTGGATGATTAAGGTTTCACCGTTGAATGGAATTTGAATGACTTTCTCGTCACAAATTATTCTGGCACGGTGTTTAAATAACCAATCAATGCCAATGATGACATCAAAACTTCCCAATTGGCTGGGCATGAGATCAATGGGGAAAGATTTACTTAGAAAAGTTAAGGTGCAAATTTTGATTAGCGTATTGGTACTTAGGATATTTCCATTTGCTATTTCTATTTCTATTTCGTAGGTAGTATCTAGTTCTATGGGAGTAATATTTAGAATTGAGGCAAACAAAGTAGACACAAAGCTTTTATCTGTTCCAGAATCAAATAATATCTTAGCATCGTGTTGATTTAATAGGAACGTACCCGCAACAACATCAGGATTCTGAGTTGTGTTTCCATCACCGAGTACATATGCTCTTCCTCGGGCAACATTATTGGCATTCTTCGGACAGTGAGTTCTGTAATGTCCAACTTCACCACAACCATGGCACTTTACTGCTATCGGTTGTGTGTTGGCTCCAGTTGCTCGACAGTCCTTAGTCATGTGTCCAATTCTTCTGCAGCTGCCACAAGTAGCCTTACACGATCCGGTATGATGCATGTTACACTTGTTACACGGGGGTAGAGTTCCTCCATAACCTTTACTTTCTGCGGGCACTGCTGCATAAGCTCTAGCAGCTTCTTGTCGACGATTTTGCTGCTGGTGATGGTTATTGCGGTTCTGTTGTTGATCTCGGTTGCGGTTGTTGCTTTGATTGTTGTTGTTGTAGCTCCTGTTACCACTGTAGTTGCTGTTGTAGTTCCGGTTGCTGCTATTGTTGTTTCCACAGTTATCAGCATTCCTTTTATGCTCATTGATCGTGGAGGTAGAACCTCTTTTGATCACCCGGGTCAACAATCTCTGTGCAAGTCCCATTGCTTCTTCTACCGTCTGGGGGTTTGATGCGGTAACATCCCCTTCAATGGTTGGTGGCAGTCCTTCCACATATTTCTCCAATGCTTTTTCAACGTCTGGTACTATTGTTGGGCATAACACCGACAATTCCATAAACTTTCTGTCATATGTCCTCAGATCATTGTACTTCACCACTAGCTGATGAAATTCATCCTCTAGTTTTCTGATCTCTGTCCTGGGACAATACTTCTTAAACATTTTATTCTTAAACTCATTCCAGGAGAGTTTAAAAGCTTCATCCTGACCCATAGCATTTGCGGTAGTATTCCACCACGATAGTGCTTCTCCCTGAAGAGCTCCTGTAGCAAATGTAACTTTGCTATCTTCAGAACAGCCGCTCCTCTTGAAGACTGTTTCAGTATGCTCAAACTAATGGGCCATTTCTATAACTCCTTCTATTCCCTTGAAATTATTTGGCTTGCAAGTCATGAAGTCTTTGTATGTACATTTACGATGAGTAGATGTATTAGCTTCACTGTTTGCTCCATTGATGTTATTCAAGCGATCAGCTTCATGAGCTGCAGATATACCCTCGGCAATCATCCTTTGAACCTCAGTAGGTGTCATGATCACTTCAGGGTTGGAATTTTCACTACTTGCATGCTCCATATTTCTTTTGATAATACAAAATATAGATTTAGAATTTTAAACAAAAATTTTGTTTAAATGATCTTGAGAAGTAGGGAAATGAATATTTATGAGTTCTAACAATAATTGGGCACCATATGTGGTTTTTATTTTGATACAACAATCATAATTATTCCGATATGTTAGATGCATTATTAATACATATGAACAACCATAAGCATAAATTAACATTTGTATATAGTAATATCACAACCAACAACATAACATTAATAACTTGATCAGTTGAGTTTTCATAACAAAACGATACAAGATTCTTTATTAATTGCCACATGCGGCAGGCTTAGATGCCTCATTACTAATACAAATACTAACTGTCTCTAATGGTTAGGTTCGTCCACATGTCCTCTCATCTCTAAAATATGAGTTCGGAGATCCTGCATCTCGGTATGGTGTTGAATCTGCATATCTCCTACCAGGTTCTCCAATGTATCTGCTCTTCAATGTGCTAGCTGGGCTTCCCAAGTACGGTTATGTCCCTCTCTTCGCAATGATATCGCGAAAGAGCGTGTCTCAGAGATATCTGAATGTATCTGAGCCAAACCCTGCTGCAACTCTATCCTATTGGCTATAAGATTATGTAAGGTATTGCTGATAGCATCCGAATGGTCAAATGATGAATAGTCAATCATCTGAAAAAGCGTGTCTATCTGCTCTTCGTGATGCTCCAAACGCGTTACTACTACAGAAGGTGAAAGAGTAGGGATAATTTCCATCCTAGCACTCTCTCCAGTTTCATAGATATGAGCTGGGGGAGTTAAACCAGGAGGATATGGTAATGATGGTGAAAGTGGATGAGTAGAGTCAGAAATACGAAGTCGGCTGGATGCGGGTATATCTTCTTCAGGAATTTGTTCTCTATTGTGAAAAGTATATGCATAAGTTTGGCTAAAAAGATCAAATAGGTGATCAGGTGCATATGAATCAAATTCATGATGCGGTAATGGTATATGTGTTGGTAAAACCAATACATCGGGATTTTCAGGCGTTGTTACAACTTCGTCTTGCTCGAATGGTTCTGTTTCTTGGGAAACAGCGTCAGGTACTAAGGTAGGACGAAAAACAGGCGACGTAACAGATGCGACGGGAATCTCAGAATCGGAGTCTGATATACTCATATTGAAATAATATTGTAATGATTCATAAATAGTGCAGAATAAGAATTTATTATCGTCAAAGAATACAAAATTGTAATATACCAAGATTAAAGCATCATAAACTTAATGATTAACTTACTGAGTATGGTAGCAAGCATGCACGGCGGGCGAAAAATAGTATGGTGTAAATTTACTTTATTTGAAAGTGTGGTTATAGTTCAATGTTTGAAAACATCTGGTTCTCTATAACTATGTCTCTGATGCCAATCTGTAACACCCCCTAATTTGAAATGTGGCAGCGGAATAGTAATTAGGGTGTTACGGTGAGGATCGAAGTCATAATGATAGAAAACGGCTCGAAAGAGACGTTTTAAAAATATAAGTTCATTAATAAATATTCAAATACAAGAGGTCACATTCAGAGTATTATAATAAAAGTCTCGATGTTTTAAACTAAATCAAACATCTTTTATTTTACACCATTATTTAGATAAAGTAGATAAGTTTTGAAGTTTTCACCCGTTCTATGCTTGCTTCCTGTGCTAAATACCTGAGATAACATGTTTAAAAGTCAACAAAAATGTTGAGTGATATCATAGAGTTTGAATTTGGTAATCATTTTGATACACAAGTAAGATTGTATTGGAAATACAATCAGTTAAAAATTGATATTGCAGTATATATTGCTCTAAGTCTCATGACACGCAAAACGTTAACAAATACCGTAAATACGGAGGTGTTATCAAATTAATGATAATATTGCCCTCATGTAATAGGTGATTTGCCAATTCCTATTTTTACTCAAATATAATATATCACGACTAATACGACTAACCACATGCATAATGGCATTCCGTCAAGTATTAATGGGATAGGCTGCCAAACCTTAAATAGATCTATTCATTATATTTGCGTTCACATAACAGTGATTAATGGCTCATGATCAAGGGTCTTTTGGCAATAGGTAACTTAGGCATATATCAAGTCAGGTAGCATACAAAAAATTACTTGTGATCTGTTTATAACATGTATCCCTCTCACGGAGTTTGAAAATAAGTAAATGTGAGGCTATGACTCACCAAGATAAAATTCGTATTGCCTAGATCCACTTCTGACGCCGTCATGTGTAATTTTACTATGGGCCGTCACATGTATTTTGACCCTGACGGCCTTGGTGACGCCGTCAGGCCAAATTGCCTTGAAATTGTTTTGGGCCGTCATGTGTATTTTCCACATCCACCTCTTTTGCCAAGCTTGACGCCGTCACTTGTGTATCCTTGACGCCGTCAGGTACTGTTCCCAGCAAGGATTTTGAGAGTTTGTCGTTTTCTTCACTAAATTGCTCCAAAAACGTCCAAAATGCTTCCTTTTGTAAATTTCCTCTCAAAAGTACCTAAAATGACAAAAGGAACGATTTAGGGCAATAATTGATCAAATAATTATGAATTCGGGCTTAAATGGCCCCCCAAAAGCGGTACACTTTTCGCCTTAACAGTCACCCTTATCGCCTATCCTTTTCATTATTGTTATGGAAGGCCTTAACATCATTCTAAAGGACGGGTTGGCGGCTAATATGTTTCGTGGTATTAAGGTTGGCTCTTCTAGTTTCCATCTATCTTACCTTTTCTACGCGGACGATGTTATTATTTTATCTGAATGGAACCAAAATGATATGGACAATATCATTCGTATTCTCAATGTGTTCTACCTTGCTTCTGGTCAAAATATTAATATTAGAAAGTCCAATCTATATGGTGTGGGAGTTTCCTCAACTAAAGTTGCTCGTATGGCTAAAGGTACTGGTTGTTCTTCTGGTACTCTTCATCTCTGTTACCTAGGTTTACCTATAGGGTTGAATATGAGTCATATAGAGAGTTGGAGTGTCTTGATTGTTCGCTTTAATGCTAGATTGTCGGGGTGGAAAACTAACTTGCTTTCATCAGGTGGTCGTCTCACCCTTATTAAATCGGTTCTAGGAAGCCTTGGTATATATTACATGTCTATCTTCAAAGCCCCTGAAGCCGTTATTAAGCAGATAGAAAGTCTTTGTGCTTCGTTTTTTTGGGGTGCGACTGATGACAAAAAGAAGCTTGCATGGATTAAATGGTCTAACATCTTAGCTTCTCATGATAAGGGAGGTTTAGGCATAGGCAGTCTCAAGGCCTTCAATAATTCTCTTCCTTTAAAATGGAGATGGCGTCTTTTAAGGAATCCTTCTGCTCTTTGGGTGAAGGTTATCAAATCTATCCATGGTGATGAAGCGGGAGTTGAGCTTAATGGGTGCCATTCAAATGGTATATGGTCGCGTATTGTTGGTTCTATTTTCCATCTTCATTCAAGTGGAATTGTTCCCTTGAGATCTATTCATTTTGAAGTTGGAGATGGCTCTTTAATCCGTTTTTGGAAAGACTCTTGGTTTGGTGACATGCCTCTTTGTTAGAGCTGGCAAATCGTGTCTTAACGGGTCTTAACAGGTTCGGAGCGTGCGAATAACATAAGTTTCAAACATGAAAACGACTCGTTTAACACTTGGTTTTGATGGTTTGAGTATGACAATTATACGTTTTATGTATCAAAAAAGTTAAATATTTAACCCTAGAATACTAAAAACAATTATTTTAAAAAATAAAAAAATTGCATAGTACATTTTTTCCCTTAACAGGTCTTAACAGCTCCTAACAGGTACTCAATTTGCCAGCTCTACTCTTTGTTCTCGCTACAGCCGCTTATTTCGATTGGAAAAGGATCAGAATTGCCTTATTAAAGATCGCTTCGTTAATAGTACATGGTCGTGGGATTGGTGTAGGCCGGTTAATAGAGGTAGAACACTTTCTGATCTTAATGCTCTTCTTACAGATATCAGCGCTTTGTCTCTATCTGATGGTGGAGATAATGTCATCTCGTCCCTTTCCTCATATGGGATCTATTCTGTTAGTGATGTTAGAAAGCATATTGATGATTGCTTGCTTCTTAATTCTCTCCCATGCACTAGGTGGTTCAAAGTTATTCATCGAAAGGTCAACATTTTTATGTGGCATTTTTTCCTTGATAGGCTGCCTCATCGCCTTAACCTTTCATCTCGGGGCTTGGATATCGATTCCATTATGTGCCCGTTGTGTAACAATCATGTGGAATCGAATGCCCATGTTTTCTTCTCGTGTGATATTGCTTCTAACGTTTGGAATCTTGTCGGGGCTTGGATATCGATTCCATTTGACATTTGATAAAAATGTTTCTGTGTTGATTTTAAATCATGATTTTGACCCCTTTCTGGTCTGAATCATCAAAAGTGTAAAACACGAAATTTGTCCGAAATAATGTATTACATCAAGGCTCGCAAGATTTTAACCAGAAAATGCAAAACAAAGGTTGTTTACTACCAAAACTTAAGCCATTTTCGTTCGTTATCATTAATTCATTATATATCAAATTAGGCTCACCAGCCAATGTATATGTCTTAGAGGAGGAAACTATATGAACATCTTTAAGTTTTCGTTGGTTTTCTCACGTTTTTATCTGTTTTTATCCATTTTTACATGTTTCGTTAGTTTTTTTTTTTTTTTTTTTTCACATTTTCAAACATTTTAACACTTTGGAGAAAATGTAAAGATGTTCATATAGTTTTCTCCTCTAAGAAATATACACTGGCCAGTGAGCCCGATTTGATATATAATGAACGAATGATAACGAACGAAAATAGATTAAGTTTTGGTAGTAAATAGCCCTTGTTTTGCATTTTTCAAGTTAAAATCTCATGAGTCTTGATGTAAAACATCATTCCGGACAACTTTCGTGTTTCACACTTTTGATGATTCAGACAAAAAACGGGTCAAAATCGTGATTTAAAATCGATACAGAAACATTTTTATCAAATGTGAAGTTTTCTTATATTATACTTACATAATCACAAAAATAATAATAATAATAAAAAATTGCGAATACGTAAAAAAATGGCGAAAATGGGTAAAATCTTAAGAAAACAGACAAAAACATAAAAAAGCGGACGAAAACGTACAAGGATTGACAAAAACGTAAAAAAGTGGACGAAAACGTAAAAAAAAACGGACGAAAACATAAAAAGATTGACAAAAACGTAAAAATTGGACAAAAACATTAAAAAACGGACGTGAACGTAAAAAAATAGACGAAATCAATAAAAAAAAGGACGAGAACGTAAGAAAATGGACGAAAAAACGTTAAAAAAACGGGCACGTTAAAAAATAGACGAAAACGTAAAAAGATTGACAAAAACGTAAAAAATGAGGAAAACGTTAAAAAAAACGGACGAGAACGTAAAAAAATGAACAAAACGTAACAAGATGGACAAAAACGTAAAAAAATGGTTGAAAACGTTAAGAAAACGGACGAGAACCTAAAAAATGGACGAAAACGTTAAAAAATGGACGAGAACGTTAAAAAACGGACAAAAACGTAAAAAGATTGACAACGGTGCAAAATATTAACGGAGGGACTAACAGTGCAAAAAATGAGGACTTTTTTAGAAAATAAGGACTAACGGTGCAAAATATATTAACGGGGGACAAACGGTGCAAATAACTTAACGGATAAACTAACGACCAATCCAAATTAGAGATTAAATGTGTGACAAGTTTCAAAAATAGGTATCTCTGATGTAATTAAAATTAAATAGGGACTAAACATAAAATCTGTGTAAACCACAAGGACCATCCGTGTAATTTTTTTAATATAAACCATTATATTTTAAGGGAGTTGATACTCCCACCGCATTTTTTGATGCAAGTACCACAACTGTGCATTGCAGTGTTGTACGGTATAATATTATAATGCACAAATTGTGATGCAAGCATAAAAAATATGGTGTGAGTATCAACTCCCATATTATATTTTAGCTATGGACAATACATAGAGAATGAATGCATCTGACCCTAACTAATCAAACAAATTAAAAAGTGGAGAGGACCCTGTAGAGAACCTAAACTGAATCAAACGAAACCTATTAATATGATTAGACCGTCAAAAACAAAAGAAACCAATCCTATCAAAACATATGATGACCCACAGCAAATATAATCTTCCATGTAGCCACAAGCACTAAAACAAACACTATCTGATAAGGCACAAATCCATTTCTTTGACTATCTGATTATTTGTATTATATGAACACGTAACACTAGAGGCCTAGAGCTACTTCTCTTTTTGATCGAGAATCTATAAAACGCCATTGTTTTGTGACTGCCAAAATATTACGTAAAATCTGAACATTGTTTGTTTTAAAAGTCTTACATTATAATACAAATCAAAACTATTGTTAACCGCAAAATATATATATTATATTATTATTATGAGAGGATCAAATTAGAAAAGAAAAAAAAATTATTATAACTAAAATTAACTTCAAGCCGCTCTAAGCTAAATGCAATAAGGACTACTAATAAGGGTCAATCATTTTTATTTTTTCTGCCATGTCAGCTTTCTCTCTCCAGCGGCCTGCAGGCGATTCAGTGTCACAGTAAGGGCGACCAAGTTTTTTTTTTTTTTTTTTTTTTTTTTTTTTTTTTTTTTTTTAATAAAAACTAAAATTTCATTCATAATTAAAATGTTACATACTAATTCAACTAAAATAAAAACATTACAACACTTATTAAAACATTACAACATAAAAACTAATCATCTATGTTGTATTGTTCCTTGATCAAGTCTTTGAGTTCTTGCATTTTTTGTCGTTGAAATGCGGGCAAAGATGGGTCGATTGGTTTGAAATAGAAGATGACGCTCAAATTCAAGCTTTTGTTATTCCATTGCCAATCTTCTGTCTTCTTGCTCCGCTTTCTTTTACTGCAGCGCCAACTCCTTATCCCTTTGCTCCAGCTATTTTTCCTTCAATTTGTAGTATCCGTCTGCAAGCTCCTGCTTCTTACCCCATGCCTTTGACGTAATTGCTTGCCATTTTTCGGCTACCCCATCCAAACTATACCCCGACGATTTCTTCTTAGTAACCTTATTTTTCTTAGCTGCATCACGCCCAACCGGTCGCTCATTTCGAGGCTTTTCATTACTAGGCACATCCGAGCCCGTGTCAGAAGTCCTTGGTTTTTTTCGACCCTCATTTTGGTTTAAAAAATGCGGCATCTCATTTTTCTTCCAAATCTGATGGTCCCTCAAAATCTCCCAACAATGATCCAAATGAAACGTGTGCCTCATCATTATTGCATATTCGTCACACGCTCTTTGGTAAATATTGAGATCATTCGCACCACTTCCAAAATTCTCATAATAATTGTCATAAATGGCACAAAATGCACCAACTCTAGGACGAATCCTATTTTTCCACTTGCTAGTAATTGAGTTGTACGATCTCCCTTCACCGACCTCCTTTTCAAAGTATGTAATCACTTTCTTCCAAAATCCCTTAGAATTTTGGTTGGTTCCAACTATACTATCCTTCGACGAATCACACCAAGCCATGCACAACGCGATTTCTTCCTCTTTTGACCAATTCGAGATGTCTTTGTCAACCTTTTCCTCAACCTCTTTCTCAACCGCCTTCTTCTTAGCCTTTGTAGCATGCCTTTTTGGTTTGACCGGTGACATCTCTTCAGAAATAGTGTTGTCGTCGTCACCAACAAGATCATCATTTGGAACCGAATCGTGATACGATCCGTGACCCGAACCTGGATAACCCGGTGACATTTGTTGACTCGGATAACCCGAACCGGTTCCAACATAAAAATCCGGATTGTTTTCTAATTGTTCCATAAAATCACAAGCTTCAAGATTGATGTTGTTTACCGGAGAATAATTTTGATAATTAGAGTAGTAAGACATTGATGAGTCCATTGTTGGACGATAGCACGATTCGGGGGAGCCATACATAGATTGTTGGCTTCGACGAGAGTTGCTTTGTTGTGGTTGTTGGAAGTTTTGTTGTGGTTGTTGGTTGTTTTGATACGGGGGAACAAATGGACGATTAATATTACGATGCATAGCAAATAGATTAAATGTTTGTCGTTGTGGAGGTCGTTGAGATTCGTAATCAAGAGAACGAGGTCGGAAATAGATGGTTGGTGACACACCGGTTAACCGAAAAGTCGAATCCGGTGATACTTGCGGGATGTTTTGTTGTGGTAAACGGGATTTCCGGCCTTTTGCTTTTTGTTGTGGTGTTTTCTTAGACATTTTTAATAGAAAAAAGTGTGAGATTGTGTGAATTGAAGTGTTGTTTAGTTGTGTATTTATAGGGGAATTTTTTATTTTTATTATTATTATTATTTTTTTTTGCCCAACGTCTATTTTTCAAACGGTAACTTTTTTTTTTTAGTCACAAATGGTCTAAACATTAAATGTGAAGGAAAAGTGGATCCAAAAAAAAAAAAAAAAAAAAAAAAAAAAAAAAAAAAAAAGTCGGTCGAGCTTGAGACCGACTCCAACTCATTTTGGCTTTTTTCTGGGTCGCGACCTTCTCCCCCCACTAGTGCCGACCGACTTGACCGATTGAGACCGAGTCTGTCTCCGTTATTGCATGCAGCCTAAAGTATCATAAAACTAACATAAATTTTACATAATAACACCTAACACATGATGTGTCGCAATATAAGAAAACCCCTTCCCCAAATAAAATACAACCAATAAAGGATGCACAATCGAAAACCCAGAAGGTAAAAACTAGACGCCACTCGAAGAAATGACAACCCATAAGACAAAAATACTAGAACCCACGGCACCACCTAATACAGCAAAATTTAAGGCTTTGTTTGACTATTGTTACTCGACAAACCAAGTTATCTTCTACTCATGACATGATGTCTAAATGATGTCTAAATGATTCTTAGCAGAAAAATGCAAATAATGAAGTTCCTAACTCGACAAATGTCTTTGCTTGGATAAAAAAAAATGTTATCATTTGTATGTAAGCTTGCTAGCCAATACAGTTCGTATAAGAGTTGGCAGTGACACGACACACGGACCAAGTCTAACTTATCTATATCGACTACTACAAAAAATATGGTACTAAACTGCTAACCACAACAAGTTTTATAGTATTTTATACAAGGATAGCAAATACATTTTACAAGATATCCGTCATGAAGGAAGATACGCATTTGACCTACCCTATTTAGGAACACTAGAACGGTACCCGCGCAATGCGGCGGCGATTACCTGTGAGTCTGTGACTATATTTTGCGTTATTCGGTTACACATTTAGTTATTTTTATGCTTTATAAGTAGAGATAGTAGACATTGTCAAGCCAAATAATTTTAGTTTGAACAACCAACCTGCTTCCTTTCTAACCAACATACTTCTTAAACAATTAATTTTGAAATCTTTCTATAATAATCAAGTAAAAATTTGAATTTTAAGCCTTATTAATTATAAAATAGTCTCAAATGCATTATATAGCAGTATAAGTATAGAAATGTCAACTTGATGGAACGACACTAACATGCCATCTTTAGATAGTTACTGTATTACGTAATTGATTAATCCAAACAATCCAATTGGTGACAAGAAGTCGTAATACTAATAGTACGGATTTGGTGCTATTTATACCCCCATGAAAGAAACATTCAACCTCTCACTTGTTGATTTAAATAATACCACTTTACGCGTCAATTTAGATGCGTGTAGAATTTGATTTTTAGGAGTTATTTTGTTTATTATATATGTAAAACATATTTCGTCATTGTATGGGTTACCATGACGAAAGTTCGAATCGCGTTATATACCAATATAAGAAAGAAGAATTATTTGGAAATGAGAAAGAATTATCGTGTTTTGGGTGGTTATTGTAGGGTTTTGGGATAAATCGTATATCTCATTCATGAATACTAAACCGGTATATAAATATTTACAATGAACAATATAGACTTCGGGTCTTAGCCCATACTAATATGACATGAACTCTAATATATCGACTAACACTCTTCCTCAGTTGGAGTGGGAGGACACCGGACACTCAAACTGGTTCTAAATTCCTGAAACAAAACATAGGGTAAACCTTTAGTACAAATATCCGCATACTGATAACGTGACGGGACATGAAGCACTCTAAGTTGACCAGTAGCAACCAAATCCCATACAAAATGAATATCAATCTCTATATGCTTCGTACGTTGATGTTGAACCGGATTATAAGACAAGTAAACTGCACTAACATTATCAGAGTAAACCAGCGTAGCAGAATACAAAGGTGTGTGTAACTCACGTAAAAGATTCCGTAACCAACAAGTCTCAGCAATAGCATTGGCAACCCCACGATACTCAGCCTCAGCACTAGAACGAGACAGCGTCGGTTGACGCTTAGAGGACCAGGAGAGGAGATTGTTACTCAGAAAAACACAATAGCCTGAAGTTGTTCTCCGAGTAGTAGGGCATCCAGCCCAATCAGCATCAGAATAAGCAACCAATGAAGAAGTGGAGGAAGAAAACAACTGCAAACCATAGTCTAAGGTACCCCGAACATACCACAAGATGCGTTTAAGAGCCGAAAAGTGAGGCTCCCGAGGATCATGCATAAAAAGACAAACCTGCTGCACTGCATATGAAATATCAGACCTAGTAAAGGTAAGATACTGTAGGGAACCAGCAAGGCTCCGATATAACTTAGGATCAGAAACTGGGTCACCAGCATCACCCAATTTAGACTCGGTGTCAACAGGAGTCCGAGAAGGGTTACAACCAACCATATGTGCACGCTCCAATATCTCCATAGCATACTTGCGCTGTGACAAAAACATACCTGAAGAGTCACGCGTAACTGAAACACCCAAGAAATAATTAAGAGCACCCAAATCTGTCATAGCAAACTCCTTATGTAAAGAAGCAATAATCTGCTGTAATAAACCATCAGACGAAGCAGTGAGCATAATATCATCCACATAGAGTAACAAAAATGCAGTATCATCACCCTGTTTATAAATAAATAACGAGGAGTCACAAAGGCTAGGAGAAAAACCAACAGTAGTGATGTAATTTGCAAAGCGCTGAAACCAGGCCCGAGGAGCCTGCTTAAGACCATACAGTGAACGCTGCAATAAATATACATAATCAGGATGAACAGGATCACGAAACCCAGGTGGCTGATACATATAAACTGTTTCTGCCAAATCCCCATGTAAAAAAACATTCTTGACATCCAGCTGATGTACTGCCAATGTCGAGAAATAGCTAAACTAAGAACCGTCCGAATAGTACCGGGTTTAACAACCGGGCTAAAAGTCTCATCAACATCCACACCCTCTATTTGATTACTACCATTGGCCACAAGACGAGCCTTATATCGACTAAGAGTGCCATCTGCTAAAAACTTGTGACGAAACAGCTACATACTACGGATAACATTCGCATCTGGGAGTTTTGGTACAAGAGTCCAAGTTTTGTTTTTAATAAGTGCATCATGCTCATCACACATAGCATTTTTCCAGTTGGGATTACGAAACGCATCACTAAGAGACCGAGGTAAAGGAGAAATCGTAGACCCATGACCAGCATAACGAGGATTGGGACGAGTAATCCCGACACGAGCACGTGTGACCATGGGGTGAATCGAACCAGTGGGCTGTGGAATTGGTGGATCAGGTGTTTGTAGCATTTGTGAGGTTGGTGAATAAGGTGGTTGGGGCGTTTGATGAGTTGGTGTAGGTGCAGGAGATGGACTTAGAGGCTCAACAGGTGCATCAGGTGTGGGAGCGGTAGGTGTAGTGGTGGGAAATAATCTTAGCGTATTAGAAATGACATTAGATGAATCATCCAAAAATGCATAAGAAGAACTGGCAGTGGGAGTGGTGGTAGGGGATGTCGGTTTGGCGAATGGGAAAATAGTCTCATCAAAGGTAACATGTCGTGAAAGAATAATTTTATTGGTGTTCAAATCTAAACAACGATAACCACGATGATTGGTGGCATGTCCTAAGAAGAGTGAAGGTGTGGCCCGTGCGCCAAGTTTGTTATTAGTATCAATGTGAGGATAACAAAGACACCTAAAGGTACGCAAAAGACTGTAGTCAGGTTTTAAACCAATAAGACGAGTAAAGGGGACTTCATTGTCAATGGCACGTGATGGTAAGATATTCAAAAGATAAATAGCCATATTAAGAGCCTCAGTCCAATAATTAGGAGGAAGATGTACTTGAAATAACAAAGTACGGATAAGGTTATTGATAGTTCTAATCATCCTTTCAGATTTCCCGTTTTGTTGAGAAGTGCGAGGGCAAGAAAATCTAAATTGAATCCCATTATCTGAAAAGAGTTTATGAAAGGCTTGGTTATCAAATTCCCCACCATGGTCACACTGAAAAGACTTAATTTGACATTTAAATTGAGTACGAACAAAACTACGAAACAAAGTAAATTTAGACAAAATGTCAGATTTATTAACTAAAGGATAAACCCAAACAAACTGAGAATAATGATCCAAGAACAAGACATAATATTTGAAACCAGAAAGATTCAGAATTGGGGAAGTCCACAAGTCCGAGTGCACAATATCAAATGACGAATGAACCAAACTATGAGAACTAACGAATGGAAGTTTCACGTGTTTGCCAAGCTGACAAGCATGGCAAAGAACGGGAGACTTCTCTTTATTACATGAAATAGAACTACTTGAAAGGACATGACGTAGCACTTCACTTCCTGGATGTCCAAGACGTTGATGCCACGTATACTGACTCGCTAGAAAAGCATGCGGAATGGTGGAAGGTTGAGTAACTGGATAAAGATCTCCATTGCTATCACACCGGAGCAGCACCCGACGCGTTTGAAACTCCTTAACAGAAAAACCAAAACAACTGTACAATAATTATCACGGACAAATTGACGAACAAAGATCAAATTTTTTACAATATTAGGAGTAATTAACACATTATTTAAATGAAGAGGACGTGTAGGAGTTGACAAAATGCTATGGCCAGAGTTAATGACAGGAATAGAATGCCCATCACCAACCGCAACAGATGGATAAATGCACGTATTAAAAACATCAGTTAGACAATTAATATCATCATTAATATGAGATGACGCACCTGTATCCATATTCCAATTTCCGTCGGCAGGAGGCTGAAGTGTTTCGGTATTAAAGGCATGAGGTAAAAGCGTTTCTTGACCGATCGGATTAGAACCCCCCTGCTGAGAACCATGGAAAGGAATAAAGGCAGGCTGTGAACCCCCATTTACATTAAGCGGACCACCTGTCAATGGAAATTGAATTTGCGAACCGCCTGCCCCATAAAGCTGAACCTGCTAATGCTGTTGTGATCCCGCATTCAAAGTAAACTGACCCTGCTGAGTTTGCGAACCCCCTAAACCATAACAGTGACCCATCTGCTGCTGTGGACCTCCTGAAATAACATTTTGAACCCCCTGGATAAAAACAACCCCCACCAGTTCCACTAGTGGGCTGAGATGACATATTGGATTGGGCCGAATGGCCAAATCCTGGTGGTGGATCACGTAGCATGCAACAGGTTGGGTAACATGTGAATTGGGTGTTGGAGTAGATGCACTTGATAAATTGCTCCCAGTTAGAGGACCCTGAATACCAAGCTTAGTTAAAAGCGCTTGAAGCATGACCATATCATTGGATGACAAATGAGACCCCATAGGAGCAGTAGTAGTGGAAGGGCTCTTGGAAGGATTATTATGTATTCCATCATGAAGAAACTTGCAATGGACACCAAACCTACAAAAACCTTGAGCAAAAAGAAAACACGGTTTGTGTACCTTTTCATTAGGATTAGTAGGACGTCGCATAGTCTGATTAGGTTTAGCTAATAAAACCATTGGAGATGAGGAAGTAGAGAATCAACAAGAGTATCTAGTCCACGAGTCTTTAAACGCATCTCCTCCGTTGTAAGCATGGACCGAACCGTTTTAAGATCCGGAAAAACTTCAAGATAAGCAATGATAGTTGAAACACTATCATACTTCACATGCAACCCTTCCAAGGCAAAAGTAAAAATGTCATCATCGCTAATAGGAGAACCCAAACTTGATAAAATAGTTGCCATGTTTTCAATCTTCCGAAAGTAAGTATAAATACTTAAATCCCTAAGTTTAAGAGCACGTAGTTCAGCCTTCAATTCAATAGAGCGAGAGCTCTTATTGTCATTGAAAATTAAAGCAAGCATGTCCCATGCCTCCTTGGCCGTTTGAGGATCCGCATTAACAAGACGTTGTTGAAGCGTTGGAGACAAAGTAATGAAGATCCAAGAAAGAACAATAGTGTCAATCTTCAACCATTCGGCATCGGGAGCACTTGAAGTTGCATCATCAGTTGACTTGCCTAGTAAGTGATCCAAAATAGAGTATCCTTTGCATATATGCTTAAGAAAGTAAGTCCAGGAGGAGTAGTTTATCTCCTCGACATCCAACTTGACCGGAACAAGAGTGGGTATGTTGTTGATCGTCATGAGTTTGTCGGACAAGAGAAGAACAGGTGGCGGTGAAGTAGATCCAGTCATGATTATGCTTCGAAAAGAATTAGTAAGGTTTGGTTCAAATTATTTAATGAAACAGTAACTTTAGGATGGAGAATTAGGGCTCAGTTTAATGTAACAGTAGTAGTGTGAGGTAGGGTTCTGGATTGTAGGTATAATAAGTGAACAATAATTAATGGAATACAATAAATGGTATGGTGTGTATGGGATTAAGGGAACAGTAAGTGAAGAGTTGTAAAAAAAAGGTGAATATACGTACGCACCAAAGCACGCAACAAAAATTGTAGCAACCAAACTGAGAACCAAAGTCGACTGGTTATCAAACAGTGAACCAACGATCGACTAAACAAAGATAAAAGGATCGACTGGTTATCAGAAGGAACCAACGGTCGACCTGTATAAAACTTGGAAAACTAGAACGATTAGGGTTTGTTAATTGATGGATTGGATTATGGCTGATACCATGTTGGGTTTTGGGATAAATCGTATATCTCATTCATGAATACCAAACCAATATATAAATATTTACAATGAACATTTTAGATTTCGGGCCTTAGCCCATACTAATATGACATGGACTATAATATATCGACTAACAGTTATGCATTTGCTGGAGTGTTATTCAATGGCGGCGATTAGCATGTGCAATTGGTGCAACCGTACAGGGCCTCTTGTTGTAAGGGGCCTCCAATTTAGCATACATCCATTAATATTTACTAGAAGGGTACCCGCGCAATGCGGCGGTGGGTACTCGATGACTATTTTTATGGCGAACAAATATTTTTCATGTGACTTTTTAAGCACAGTAAGCCGACCAACATTTTTTTTTCAACAATTACATAATAATTCAACTACATTTTAAGCATTACAAATAAAACTTCAAATAAAATGATTAAACTACTAATCCATCATCACATTTACCATAACTTTCAGGGATAAAACTACCAACCCATGTATATTTGGATAAGCCCATTAATGGTCCATATTTTCGGATAGTCCAACTACTAATCCATCAACACATTTACTACATAATGATGATGGATTAAATGGGCCGTTACAACTCACAAGTAAATGGGTTTTTATGAATATTAAAGTTGGCACAATTAAAGACATTTAATTTACATTTGAAGGTTGGCTTGTTAATTTCAATTTCCTATTAAAGAAATGTTTTTGGTCTTAAAAATTTTAAGATTTCTAAATATAGATGACCTAAATACATTATAAGGGTTGGATCAGTTGGAAAACCCTTTGCATCTTAAACTAGAGGTCAATGATTCGATCCTCACCCCCTACAAAAGGCTGGAGGTCCTTTTCTATCTTAGTATAATTTCATTTACTGTTAACCGAAGCTACCACAAACAGAAATCTTGATTCTTTCCTTCAGCACAATTACCTTTAAATTTTCTGACCTACATGCGACCTTTTAGGCATAGTAAGACGACCGACATTTATATTTTTATTTTTATTTAAAAAAAATCCATCTTTTTTACACTATATATATCCCTTACATTTTCATCTTTAATATACACTTTTCACATGAACCAATATTAAAATTAGCCCAAAATAAACTATACTATACAAATAATATACGGCTCAATTACCAAGGTAATTAGTCTAAAACCATTTTCAGTCTAAACAAATTTTAATCATCAATATCTATTAAGGCCCATGATAAAACTACCAAACAATTTGTGATATCATTTTGCCAGCCCAATTAACACCCAAACTGGTATATAACCCAAATGTTAGGACTTATAAATACGTTTACAAAACCTAAATTACCTCATTCATGCCTTAATTTCCCTCACAAAAATATGTAGTCATGATTTGCAGCCACACAAACATCACATACTCTTATTTTATTTCTTATCTTTATAAGCGAACATAACCAACAATCTATGTTTGCAAGAAAATCATACCCTTTTCTTGAATATCAAACGAAAACTCTCTCTAAGATTTTATGTTGTGTTGACCGTGATGGTGGTTTTGGGATGGGGTTAGAACTGAGGTAGATGTAGATGTTGGGTTTTATTGTTGACGTATACTTTCTTTTTGTGGACCATAGATTGATGTTTGTTTTGGCTTCATTGATGATTGTTCTTTTCTTCTTTCGTTTCATCTTCGTTTTTGTTTTGATATTTAACGGTACATTTTTTTCTTCTTTTGTTGAATGCATTAATCAGTCGAGGGGGTGACTGGTTTGTGAATTTTGGAGCCGTCCGACCTTGTGGTTGCAGTGGCGGCGACTCGGTGAGCGCAGGGGCTGCCGGTCCGGTCGATCGACCACTGTGCCCAGCCTAATGGCTTTATTTTTAAGTACTTGGCTTAGTAGCTTGATTAGCTTGTACATTATGGTTAAATGATTGTATATTTTGGTGAAGGGGTGAATTAATTAGTGTATTAATTATATGTGTTGAATAGATTGTTGACTTTAAAATCATTGTGCTTTATATATTTGTGCTTTCTGTTTTATGACTTGTATTTACTTAAAAGGTATTGTACATTGTGCTTAAATAGTTGTAATTTTTGGTGAAGGGGTGTTTTTAATAGCATTAATGTTGTTTGGTAGAATTTTGGTCTTAAAATGACACCAAACTATTTTTTGTTGTACAATATGCATACTTTGTTGTAATTCTGAAAATTGGGTGCATTAAAGTATTGTAAACCATGCATTATTTCTTGTAAATATGAAAATTTTGGAGAAAGAGTGTTTCATGCATTATATGTAGTATAGATATATCAAAACAAGACTATAAACCAGCAGTTTCGCGAATAGCAATAAAAAAAACTATAACTAGAGATAACATGAAAAATATAAAACATTCACCAGACATATAAGGGTGTTTGTTTTATAAAATTAAACAAACTTTTGATTTTATATAACTTTATAAAATATCGTAAGCCGGCTTTCTATTACAAACACATATGTATTACTTGGTTAAAATAAAACATTCATAAGAGTATAAGACTATAAAAGAACTATGAACGGGGCGTTATTTATGTTTGTTCATTCAATTTTAACCGGATAAATAAACGAACACGAACGTTTAAACAGACGAATTTTCTTGTTCACGTTCGTTTATTAAGAAAATGAGTTATTCATGTTCGTTTATGTTTGTTCATTAAAAAACTAAACAAACGCTAAACGAACATAAACAATCGAACATAAACAAACAAACATAAACTTTATTAAATTATGCATCTAATATTGTTTTATAACTATTGTTTTGTTTAAACAAACTAATTTTAAAATTATACAATTAAAAGATATGATATACGAACATAAATAAATGAATGAACATAAAACGAACGCATAATCGAACGTCCACGAACATAAATAAATGAACATGACTTTTGTTCATATTCATTCATTTAACTAACGATCGTAAAATATTGTTCTTGTTCATTCATTAAATAAATAAACGAATATAAACGAAATTTTTACCGAACAGTTCATGAAATGTTCACTGAACTTTCAGTTTGTTTACAACCCTACTTATATATTAAGTGAGTATGGATCTAGTGAGAAGAATTATTGAAATGAGAAGAGTGAGAAGAAATTGTAGCCACATATTTCAAATAAGGAAAGAAATAATATGGAGATGCATATATTTGTATGGGTGCATCTAATATTTGTGGTTGTTCTTTTTTCTCATTCTTCTTATCTTAATTATATTTGTTATTTGATCCTATATCTTTATTAAGTACTCTTATGAGCTTATATAACTTTTGAGAAGACCACAAGCCAATTTTTTTGTTTTATGAACTTATCAAGTTGAACTGCTACCTTCTAAAGGAATTGGCATATGTAGAAATCAAGAACAACCAACGCCATGATAAACAACTTGTAGTGTTTGATACTTGGTAGATCAACACCTACAATCCTTTGCGGCAAAAAATAGAAGAAACGCCAATTAATCGATTTGGGTTTCGGGTTTCCAAATTGTCTGATTCTTGTTAATGGGGTTTAAATTTTTTAAGAGTAAAACAGAAAACAAAACCAACTTCAAAGTGGATTGAGCCGAATGTATTAACATTATTAAGCTATACCCAATTACATGGATTAAAAAAAAAAAAAAAAAAAAAAAAAAAAAAAAAAAAAAAAAAAAAACGAATTCGTTTTTTTTTTTTTTTTTTTTTTTTTTTTTTTTTTTTTATTTATTTATTTTTTATTATTATTATTATTTTTTAATTTTGGTTAAGTATTTCTTGGTCGCAACCATTTTATTGAATTTGTTGTTTGGTTTTAAGTTTAGAGATCAGGCCAATAACATGATACAAGTAAATCAACTTTAAATTGGAACGGGGAAGTTAAGGGTAACCTTAATATTGCATAACTAAACCCTTGTTAATCCTTTTCCTTTTGTAAAACCAGAACCTCCCACACAGTTGCCATTTTGATAAAGTTTTTGGCTATTAGAATTTGAAAATGCTACTAGAAATCAGGTATACAACGACTATACATAAAAAGCTTAGTTCATTCAAGACATAAAAATGCCACTTCATTCTTTTAAGTGGAATGAATTAATTGGGCCTTCATATTTGGGCCCCAAACCAATCATCTGAATATCTGATTCATTTAATATCTATTTCGCTAGTTCGGATATTTGGGCCCCAAACCAATCAACCTGATTGTTGATTGGCTGGGTTCGAGTTGGTTTCGCATCGGTTTGGGTATTGGGAGGTTATAATATTTTTTTCAAACCACATAAACCAAAGAGATATTATCGAAACCCAACCATGTGAACACCTTTCTCATAATTACTATCTTGTTTTGATGCATTATCCTCTAGCGAGTTGGGCTTGCATAAGCATGAAATATTTGTTGAGTGGAGGAACTAATTATGTTGACTCATTAGTAATATCGGTTGTGACCAAATCAGAATGTAAGCACCATTTATTAGTTAAAACATTGGGAAACTAACATGAGACGATGAGGCGTTATCTCTTAAACCATAATTCATTCATAGTAATTCACATACCCAACTGGTCGAGAGAGATGAATCCGCACCACATTTTATAACCTTCGGACCGAAAGCCCCAACTAGAGATGGAATTCCAGAACCTAAACCACTCCATTGAGAGCTCCGTGACTCGTTCAAGGGAAGGTTCACCAATGGTTGACATTCTCTCCCTGTCTGTCTCTTGATCCCTCATTCCACTAATCCGTTGTTACTTTACTAATTCATTCAAGGCATAGACTCCCTCTTTGTCTTATTAGCGCAGGTGTTCGTCAACAATGAAAGCCGTTTAAGACTCGAAGAAAGAGGGCTAGGCTCCGGGAGGGCTTTAAGGGACTGGGTAGGGTGGATTATAGAGCTAGGGGCTAAGGTTTGTCCATTGGGATTGGGCATAGACGAACGTCAACTAGGCCATGAAAAATGACAATAGAAAAACTTCTCCCATCGCATCGTTAAGCGGTGTAGGATTAAAGATCAGGTCCAAGATTCGAGTCAAATCTACCTTCCCTCTCATCTCAGGGTGAGGCAAGGAATTCAAGCAAATATTGGTACTTGATCTCGACCTATATGTTTTATCTAGTAGAAATTTATGTTGGTAAAACAAACCTTAGAGGCCGAAGAGTTGTGCGCTATAAGCTTTGTAGGGATTTGCGAATCTTACTGCTTGAAAATACAGAAACAAGAAATGTCAAATTAAAAACTCTTAGATCGTCAAAATACACGATAAAACCGAAAGCATCTCTATTGATACCTCATGAAAATGTATATGCATACCTATAACCAAACATATGGATATTGTGGTAAAAAGAATTATTAAACCAAATAAGATAGGCCCATTAAACAAATGGATATTATGATACTAAAAATAAAACCCAAATAATATTGGCCCACTAAACCTAGTATTTCTAATTTGTCAATTACTTAAACAGATCCATTTTAATTGCAACTAAATTCATTGGAAGTTTGGACCTAAACAGCTCCATTTAATTCCATAATAATACTGTAACTATGGATATGTTTGACAAAACTAACTGTAAACTGTAAGCTATAGGCTGTAAACTATAAAGCTGTTAAAATGAGCTACAAGCTGTATTTTTTCATTAGTTAACTGTTAACTGTAAATATAAGATGTAAAATGACATAAAAGAACAAATTTATAATTGTAAACAAATGAAAAAAATAATAATAATAAACTCTTTTTATTAATAATAATCATAGTGCATAAAGATAACATGCTTGTAACAAGCATTGACAACGTGCGTTTTATATTGATGTAACAATATCGTTCCGAATTCGTTTAATCTCATTGGATGTTTATTGAGAGACATTTTCAGATTTTATGGCCACGAACATCGTAAAGTTCATCAGGTGTTATGTTATTTGGATGCTGATCGGTCGTTGTAAATATCATATCTTCTTCATCACTATTACAAATGTAGTTATGCAAAGCAAATGCTGCCAAAATAACATCAATTTTTTGCACACTAAACTGAGCATTTTATCAAGTACTTTCAGCCATTTCTTTAAATTCTAAATGATCTCTCAATATATATAGCTGTGGTTAATCATATCTAATAACAAATCTATAAATTGTAGTTCTAACATAGTGTTACAACATATCCATTATTATTATTATTATTATTATTATTATTATTATTATTGTTGTTGTTGTTATTATTATATTATTATTATTATTTTACTTTTTAATTATTTTTTTTTATAAAACAACATTTTATAAGCAACTTATACGATTTACAAGAAGTTAGTGGGAAACCGAGATACTAACTGGGCTCCCACTCCTTTTGCTATAAAAAAGCTAATCCTAATAAAGATATTAGGAGTAACACGTGCTCCATTGTCTTGGTTCATCAAGAACTTTCGGATTCGCTTCAGTAAGGTCACTGCATCATTCTCAAGTTCCTCAAAAGAAGAGAAAGAGAAGTGGAGGAGCCCATATCCAATATTCAAGCACTTAGCCACATACTTGACGCATTTACGTTGTGCAGCCTCAATCACCGCACAACCCAATAATAATAATAATAATAATAATAATAATAATAATAATAATTATTATTATTATTATTATTATTATTATTATTATTATTATGTGCTCGTATGCATATGTCTCGTTAATTTGTCTCCAAGTTTGAAAAAATTGTAAAATAGTTCGAGTGTATTATCATTAATTTAAAGTTTTAACAGCTTTAAAATATTTTAAAAACTTTATGAATCCTTATTTTATTTACGAACTACTTATTTGAAATAAAAGACTGAAATTAATATATCTAAAAAAAACTATTTATTTTAAAAAATTATTATTTTAATAAGCTCCACAAATTAAAGTTACTCCGTATAATTCATCTGCCAAACAAATATATGAAGTCATAAAGTTAGGGCGGGCACGTGAAACGGTACCATGGAAATATACAATGATAATTTATTGTACATTTGTTCTATCATAGCTGCATGCCAAGTAATATAACCTTATTTTCAACGTTTATTTAAATATTGTTAGTCAATAATCTTTTCAATCTTTGACAATAAACTAGTCGGCACTCGATGATAATTTTGTTGTCTTAAGTTATATATAGTCGGCACTCAATCCATATTCATGGAATTTTTTTTTCTCGACTATATTCTTTGTATAACTAGGGGGCAATATCTTTTTATATATAATTTCTTTCCAATCTTATTATATTTCTTTTGTATATGTTGGATACTTTATGTTACTTGTAATGTCTTTTTTCAACATAAATCCAGATTTAAGTTTAAAAAAATTGATATTTATATTTAGTGACAATATTTCATTGTCAATAGTTATCAGATTGTACTTAAAAACTAGTCATAAGCTTTTGTAAAATTCGCATAACGCCAATAAACAAAAAGTAATCAACAACCTAGAACGACAAGAAACAAACCAAAAAACATTAAAAATGTGAGGATATTTTTAGTTGTTAATTTTTTCCCTTTCTCGTTGTTCTATCTAGCCTAGACTCTTCTCATATTATTTTATACATTTTTTATATTCTTGCTTAAAGCTATCGACATAAAAAGATTCTTAAATCTCGTTTGCTTTAAATCCTTGTACATCACAAGTTGCTAAAGGTGTTTTATATTTTATATTAAGGAATCCCATTGTGCTAGATGTTTGTTTATATGGGATGTTTCACCCACTAAAATAAGTGCAAACCAACCCCGTTTGTTGTATGCTATCATTAGTGTCATAATCACGTACTCCCCTCATCATTTTTTATTTGTATTAATTATAAATATTGTTATTTTTCCTATGATGATAATTTGTACGCTGTACAAATAGATTAACATGCATATTATAAAGGATTGAGATCTCTAGCTAGGTCATGTTAAAATCAACTTGAGAAGATCTCAATCCTAAACTATAAACATTAAGTAATGTAACTACGTATAATGATAAGTGTGGTATGTGAGATAGATTTTTGTGATTTACACATCGTGTCCAGTTACTGCTATCATGTTAAAACAAGTTTGATAAACAAGTACTTATAATCTTATATCATGACTTTGTAGTTTCAGTTTTTAGCTAGTACAACTCACACTTTAGGAAAAATCAGTACCATATTATCAAGTTAATTATTTAAGTATTTGTGAAACAAAAATAATACAGTAATAAAAGTATAAACAATTTGATGAAAATTAAATTAGAATTTTCTGTCATTCATGATAGAACATAGAACAATCACTACTAGTAGTAATCTGGTTGACATTCATTAATTTTTTCTAAAGAAAATTTTGTAGCAACCGATAAAATTCTGATAATTTGTGTAAGGTTATGAGTATAATTAAGTGATATAGTATTTTTCAAAACTAAAATTATATAAGGTTTTTCTAACTTGTGCCCTGGGGCACAAGTTAAGCACACCAAAAGGACAGAGGGTCATACGAAAAAGTACAAAAAAGTACTCAGGGACCCATGAATTTTGTGGGTCCCTGAGTACTTTTTTGTGGGTCCCTAAATACCTTTTGTACTTTTTTTGTGTGCTTAACTTGTGCGCCCAGAGCACAATTTAGAAAAACCCAATTATATATGATGTGAAAGTTTTATGCCTGCATGACAATGTTTTATATGCTTATCATTATAGTTTTTAATGGAAGATTACAGAATCTTGAAGTTTTAACGAACGTTACTAGCTTTTAAATACCGATGCATAGACTCTTATCATTACACATATTAAAAATTCACACTTAATGAAAATTTATGCATCGCCTGACCTAAAATCGTGTGTAACCCGTGCCACACCTGACACTAATATAGGGTCCATTGGTTTTGAGCAATTAAGATGATACGACCCGGTTAGAGGTTGTATCGGGATAAGGTAACACTTTTAACATGTGCGAGCTCCTTAATAAATAAAGAGAAGAACTGGAGATTTGTTTATCTTAAACTTTGATTGATTGATATTGATTATAATAAATAATTACAAGAGTATTTATAAAATAAAGTAAGGTAAAACCCTAAGACCTAAATAGGCCATGGGCTCGGGCTCAGACGTATCATTCCTTACTTTTTCAAAACCACCTTACCGTCATGGTGTTGTCTTAAAACATTCTTAATTGATTTTCTTAAGTAAACATGAAAACAGTGCTAAACAAAGACACGTAAATAAAGATAGATTATATAGCATAATTTTTATGCCATACGTTTGAACTTCTTGAGTCGTTTGGGCAGTCCATCCTTCTGTAACATTAGCGTAATCCATGATCCCATAATCTTATTTGAATTGCAGCCTACGCCTTTTCCTTTTTTCGCATTCCTTTGCCTTGGACATAATACAACACCATTCTTGCATCTCCCACTAACCATGCCATATCATAAGATGCAAAAATTATTATTTAAGGCTATGTTTGGCGCGGAGCTTTTTTGGAGCTTTTTGGGGGTAATGAGGGTTGAGAATGAGCTTTTTTATTTTTGATGTTTGTTTGGCATGAGAGCTGTGAGCTTTGCTATTTTTTCGGAAAGCTCATTTTTCCAATGCTTCTTTATGAAGCTGTGAGCTTTTTTGGCTACTGCTCACAACTCACAGCTACTGCTCGCTGCTACCGCTCAATGCTACTACTCACAGCTACTTTTGCCAAACATAGCCTAAATAGAAATATTCTCCTAATTAATGTTAATAGAGCATTGTTAAAGCCTCTTATAATATTCTCCTACACACTTAAATATTATATAATTTTTTCTAACTTATTCTCTCTTTGCATTTAAACCATCAGTTTTGACACTTGTTAAAATCGTGTGAGTAAGAATAAGTAAGAAGAATTTGTAGGAGGAAATAGAATTTTCCATTAATAAGGTATAACTACTAATTTTAGCATCTTAATTGCTCCGAACTTTTCGAAATAAAATATGTAGGTTGTGATTGGTTAAGGTGTGGCAATGATCACCAAATGGATAATATTTAATTAAATTAATTATCTATCATTAGTTTAATGAATTATTTGTACCATGATCTAATAGGACTTTCTCCAAAGGGCAAGTGGATTCTTTTGTTTTGTCCCACTTGATACTTTTTTTCCTTTCTTTCTGTTGTATGTTGCGCATTTGCACCTAGTTATCAACGATACTCTTTTAGCCTTAAAAAACATATTTTACTAAAAGCTTTATTAAACTATGGATTTTAAAATAAAATATTTTATTTCAAATTTTCTACTCGATTATATATTGGTAACGAAAGATTAAATATTGACAACATATGTTTTACTATCTAAGTTTTTTTTAGTCAATTAAGTATTTGTTGATTTACGTACTCCGCACTGAATTAAATGAAGTTACTATTCATGAACATAGTTTTAAGAATTTAGAACAACAATTAATAGATACCCCCTTTCTATATTTTATATCATATACAATTCATGTTTTTAATCACAATTTATGTATTAACGAGTAAATTAAAATCGAATCTGAGTAGATCTTAAGATCATATTGTCAAGATCGGGATCATATAAGATCTTAAACTTGTTAAGATCTTACGTCGGATCCGAATCGTTTTTGCTTTGTAAAATCGTAAAATTATAATATCATAATTGGGATCTTAACAACTATGATTTCAACTATCAAATATAACGGGATAGATGATGTTTGCAATTTGTTACGCGCCGTTTCTTAAATGCAACTAAACCAAATAGAATCTTTTTGTTGATTATGAAAGTGAGTTACTATATAATGAACAATAAATTTGACTTTCAAATTCCAATTTCACAAATATTAATCAATACGAATTGTAAAGAGTGTATATTTTTTCTTGAAATTTGAATCTTGAAATTTAAATTAACGTAGTTTTGCTTAAATTATCCTTAAGTACCTTTTAACTTGACAACTTTTCGAAATTTTGACAACTTAAATTATGTCTTTTCTTGATCAATTTTAAACGTGACAACTTTTCAAAAACAAACACGATATTAATTTAAAAAACACTTTATATTTGAAAAACACACGCTTTATATAAAGGGTCGAACTAAAATCACGATTTCGCAAATATAATTATTTGCCGCTATACGCTGTCGTTTTGCGCGGGATATACGTCTAGTATGAGAAAATGGTATAAAAATTGATATAGAGTACCCACAGGGGGAAATGTTTAAGAAACATTTATCTAGCTATTATTTCCATTCTTAATACCACTTAAGATTGATTAACATTCAGCGATTTTGTAATACCCATTTTAGTTTTTCCCTAATTGATTCGTTATAACATTTTTCACAGAAATACTGTATCTTTAAGTTACTCCAATACATATACGCAAGCATGATGCAATTCCGCCACATGTGCGTTTTTTCTTGTTGTGTAGTTTGACTTCAACCATACTCCTTACATTCATATCTATGAAAATATTATATTAAAAAAAAAAAAAAAGAAAAAAAAAGAAGGTATATCCATAAGTCTATCATGAATACTTGCAATAAACCGATATACGAATGAAGGTTTTTCCCTATCAATGTTGCTCCTGTTTATCCGAGAAGACAGCCTTTTGACTCAGATGTAGTCAGTCTGGTCGGATTAATTACGGCACCATTTGTGATTCTTTCCAAACCACCCTAAATGTACATATCTAAACATGGTTGAAACCTTTACCTGATGTGATGAAACCAAATATGCACTCCTATCATCGATAACTGCAATAGACACAACGTTAGGTATTGTTTTGCTACGAGTCTACGACACATGCTCCTCTAGTCCTCTAGATATGATATGCATTATCATATATTTTGCATATGTTTGAACTAACTAATGGGCTCGCTTTGATCTTCTTAAGATATTATATGATCATTAAAAAGACTCGGAGCCGGTAAATTGTAAATTTATAGTGTGATTCGTTTGAGGTAGCACCTGACTACCTGAGCCCATTGGATTCGAATGATGATACTTTCGATTTCTATGTAACATTTCTTGCATCCCTAACCACAAGAATACTCACGGGGGACAAACGAGAGATAACGGACAAAATAATTTAGAAATGGCATATGAGGTGTCAATAAAAACGCAAAGGGTATAGTATGTGCTGTAAGGACCAAAACTGTTTATTGATGTTTACATGTTTGGTGTGATATAGGGGACTTCTTTTGCATAAGAAAGTAACGTCAAATACATCAATATCAAAACAACGTTACTAGTATGAACCATACAATTAAAGTTCGCTAGTTTACATGTTTGGTGTGATATAGGGGACTTCTTTTGCATAAGAAAGTAACGTCAAATACATCAATATCAAAACAACGTTACTAGTATGAAGTATGAACCATACAATTAAAGTTAGCTACTCGTGGCCTTTCGTATTATCAACTATATGATTGGACTATGCAATTACCACCTTATGATTGAACTTGACGTTTTCTAAATAAACCCTTGAAATGGTTATACGCTAAAATGTAAGGATGATTGCTTTTTGATGAGGTGCAAAATCATATGGGTTTTAGAGGTTATTAGCCTTTAAATTAATGCAAATTATATCATTTATTGTCTTTTTTTTTTTTTTTTTTTTTTTTTTTTTTTTTTTTTTTTTTTTTTTGAGTTTTAGGTGTTTAGGAATGCTTTGTTGGAAACATACAAAACTCAGGCTCATTTGTTCGAAGAACGGAAGAAAAAGACAAGTTTCAGCTTTGTGACAGGCATCCGTGACGTTGTCACTAGAAGTGGCCAGAAAGTGTGTTTTTGAAGAATTTAATGCCTGGTTAGTATGTGGAGACGGGTATCGTGACGCCATCACAATCTCTTCATGAAACCGTCATACACTAAAGCTTGGTGCTGTCACACATAGTCGGTGCAGAATTAACCCTAATCAAGTCGATGGGCTGACGACGTCACAACTATAAGTTAACGCCATCACAAAATCCCAAAACTATATATACTCTAGCATTGTTTCATAAGTTTATGTAGACTTTTTGGGAGCTAAACCCTAACCGAATATGGAGCAATTTCCAGAGCTTTTTACTTCCTAAATTGATATGTATTATTGAGATAAATTATTTGATTAATCATTTTCACAAACAACAACCGGTCCAACAGCTGGTCTTCTTGTATTATCAGTCATTCTGGTGGTTTTAACAATAGATTGATTAGCAGACTAATTAACAAATTGATTTCTAAAAACATTTCCTTTGTCAATATTTCTAGAAGTAAAAAGCAGAAGAAAAAATTACACGGATGGTCCCTATGGTTTACTCAAATTTCAAGTTTAGTCCCTAAGTCGATTTAATTACACCAGAGATACCTATTTTTGAAACTTGTCATCCATTTAAACTCTAATTTGGATGTCCCATTAGTTTGGCCGTTAACTCCTAAAACTGTGAGGGTAATTGTGTCTTTTCAAGTTATCTTTGATATAAAACCTACTCAACCCCATTTACCTTTTATTTCCCACCCATTTCACTCACAGTTACCAAAAAAAATATAATAAATAAATAAAAAAAATTAAAAAAAAAAAACCAAATCCCAAATACCAATTATAATAACCCGATCATATGTAACCCTAGAATCAAAATAAAAAAATTGTTTATCTCTTTTAAATCAATGGTGTCTCAAGGTTGGAGAGTACGAGAGAAGCATGAGGGAAATGCACATCTGAAATCATACGGTAAAAAACTACTTCATTTACCTAGTTTGTATTTGATTTTTCAGATTATTCTGTTAATTAATGATGTTTTGGTTAACATTACATTCAATACATTGTGGTAATTGTGTTTTTCTTATTGCATTTTTCAGATGGACACCCTACCATGTTTTCAATGAAAATTCATCATGCTGGAAAGTTTAAAGACTATGACGAAAGGAGGTATGTTAATGGTTTAGTTGCGTTTGTGGATGGATTTGATATGGATAAGTTTTTAGTCCATGAGTTGAATGATGTAATGGAGGAATTAGGTTACGTTAATAATGAAGAACCTATTTACTATCATTATTTGATTCCTGGGACTGATTTAGAAATAGGACTAAGAGCTCTAAGAAATGACATTGATGTACATGGTTTGGCTAAGTATATTAAGGATGATTAGATGATTGAGGTGTATTGTGAATACGTGACATCAAAACTGCTCATTTATTTGACCCCTAGTTATAAGCAATGTGGTGATTGAAGAGTTACCCTGTGACACTCCCACTCCCACTCCCTCCCCATCTAAGAAAAAGGCCCCCAAACCAAAAAAAGTTATTGTTAGAATACCATAAACCATCTAGCTCTGACACTTATACTCCCACCCTCACCAATGCCAATACCACTACAACTCCAACTCCCACCATACCCAATGTTAGTGAACTTGAGAATGTGCCTGAGACTGTGTAAGATATGGTTCATGAACTCTTGAACAATGACTATGTATTTGATCCCTTTGATGGTTAGTTGATTGTTCCTGTGAATGAAGGGCCAAGTATTCCTATGAATGAAAGGGAGAATGAACCTATAGAAAACTTGGTTGAGCATGATGAAAGTGGAGAAACAGAGGATGATAGTGACTCAGATGAGGATGATAGTGAATCAGATGATAGATGATAGTGATTACTTTGTTGATGAAGAAGATGTTGTAGAAGAAATGAATGTTGATCGCAAATGACATGTACTTTTGGTTTCATGGTATGTAATGCAGCATTGCAGTATTGGAATATCTATATATGACAGTATTTCTGTTGGTTTCATGGTATGTAATGCAGTATTTCAGTATTGCTTATGATTAGTAATGTTTAAGGTTGAATTTTACTAGTCAAACCTAGTTTTATATAATCAGTTGTCTTTGTGTGTTCACTTATTGCAGTAGTGTAATATCTGTCTTGTAATATTTGATAGTTTACTAATGGTTAAGTTTGACTAATAGTAGTCAAACTAGTTTGATATAAAGAGCACAATTTCACACAATTGCAATATATATTCCAATGTTGCAAAAATCGTGAATTGGTAGTCGGGCGGTCGACCACCCTGCAGCCTGTAATCGGTCAAGGCAGTGATTAATCGGTGATTAATCGGTTTGGCATTTCCTGCATGTTTTGGGAATTTCTGGAGAGCAAACTAAAGATCTTAACTGATTCCAAGCCTTCTATGTTTACAAACCTCAATAAAAGGCTTCAATTCTGATTATGAGGTCCATTGTACGTTATAAGTGAAATAAACGATCCCTAAATTAAGTAAAATGCCTAAATTTCTTTTTTTTTTTTAAATTGACCGATTCGGCCGATTCTTGGCCGATTCGGCCGATTTTTGACCGATTCGGCCGATTTTTGACCGATTTTTTCTGATTTTTTTGCCTAGGCCGATTTTTTCACCGATTTTCGAAAATCGACAAGGTGCATCACCGATTAGCGATTAATCGGCCGATTCGGCCGATTTTTGCAACATTGATATATTCACTATCCAAATACAGTCATATGTTAGTAATGGTTAAGTTTGACCATTAGTAGTCAAACTAGTTTTGTATAAAAGTTACAGTTGACTTTTTATTAGTCAAACTAAGCATATAGATATCAGAAACTTTCAAAATTACCCAAATCTAATCTTCTTCATTCATTGACCCACAAGATATCTTACAACCAACAATACTTGACCTTTACATATCAACTTAGGCCAAGATGTACATTACCACAATACTAAGAAAACCTAACCAACTAAGCATCAAATATATCTTCATCTTTCTAAGTTGACTTGTCAATTCTTGAATGGCATTTTCATGCCTGTTCCTTGCCCTTAATAATCCAGGGATAATTTGAACAACACGCTCACATATTGGAGGATCAACCTAATCAATCCAACCACACCGTGATCTCTGTACAAAGAAAAGAAATAAAATAAGTTTTTTGGGTTTTGATTAAACAACATAAATCGGATTTTATATCTTACCTCAATGGGGCAATTGTAAAAAAGGTGATCTGGATGAGCATCTGTCCAAGAAGTTTTGACTATGCATACTCGACCACACCTACACCAAACCATGATTGGAAAAGAGTTTTTTTTTTTTTTTTTTTTTTTTTTTTTGGGTATGTGTGTGTTTTCTAGGGTTTTAATTTAATCAGGATAGCTTGGAAACTTAAATGGGGATGGGTGTTATAAAAGGGGTAGGTTTTATATTAAAGATAACCTGAAAAGACACAATTGCCCTCACAATTTTAGGAGTTAACGGCCAAACTAACGGGACCTCCAAATTAGGGACTAAATGGGTGACAAGTTTCAAAAATATGTATCTCTGGTGTAATTAAATCGACTTAGGGACTAAACTTGAAATCTGAGTAAAGCACATGGACCATCCGTGTAATTTTTTCAAAGCAGAATTATAATTTCTACCAAAAATACTACCATAAACAACATTTTTATGGGATTCTTCACTAGAAATAATAGCATAAGCACCTTTCACATAAGGACATGAATCTCTAGAAAAAATATTACTTTTAATTTGCCTATAGACATCATCCTATCCCATTAAAAATTGCATTAGTTTCATAAGTTGATTATGTTTTTTAATTAGCAGCTAACAAGTACATCTAGGTAATTGAACTAGAGTAGCAAACCGTCTCCATAAAGCACTCAATTTATGATAATAATCATCAATAAAAGAATCATTTCGACTCAAAGAATTGATTTTATGATGCAGGTTAAAAGTTACAGACATATCATCTCCATTATAAGTTTCTTTTAATTCTTGTCACACATGAGAATCACATTTTGAAAAAATTTGCCCAAAAAAGAGTTCTTTAGAAATTGAATTTAAAATCCAACCAAGAACAATAACGTTACATCTATCTCATTGTTTACCCAACACCTCATCAGTATTAGACCTTCTGCATGTACCATCAATAAAATCAATATTATTTTTCCTCTCTAAAGCAAGTAACATAGCACAAGACCAAACCTTATAGTTATTAGTACCTTTGAAATTAACAGATACAACAATGAGAGTACCAGAATCATTAAAGATGCAAATGGCAATGGATTACTAATGACAAATTTATTTATTTGAGTTAAATGTTCATCATCAAAATCAGTTTCATTTCTTTCATAATTCTCATAATGCTAAAATTTATCATCATAACCATAATCGACCATATTGAACAAAAACAAATAAATAAATAAATAATATAAATAAAAATAAAATCAACAATAAGAAGAAATAGTTCTCAGGATTCCTTGAGACAAAAGTAGTGGTCAAGAGCAATTAACTAATTTAAAAACAATTAATGACCAGATTGATCCCTGAATGTAACAAAGTTACCAATCTTCTTACTTAGAACAAGGTAGGATAAGAAGACTTACATAACTGAACTGAGATAGACAAACAACAAGAAAACAATAGAAGATCTTACCCAGATAATCAAACCTAAGAATTAGGCCTTTTTCCCGAATCCTTTGATTTCAACCAAGAACCCGAAAAACTATCAACAACCAAATGTTAATTGATCACCAGAAGCCTTTTAAAGCAAAAGCCCCAAATTTGTAAACACTAAGGGTGTGTTTAGTTGGTGAAAATATCCCATTTTTCTAGGAAATTTTTTATGTGAAAATGAAAAAATTGAAAATCCATTTAGTCGCACTTTTTTCCAAGAATTTTCAAAGAAAAATGAAATTCTCATTTTCTAAATTTTAACTAAGAAATTTGTTGACATAAATAATGCCTAAAAACATTATTAACATATTATCAATATCTCTATGTTTTGATTATTACAAAATATAAACTCATAGAACTAAAACTTGTGACATAAACAAGTATTTAGTGATTAACATTCTCTTTACATCCAAATCACTTAAGGTATGAATAAACAAAGTGTTTAGTGCAATTTATGATCAAAGGGAAATTTAATTAAGTATTACAAAGTTTATTTAATTATATAAACATATTATATATTTTTGAAAAACACTTTTGGTAATAAAGAAAAATGTTTTATTCATACTAAATATATGAATTCAAATTTTTAACCAAAATCAGTTAGTTTTTCACCAAATAAACTTTTCCCACTAAAAAATAAAAAATCTGACCGTTATAGCTGGGCGGCCCCCTTAATTATAAGGGGCGGTTCCCTTAATTTTAAGGGGGCCGACCATGATTTAAGGGGACCAGCACGCTCCAGTTGTCAGAATTTGTTGCCTATAAATACCACTTTAAATCTGGAATTTTTCTTACCTTTTGCACTCCTAAACTTTCTGTTCTAGATCTCCATTTCCATTCTCTTAACCCTTTGATCATACATTCATAAATCTTTGTTTCAAATTGATCCAAACATCATCCTATCAAGTGCAAGAGAAGAATTCTTCTATCCCTCAAGACAAGAAGTATTACAACTTGTTGTGATCTCCACATCTAAGTTGTTAGAGCATCATCCATTGTTTCTATCTCATTGTGTAATTAGTTGTGAATATTTGTTAGAAGATAGTTTAGCTAGGTATATATATATATATATATATATATATATATATATATATATATATATATATATATATATATATATATATATATATATATAGTGTGATTGGTTAGTAGTTAGTTGTGAAGAAGAAGAGTTAGGAAGTAGATTGGTGTGAAGAAAATTGATGTGAAGAAGATTGGTGTGAAGAAGATTGGTGTGAAGGAGATAGGTGTGAAGTAGTGTTGTGATTAAGTAGTGAATAGGTGTGAAGTAGTTGTGTAGAAGGTGTGAATAAGTTATGACGTAGTCATGGTGTGTACATTGGTGTGTAAGGTTTTCTCCGCCATAAGGGAGTAGGGCAAGGAAGGTGACCTTGTAGCCAACCACTATAAATCTCTTGTCTCGCGGTTCGATCTTTCCAACTCTCATCTATTTCTTTACTTACATTATTATTGCTTTATCGTACATATTTAGTGTTGTTCATATTGTGCATGACTTGATTTCATACAGCATCGAATCTAAAGTTTTGAAAACAAAGAAAACTTTCAAACAATCTTTTATAACAAATTAAAAAGACGTAAAACTATTCAACCCCCCCTTCTAGTTTTCCACAATTGGTATTAAGAGCCACATCTAGCAAGATTTTTTAAAATATATTGTATTTTAAAACTTGTAACGATTTATGGAATCTTTAAAATATTTAGAAGGGCAATCTATGCAAAGACCACCACTATTTGAAAGTGATGGATTTTTATATTGGAAAAATAGATTCGAAACTTATGTGAAATCAAAAGATCTTGATCTTTGGCATGTCATTACCTTTGGTGATTTTCCCCCTATTCAATATAAAATTGTATCTTTTGAAAAACAAAATGATGATTTGAAAAAGAAACTAGCAAAAAATAATGAGGCTAAAATGGTTATTTATAATGCATTACCACGCAAAGAATATGAAAGAATTTTTATGTGTAAAACCGCAAAAGAAATTTGGGACTCTTTACTAATTACTCACCAAGGTAATAGTCAGGTTAAAGATAACAAAATAGATCTTCTTGTACAACAATATGAACAATTTACGATTCCAGAAGAGGAATCAATTGATAATGCTTTTGCTAAATTAAACACTATTATCACAAGTCTAAAAGCACTTGATGAGACATTTTCTAGTAAAAACTGTGTTAGGAAATTTCTTAGGGCATTGCATCCGAAATGGTGAGCTAAGGTCACGGCTATTGAACTAATTGGCAACTTGAAGGTCCATGAAGAAATTATAAAAAGAGATTCGGGAACGGTCAAAGTCAAGAAAGAACAAACCAAATCCATTGCTCTAAAAGCCAAAAAGGAACCTAGTGACGATGATGATTCAAGTGATGAGAGTGAAGACGAAGAATATGCAATGGCCGTAAGAGAATTCAAGAAATTCTTCAAGAGACGAGGAAGATTCACTAGATCACCACGAGACGAAAGAAAACCGTTCCAAAGAAATAGAAGTGATAACTACGGGAAAAGAAAGTGCTTTAGATGTGGAAGTCCAAATCATCTCATTGGCGAATGTCTAAAGCCGCCGGGTTATGAAAATCAAGGCGCCTTTGTTAGTGGAACATGGAGTGATAGTGACAAAGAAGAAGTGGAAAAACCAAGAGACGAAATGTGTTTTATGGCAAAAGGAATTGACGAAATTTGTTTAGGAATTGACTTGGAGCCTGACGAATGGATCAAGGATAGCGGATGTTCGAGGCACATGACGGGGAACCGCAAGCTATTTTCTACATACAAGGCATACAATGGAGGAAACGTTATTTTCGGTAGTGACTTACATGAAAAAATCATTGGCAAAGGTACGATCTGTAAAACCCTAAAATACATTTCTCCTAAATTTCCATATAATTTGAATTTTTACTAAGTTTGTGAATTTTAGAAGCTACAAGTATACAACCCATAACCTAAGTATGAGAACCTTATAATGTGAAAGCTACAAAGTATAAAATCTATAATCTATGTCTCATATAATTCAACATAATGTGTTCCTAGCTCAAAAATAGCACACGTCTACAAGTCATAAAAGGGACCAAATTATTTAAAAGTTGTACATAAATTCACTACTCCAAAATAAGGCAAGATTCATGGCGATCAAAAATTAAAAACTTGGTTTTGACTTCCCTATTTACTTGGCCAAATCACCCCATAAATCTCTCCTCTGTCTCACTTAAAACCGTATATCACTTTTCACAAATAAAACACATAAAACCCTAAATAACAAACAAGAGGTGGCTCATTTTTTTTCTTCTTCATTTCCATCTAAAAGAAGCTGGTACAAACGAGGCTGGAAAGGTGGCATGGTGAGCGTGGTTAAAGTAGTGATTAGTCATGGTATATCGGTTCGAAAGGTGTGGGTTTACTTTGGGATTCGGTTCTGGTTTTGGTCCTTGGTTATTTTGTTTTTCCTCCATTCGATCACAAGGGTATTGGTCGCATTAAATCACAAAAATATGGAACCGATCCATTCGTTCTTCTCAACAGCAGAAGGCACGACCAGTTGGGTAAGAAGGTTTGATCGTGGTGATGTTTAGTTCGAAAGGTGTTATGTTCGTGGGTTGGTTCAAGCGTGGCACTCCTTTATTTTTTTGGTTTCGTGATTGATTGTTATTTGTGTCGTGTCCGTTTTCGAGTCGATGGTTGTACCTCTTCACGTTTGGCTTTTGCATGGAATGGAGGTATACCTTAACCATATCTACATGATAACCTACGTATGACATTTTTGAATTAGTCATTTTTTTTGAAAACATGTTATGATAAATGTTACTCTTTAAAAGATGCATATCTCTTGTTACTCATTTATGTTAAATCGGTTAGTCATAATATTCCACCATCAATATGACAAAGTAAGGTTCCACGAGTCTCATGCAAGGTTTTTAAATAGTTTTGTTAATATAAAGATGTAGTACGTATGGGTATATAAAACATATTATTCATCAATATCGACATGCATTTAAATCAGAGTAAAAAGGTCTTGGTTCGTCAATGCATAAAAGACTAGAGTTGTTTGTTCGATTTATTTTTATTAGTATTGTTTCGGTTTATTCTTTAATCACTAAATGAACATGTTATCTCGACTTATATAAAAAAAGAAAGAAAGAAAAAAAAGATGTCGTGACTTCAATGAGTCATCGTGGTATAAATATTGATATCATGGGTACGTTAATAAATTATATAAAACTATAATGACGGGTCTAAAATTATTATCTTAATATTAATTTATTAAACTAACATTTAAGTTAATTTTATTTGGCTTTTAATATTTAATTTTGATAATTTACGTTTTAGACCCTAAACTTATAATATTAATATTTTAAGACCCAAACAATTATATTGGTCATTTTAAACCTTATATATTATTTAATCGTCAATAATAACCTTAAAGTGTTAAAGTACTAATTCGGGAAAGTTATTAAAAAGGGGAAAGTACTAAAATAATAGAAAGAAACTTCAAATGAGTAATCTGATTAAGGTGAGCTTATAAATAATAAGACAATCATTAATTCGTGTAGATTCGCTGAAGATGAAGTGACTTCCTATTCGTATGTTATGGTTTCGTTGGCGGTTTAAGGTACAAATATTCTACCCTTTCTCAGTAAGGGTTCTGATCTCATGATTTTTCGATCCTTGACTTTGATTCGTTTGCTATGATATGATTCATTGATATAAGCCTTTGCTATGATCCCTTCGATATGATTTGTTGCTATCCATTTTGTTGATTACCTGATTACTATCTCCTGGTTGAGATTCTGTTTGATTATGATATGATTTGTTTGTTATGGACATGCTTTGTTTGATATGATTTTGTTCTTATGCCCGAGTTTTTATTCTACTCATGGAGGTACCATGGGCGTGTTAGTGATGGCACCACTGACATGACACTTTCTGGGGAGGTGTGATTGATCCCTGGCATTCCCTTCTGTTTGATATATGTGCACTATGGCCAATTAGTTATACATGTGTCCAGTCATGAGCTGACATGTGTATTTTGTTTGATTCAGGGAGTGTATGGATGCATCCTAGGTTCTGTTTTGTTCTGAGAAGACAGTGACTGGCTGTACGTGCCTTGTACCCCTTTCACTTCTGGTACATTGGAGTTAGCTACTCTATGTACACCCTATGAATTGACGGATATGTGGTTATGTGATTTGAGACCTATTCGAGTATCTCGTTAGGTCGGCTTGTGGCTTTCCTATGTTTCTTGTGTCTATTCGAGTATCTCGTTAGACGCGCCTTTGTTGATACGTGCTCTTGATTCTCTTATGATTTGTTTATGCTTGATATATATATGATGCTTCATTTCATTTGACTTATGATATTCGTTCAGTTATTCGTTGATCTCTTATGCATTTGACAGATGATATTTCGTTCAGCAAAAACTTATGATTTCCTATTTCTTATACTTATATACATTTCATTCATTCGTTTGCTTTGTTATATATATGTTCACTGGGCTTTTTAAGCTCAACCGCATTTCCTTTCCTGCGGCAGGTTTTAGGTTGGAAGCTGGGGTTGGGTGAAGAGTGCATAGGAGCTTTAGTGGACTACCCCATGGACTAGAAGCCCATTACATCTGGACTAGGTTTTGACTTGGATTAGATTAGACTTTGTTTAGTTTGTATTTTCTTTTCTTTTATAGTTTTAGTATTTCTTTTGTACTTTTATATTTTTCTCTTGTAACCTTTTGTTTTAAGTCTTCCGCTTGCGTTGTATGCTTTGTATGCTTTGATATGTCACCATACTGTAGTGCTCCGGACCTATGTCGGGTTAGGGTGTTATACGATCTCTCAAGACTCACTTACTATTGAAAATGTAGAGCATGTAGATAATTTAACATATAACTTGCTTAGTATAGGGCAAATATGCGATAAAAAATGTAGAGTTACCTTTACCGAAGAGGATAGCGAAATAGTTAAGAATGGAAAAATTATAGGTAGAGGAATTAGGAAAGGAGGCATATATGTTATGAAACTAGGAAACAAACCTGAGGATAGGATATGCCTAACGACCCTAGACGAAAACTCCACATTGTGGCATAAGAGATTAGGACACGCTAACATGCAACAAATACAATCTTTGGCCTCTAAAGAATTAGTTAGAAACTTGCCTAATCTAAAATATGACAAGCATTTTTGTGATGCATGTAAAATTCGAAAACAAGTTCATACTAGTCACAAAGCTAAGAATATAGTATCCACTACTAGGTGCCTAGAACTATTACATATGGATCTTTTTGGTCCATCCGCTGTGCGTAGCTATGAAGGAAACAAATATACCTTAGTAATAGTAGATGACTACTCACGATACACGTGGACTAGGTTTTTAAGTGACAAGACCCAGGCCTTTGAAAAATTCGAAATATTTAGTAAAATGATTCAAAATAAATTAGGATGCACAATAGTAGCCATTAGGACGGACCATGGTAGGGAATTTGACAACGAAGTACAATTCGGAAAATATTGTGATTTAAATGGAATATCTCACAATTTCTCCACTCCTCGTACTCCTCAATCAAATGGCGTAGTAGAAAGAAAAAATAGGACACTACAAGAAATGAGTAGAACAATGTTAAATGAACAATCCATCCCACAAAAATTTTGGTGTCACACTGTAGATACATCAACATATATTATTAATAGAGTATCAATTAGGAGGATTCTAAGAAAAACTCCTTATGAGTTACTAAGATGTAGAAAACCAAACTTAAGCTACTTTAGGGTATTTGGAAGTAAATGTTACATTCTAAACACTAAGGATTACCTCACTAAGTTTGATCCAAAATCATATGAAGGAATATTTTTAGGGTACTCACAAAATAGTAAAGCATATATAATACTTAACAAACACTCCATGAAAGTAGAAGAATCACTAAATGTAACATTTGATGAAACACCACCACCTCCTAAAACTTTACCTTTAGAAGATGATGACTTAGTCGAAGATGAAGCTATTGAGGTTAGTAAAACAAAACCCATAGGAAATGATAATGAAGACATTAACTTAGGAAATAACGAAATTGTAAATGTTAAAGAATCTAGATCACATCCATTAGATAATATAATAGGACATCTTAACCAAAGAACCCTTAGGTCACAATCCCAAGATAAAAATAACTTCTTTTGTTTCCTCTCAGCAATAGAACCTAAGAATATTAATGAGGCTTTAAAAGATGAAAGTTGGGTTATAGCTATACAAGAAGAATTAAATCAATTTAAGGCAAATGATGTTTGGGAATTAGTCCCAAATCCAATGAATATGACTATCATAGGAACTAAATGGGTATATAGGAATAAGTTAGATGAAAATGGAATAGTTACTAGGAATAAAGCTAGGTTAGTTGCCCAAGGTTATAATCAACAAGAAGGAATCGATTATGACTAAACTTATGCCCCCGTAGCTAGACTAGAATCTATTAGGATATTACTTGCCTATGCATGCGCCCTAGATTTTAAGTTATTCCAAATGGACGTGAAAAGTGCATTCCTTAACGGTTTTATCAATGAGGAGGTATATGTGGCACAACCTCCAGGATTCATTGACTTCGCAAAACCTGATTATGTTTATAAGTTAAAGAAAGCTTTGTATGGACTCAAACAAGCTCCCAAAGCTTGGTATGATCGATTAAAAGCTTTCCTTATTAAACATGATTATTCCATGGGAATGGTAGATAACACTCTTTCACTAAAAGGAAAGACCCAAATCTTATCATTGTTCAAATATATGTTGATGACATTATATTTGGATCGACTTGTCAAGACATGTGTGATGAATTTGCCAAAATCATGCATGATGAGTTTGAGATGAGTATGATGGGTAAACTTAACTTCTTCCTAGGATTACAAATAAAACAATTAGAAGATGGAATATTCTTTAACCAATCTAAGTACATTAAGGAAATGCTTAAGAAATTTGGCCTAGAAGACTCAAAACCCATAAAAACTTCCATGTCTACGGAAGTGAAACTCACAAAGGATGATGAAGGTGAGTCCGTAGATAACACCAAACAAGCTCTTATAGACTATGGCATTAGGTTAGAAAACGTTCCCATTATGTGCGATAACAAAGGTGTGATAGATTTAAGTAAAAATCCGGTGCAACACTCTAGGACTAAACATATAGAAATACGCCACCACTTTCTTAGGGATAATGTACAAAAAGGGAACATATCTATAGAAAAGTTGCATCGGAAGATAACATTGCGGATATATTCACTAAACCCCTTAAGCGTGAATTATTCAATCACTTGCGTTTAGGATTAGGAATGATGGAACAAGTTGACTAAATTTTATTGCATTAAGACATTTTTTTTTTAATTTTGCATAAAATTTACTTTTCTTTCACTTCTCAATTTCTGAGTCTAGGAATCTATTTCGTACAAAACTAAAGATTGGGAAATATTATTTTCTTTGCATATACTCTTTTGTAAAACCCAATCAATTTTTTTTAAATCTATTCTCACATCTAGGAATTACATGAACATCATTTTCCTTGCATTGTTGACTAATGCTAAAAACATTTTTTCCAAAATCATGCATAAACTGTCACATAAATTGTCAAGGTATATAATAAAATATATATCTTTGACATTCATGATCGAGCAAAACTCGAATCAAGGAGACTTTGGATTGTTTCTTAAGATTTTTTTTTTTGCATTTAGGAGTCGAAACAATCACAACTCCACATTTGTTGCATATAGGCACACACTAGGACAAAATCACTCATAACATTCTCATCTTGTTTCATCACTAGATTTTTGACTCACTAGTTGCCTTTGTCTTTGATCTAAGATAGGTGCCTTAGGAAGATTAAGTGCTCTTGCCTTTATTCGTCTCCTTTAGCTTATTATTTGTTGCTTATTTACTCTTTTGGTTAAGTGTTTTTGCATGCATGCTATATCTTGATTAGATTAGATGCTATATTGCCTAAAGGAATTGAACTTGCCTTGAATCCAAATCCAAAAACACAACATTTCTGCAAATTTTCTGCCAAAAACCCAATTCTGGCAATCTGGGAATCATCAGATGGGCGCCCCCCTTAATTATGTAAGACGGCCCCCTTAATTTTAAGGGGACCGCCCCCTAATTAAGGGGACCGGCCATCTGCTGGACGAATTTACAGAATCTTTTCTGCTTTTTAGCCTATTTGAACCTACATTTCCCAATTTTCACCAACATATTTTGTCCTAATCTCCCAAAAAAACCTTATCCATCTATAAACACACAAATCTTACACTATAAATATCCCCAATCTTCAACACTCTCCATTCATCCCTTCATGACTTCTCCAAACAAACCAAAACCAAAAGCCTGAAGGCTAGCAAGGATGACGGAAAAACCCGTTTGGCGATGAAAAAGCCCTCGAAACAAATCCATCATAACTAATGAAGTTGGAAATCACTCAACACCTCCAACCACTTACTTCCCAAACTTTACACCAAATCCACAAGGACATTCATTTGATCCTCTTTACAAACCATACAACATTGGCCAAACATCCTCTTTCATGCCAAACTATACATCTCATCCTCCAACCACTTATAATGATCCATACAAGCTTGATCAACCATCAAACTACAATTCCAACTACACAAACCCAATTCATCCATATCAACACAATGATTCTCTCCACATTGCCACGGAAAAGCAAAAGTTCCGTGATGAAATAACCTAAATCCATGATCTTAGTGATCTCTTTGCTATGCATCGTGCACAACGCAATAAAGGGCAACCTCCATCATCACCATATAACAATTACCTACCCTACTCTCTCAACTTGGATCAAGTTACAAACCACACTCACTATTGCCCTTGTTGCATCTTCCTTCAAAAACAAATTCATTACTTGAGTGAAGATATTTCTTGGATTGAATATCTCCTCACTCGTCCTCATCCAATACCACCCTTAACTCGATACAACATCGTAAGATCCACCTCTTCCGCTCCATACCCCAATCCATATCCCTCTCCATCTAACAACTAAGCTCTATGCTTATGTTCCCCTTCAAGCAAATAAAACATTTAACCATGGGTTGCAAGCAAGTCCAAGTGCTCTCTTAGGCAATATAGGACTATATCTCTTCTTTTGTTTTATTGTAATCAATATGCTTCAAGCATATTGAATGTTGTAATGCTAATCATTTCCATGATGCTTGAATGAATCTATTTTTATTTGCATAATTGTTGCTTTGCATGTATATGTGTCTTGTACTCTTCACATATCTTTTGTAGCCAAGATTTCCATAGCTCGTTCCCTTGGTGCTCTCAAATGAGGGGGAGCATATATCAAGGGGGAGCATTCTACCCGTTTAAACTTCTTCCATGAAGCTTACTCGGCTTAACCTTTTTGATTTTACAAAAAGGGGGAGAAGAGAAGTGTAAACTCTAAAATACTTGTCTAAAAACAAATTTTAGAACTATTGAGTTTAAGGTTTTGTAATAATCAAAAAGGGGGAGATTGTTGACATAAATAATGCCTAAAAACATTATTAACATATTATCAATATCTCTATGTTTTGATCATTACAAAATATAAACTCATAGAACTAAAATTTGTGACATAATCAAGTATTTAGTGATTAACATTCTCTTTACATCCAAATCACTTAAGGTATGAATAAACAAAGTGTTTAGTGCAACTTATGATCAAAGGGAAATTTAATTAAGTATTACAAAGTTTATTTAATTATATAAACATATTATATATTTTTGAAAAACACTTTTGGTAATAAAGAAAAATGTTTTATTCATACTAAATATATGAATTCAAAATTTTAACCAAAATCAGTTAGTTTTTCACCAAATAAACTTTCCCCACTATAAAACAAAAAATCTGGCCGTTATAGCTGGCCCCTTAATTATAAGGGGCGGTCCCCTTAATTTTAAGGGGGCCGACCATGATTTAAGGGGACCGACATGCTCCAGTTGTCAGAATTTGTTGCCTATAAATACCACTTTAAATCTGGAATTTTTCTTACCTTTTGCACTCCTAAACTTTCTGTTCTAGATCTCCATTTCCAATCTCTTAACCCTTTGATCATACATTCATAAATCTTTGTTTCAAAGTGATCCAAATATCATCCTATCAAGTGCAAGAGAAGAATACTTCTATCCCTCAAGACAAGAAGTATTACAACTTGTTGTGATCTCCACATCTAAGTTGTTAGAGCATCATCCATTGTTTCTATCTCATTGTGTAATTAGTTGTGAATATTTGTTAGAAGATAGTTTATCTATATATATATATATATATATATATATATATATATATATATATATATATATATATATATATATATATATATATATATATATATATAGTGTGATTGGTTAGTAGTTAGTTGTGAAGAAGAAGAGTTAGGAAGTAGATTGGTGTGAAGAAAATTGATGTGAAGAAGATTGGTGTGAAGGAGATAGGTGTGAAGTAGTGTTGTGATTAAGTAGTGAATATGTGTGAAGTAGTTGTGTAGAAGGTGTGAATAAGTTGTGACGTAGTTGTGGTGTGTAAGGTTTTCTCCGCCATAAGGTAGCTTGTTGATATAGTGAAGAAAACTCTCGAGTTAGGTGCTCGGGGAGTGGAGTAGGGCAAGGAAGGTGACCTTGTAGCCGAACCACTATAAATCTCTTGTCTCGCGGTTCGATCTTTCCAACTCTCATCTATTTCTTTACTTACATTATTATTGCTTTATCGTACATATTTAGTGTTGTTCATATTGTGCATGATTTGATTTCATATAGCATCGAATCTAAATTTTTGAAAACAAAGAAAACTTTCAAACAATCTTTTATAACAAATTAAAAAGACGTAAAACTATTCAACCCCCCTTCTAGTTTTCCACAAAATTGAAAAGCCCATTCTACCATTCTCACTTTTTTTCTTTCTCATTTTTGTCTCAACTCCAAAAAAAACACATACAACATTCTACCCCTAATTTATTCAAAACTTAATTTTTTGAAAAAACGAATCAGAGACATTGATGAAACCTGCTTTGATACCATATAGAAAAACACTATTTATCACACTCACACAAAACACTTTTCTACTGAATCTCAATTCAACTATCACAACTAATCTTAATCAGAATAACCAAATCAAATCACTCAAGGTACCACAACTACTCTGGTGTACCATATCTAATTGATAATAGTTCTATTATAAACAACACTCAAAGAATAACAAAGATAAATAGATCTTGAAAGTGAAAGAGAAGATGAATATTTGTGATTAAAATATGAGAGATAATAGATAGAGTTTTAATCATAAATTATGACATTTTTTTTTTGTCTTTTCTCCTTTTTTACCAGCATTCTTCATTCTTGCATATTTGCAGTAGCAAGTCCCTCCATCATTTCTCTTATTTCCTCCTAAGGCAAGTGTTTTGGATTTTGAAAGAATTAACCCAAAACTACAAAACAACATAATGGCAATATAAGCCCTTATAGATTTGTGTCTAACAGAACCAAATTATCATTTTAACAGTAACAAAAGGTTCTGATAGAGAAAGTCAAGTTGAATCCTTAAAAACTCTATGGAAAACTAGAAGGGGGGTTGAATAGTTTTACTGTTTTAAAATTTAATTTGCTTTGAAAACTATACGTGATATCAACTAATGCAAATAATAAAACGATAAGTAAAGTGCAAGTAAAGAAAGAAACGATCAAACCAGCACACGGATGTTTATAGTGGTTCGGTCTACAAGGACTCTTTTTCTTTGCCCTACTCCACTCCATGAGTATCCTTCACTAATCAACAAGCTCCTTTAACCGGTGGAGAAAACCTTACACGTAGCTTACACAAGATTACTGACACAAAGCTAGATATCGAGTTCTTTTACAAGGGTATAACCACTCCCGTTACACTTTATATTTTGAGGACTAAAATACTAACCGATCACTACATAGGGTTTATGATTGTTTGGTACAAAACAATGATGTATGAATAACAATAATTTACACAACGACAAATGAACAAGCCTTGCAACGTATTGTTGAAGCTTGTAATACTCGGATCTTCTTGCTACAAAGAAGTTCACTAAAAATGAAATATGAATGTGTTAGATATGAATGAGAGAAAGTATGACGTAGTTTATGCTAGTGAGTGATGAGTAAACAACATGGAGTGGCTTGCTATTTATAGGCAAAAAGCCTCAGCAAGCCACGGATGGGACGAAACCAATTACAGGGTTCCGTCCGTGTACCTGTTTGGTTTCGTGAGAACCTAACACAAAATAATCCAAAATCTTTAACAAATGTAACCAAAATATTTACCATATCTATCCATGATTCTTTGAGTAACAATCTAAACAAGATATTCATCATATTTTCCAAAGATCACAAAATCTTCCAAAGATCACAAAGATGATGCATGCCATGATGTAATCATACATTTCCAATTTTAAAATTAAACTATAATATGAAAATGTATATGTTTGCTCAAGAGATGCTAGTTTGATGAGTAACTTAAAAATGTTTGATTATTTATGTTATTATAAAACACATTTTATTAGTACTTAAAACAAACTAATTTTACTTGTATATCTTATATGACACTTTACTTGTTTTTGTGACACTTTTGTTAAAATGACTACATTACTATATATATTAAATTGAAACATAAACGGCGTCGTTTCGATGCCATTCAATATGTCGTGGGCTACACTTTTTTTTGGCCTGGTAGATGTCGTACAATCCATGATTTGGCCCAATCTCAAATTCACCGCCTTATACTTTGTTCTCTCAAATCTCAATTTCTCTAGAACCTGCTCAAGTAAACAAGAACAACGAAGGCGGTTTTCTTTTTGCTACTAACAAATCTTTTACACAAACAAAAACATATGTACTCAAGCCGATAAATTGAGCGTCACCAGAATCGGAATGGATGTTTTCGGATCTTAAAGGGTTTCAACAACAAGAGGTTGAATCAGAAAGAATTGATATGAAGGAACGGCTTATCGCTGGATGGTCCCTTAAGATTACTTGAATTTTTTGTAAATAGTTTGTTTTTCTTTCCCTTTTTTGCTCTATCTTTGTCGACTTCCGAACTAAGATGGCCACGCTGGCGGTGGTGGTCCTCATTCAGGAGATGCTCGGTTGCTATTCATTTGCAAGCTAAAGGGATAAGGATGACGCAACACTCCTAGCGCTTCTTCCCGCCTACTCAATGGCTTCTCCAGAAATGTAAGTTAAAACCTTTTTGATCAACTTTAGATTTACTGTTTATTGCTTTTTTATTGTTATTAGTTTGAATTACTTTGTGGGTTGTGTTTGTATGTTTCTTGAATATGGTTTTGCATATTAAAAACTGTGAATTTATAGTTTATAAGGTGAATTGAGGGTGTTAGGGTTAGTTAAAGTGTAAGTGGAATTTGTTTAGTGGGACCAGAAGTACAATTTTTGATAAATATGTGGGAATTGTTTAGGGTTGGAGTTAATTGTAAGTATTTTAAAGTACTATTAGAGTTATAATAAGCGTTTCGTGAGTTGTAAGTAGGCGTCTTTATCTTGCGCGTAAAAGTAGGTTGATTTAGACTTATTGGTTTAGTTGCGGTGTTCCTTTCATTGTTTTTGCTTTTAGGGGATGTTTGTTTTGGCTTATATAGCCGGCTTTATGGTTTATTTGGTTTTCAGCTTATGTTTCAAAAGCACACTTTTTGCGGCTTAATTTGAAGCTTTTCGGCATATATAAGTTTATTATGTGCAAATACACTTATATAAGCTGAAAAGTTTCAAAATAAGCCTAAAAAATGACCTTATAAAACAAAAGCCCAAAACCAAATAAGTCATAAGCTGACTATATAAGCTAAAACAAACACCCCATAATATTTGTGCTTTTTGCCTAACAAAGTCACTTGTAGGGATAAAGTCATAAAGTCGTAATATGTTGTAATAAATATAAGAAGTGTCTTCTGTTTAGTAAGTGTTATAAGTACTTAAGTATCTCAGCAATTCGGAAAGGTTTTGGGTTTAGGTACTTTACTAATGCTACGTATTTGACAAAATGAAGGCACAACCAAATGGTGAGCCATGGTAGTGAATTTTAACAAAAAATTTATGTATCCATCTGTAGACGAAAAAGATTCGTAACTATCCTAACGTCATGGTTTACTTTTGTTACAGATTTAACGGTCCAAGGTTGCACTTCTATGTAACGGTTCAATGATACAGATTTAACGCTTCACACAATAGGAGGCAACCGCTAGTCCACGAAGCTATGTAATAAGGTTGGTGGTTATGGTCTTGGATAAAGTAGGTAATCTTTGGTTTGCTTTTGACCTTACTTTTTGTGCCGACGTCATTACACGTTTCAGCGCTTCGCAAATAGACCCTCAAATTTGTGACACTAGACTTAGATCATCTAAGTCCGTGGGCACCGAAAATGGACATCAAGAAATTTGCCTCATCCAGATACAACAGGATTGTGCTTCATCCTTTTAGATAAGCGGGTAAGTAAATTGAATAAAGGCAAATCTTTTGTAATGCAGCTTTGTAAAAACATACACATAACTGTACCAGATAGCTGCTACTAATGTTGATAATGTACTAACTGTCGGAGCAACATATGTACATCTGGAATGAACAGTTTGTGTCGAATAATCTCTCTTTAAGAATTTTTAAAAAGAGCTTATTTTAGTTTCATATATCTTTTTGTTCTTTCTCAGCTGCTTGAAAGTTGCACATTGCTGCTATTGGACGGCTACCATTAGGTTGCGAGTTGGACTCTACCACAGTATGTGCTAACTTTATTATTTATTGTAAAATATTGAAACCTTTAAAATTTTGTTGTTACCATTAATGAGTCGATAGCAGGATTGACATACTAGAATAGCTACTTCCGGAGTTCAGTTACGGCTGAATCCATAGCTGAGCCTAAAAAAGAAGTGGAAGAGAACACAAACCATGCCCATAGTAGAGCCGTTGAAATATATCGACAACTACTAATTATGTGAGGTATTCTTAAATTGTAAAGGTGTTCAATTCCTTTGTTGTGGTTTTTTTATTAACCGTTTATTAATTATTTGCAGCTAATGTTCCTCTTGCTAAGCCTATTGGTACTGAAACAAAGTCCGGATGTGTTTAACCAAATCCTAATCAAGTTAAAGAAACTTCATTTTCAGGTGATGTTGATACTTCTGATATGTCTATACATTTTTTCCTTTCTTCAAAATCGATTTGTATACAACCACCTCCTTAGACCGAATCTGTCAAAACAGGCCATGACATATTATTGTTATTCTGCAACCTTATGTATGTTTGAATAATACCAATAACTACTTTTTAAGCGTATATGTTTATCAAGATCAGCTTACAACAAGTGCCTTCTGTCTATTGGCATATTCTTCTATGCAAAAAACAAGAAAGCTGAATGATTCTTCAATTCTCATTAATTGGTACTAATGACTGTTATAAATTCTATGACTTGATTGTTTAAGACTAATTCTGAAGTGTACTAACTTCCTCCAACTCACTTTTGTTATAGGTATACAGAAAACAAAGAGCGGCCGCTTTTGATATCGTTGCTATCATTAATGGATCTAACGCTTTTATGAATAAAGGTATGCATAATCATATATGTTTCGGTTGTTTAGTTGTTGCATATAGTATGTAAATGGATGTTCCATATACATTGATGAATAGCTACGCGAAGTTGTAGTATATGTTATTGAAACCTTGGAAAAGGAATGATTCGTGCTCCACATAAACCATCATACAGTCAATGGTGTAACCTACACTAACTGTTAACAATTTTGCTGTCGTAATAGGCATTAACATAAACTTACAAATGGGTGGTAGCAGTTCATACATGAATAGCGGGCATACGCATCCTTTGGGTCAAAGTAACTTTAATTGTTGTTACAATCGCAATATGGATATGGTCACTGCATTATAGAGCTAATAGTTTTAAGCTATACTTGTTGGACCCTTTTACTTAGTTAAGGTTAACTACAAAGTTAATCTAACCAAGTTCCATGGTATAGCGAAGTATTGATTAATTATGAAAAGTAAATAAACGTAAAAGATAAGACACAAAGTTTTTCAACGTTTAATTCTTTATTAGAAATTAATCAAAAGAATTATACCCAAGTGTTTGCGGAACAACACTTGGGATTGAAATGACAAGTATGGTGTACTCCTCACTAAACCCAAACTAAGTTTGAGTGACAACTAAGATCCTGCTTAGCTAACTCATGGATTATGTTGTTCTTTGGAGAGAGTAAAGATTTGGTTTGTGAATGTCTAAGCATTTAGTGCACAAACGTAATCTTTACCTCTCTCACTTATTCTCTATTTATACACAAGTAATTTCTAACACTTACCTAATGGACAAAGACTACAAGACAATATTACATCATCCTATATTGGACAAAATACATAGGTATTTTGTCCCTGTTACAATTGGCTATAAGTAGTAAAGGACAAGGATGCTTTCTGGTCTTTGCATGATAAGGACCATCCATCTTCCATTCAAACTTATCCCGCCTAATCCCGCCTTTACTTCAGTCTTCTTATCTTCAGTCTTTGTTCACTCAGTGATCTTAGTTGGTGAGGAGTCATGGAACTCAGTGAGTTATTGTCATCCCTCACTGAGTCCATCATCCTCTTCTTTGGCTCAGGTATCATTCACTAAGAACTGCCTCACTGAATGGTGAACCTTTCTTCATAGATTCGCTCTGAGCGTCTTGAGGATGACTCACTGAACAACTATGCATTTAGTGACTTGTTTGGTGTTCTCGGTTATCAAACACTTAGGATAATTTATGTTCAAATCCTAGATTAAGGAGTTTGGATTTTAACAGACCCAACAGTCTCCCCTATTTAGATATACAAATAGCCTGAGTGTTTCAAGGTTTAGTGAGAGATAGCAAAGGTATTATCTCTACAATTCTGAATTACTACGTATTGTTTAGGACACTGAATGTTAAACAAAACATCAATATTATTCATAATTATTACAATCATAAACAAGACAAAGTAAATAAAGATAGTTGGTGTTGCAGACATGCTCAGGCTTCAGAACTTTAGACCCATGGCTTCAAGTTTGGCTCTCTTTGAACTCAGTTGGTGTTTGTCTGGATGCTGTTTGATTTTGTTCTTCAGGTCATGACAGAACCTTGCATTAGCCTCATTCTTGATGGGATTGGCCATGAAAAAGTATCCTGCCATTGCTTTGATTCCTGATAGATCAATGTCACCCCATCTTTGGAAGGCTGGATCTCCATACTCATCTATGAAAAAGAGATCTCTCTCAGGCTGCTCAATGACTAAGTTCACAAATGTAACTCCTTCAGGGAGGGCTCTGTTGCAGTTTAGACCCGGAGCACTGACTTCTGGTTCAGTCTTTATCTCCTTTCTTTTCTTCTTAGAAGACTGAGGAGGAGGGGCCTGAATAGCAGGTATTGATGCTGGGAGCAGTGAGGGAATCCCAAGTTCCTCATGCTTTTTGGCCAACAGATCATACCTGATTCTGAGGGATTTCAGTAGGTTCTTGACAACGACATTGTTCTTTTTTGCAATAATCGGACCTAGCTCATCAAGCTCAGTGATCCCAAAGTCAACAAATCTGAAGGGATCATGAACTTCAAAGTGTCGTTTGTCCTGACCTCTGTAGACAGTAAGAACAACTGGTTTGGAGTTCTGGTGAATCTTGACATCAGTGATAGTTTCTAGGTTCAGTCTCTGTGTCATGATCCAGGTGTACTTCTCAATGTTTTGTTGCCTGCTTGTAGCAGCTCTCTTCAGTATGGCCTCCCTCTTTTCTTTCAGAGCCATCAGGGCAGCATCCTGAGCCTGTTTAAACTTTTCACCACCTTCTCTATGTGCAAGGTCCTGAGGCTTCAGTCCAATAGTTGTGGCTTCCTCATTAACCACCTCAATGAGAGTAGCCTTGCTTGCTTGTTCCTCCAAGGCTACTTTCCTTAGTCTTTCCACTTTATCCATGTGAGCTTGGATTTCTTCTTCAGTCATCATATATATAACACCATTCATCTGAAAAGGAATCCTGACCGGTGCATCAGGATCCGGTCTAATGACTGAAGAAGCAGCAACCAATGTTGTTGTAGGTTCAGACACAATAGTGAGAATGCCTTTACCCTTATCCGCCTGGTTGATGGTTGAGTGGTTGTTTCTGGAGACTGGAAAGATGAGATTGGAGTGGCTTCAACTATGCGCTCCCCCTCAGCTTGAGAGGAAGGTTGACTGGTGGAGGTTTCAGGGATTCCTGTAGGTGGAACTTCAGTGGATCTCTCCCCCTCAACTGTTGCCGCAACATCAGTGAGAGCAAGAGTTGGTGGTACCACTGAAGGAACCTTGAAGGCCTGGTAAAGTTCTGAGAGCATGTTTTTGATGTCAGTAGTGTCCTTCTGAATTGTAGACACTTTGGCATCCAGGGAGGCCTGAGATGATTCGATGGCAGACATCCTTGGCCCAAGATTCCAGGCCAAGGAGTTTGAAGACTTAGCCCAAGCAGCTAAGTTTTTCTCCATGAGACTGATTGATGAACAGATGGATGTCACTGAAGATTGGCAGACTTTAGCATATCTACCAGCTCAGTGAATTAAGCAGAATTCTGTTGGTATGTCTGAGCGGCCTGAAGTATCTTCCTGTTGAGTTCAGGGTCATCTTTGACAGACTCTTGAATGGTAGAAACGCTCTTGGTGATATGGCTGAGCAATTCATTGAACTTTGTGAGGTGCCCATTAAGAGAAGTCAGGTTGAATGCAACATCAGCCTGCTGTTCCAAAGTGTTTTCATGAAAGGCTTCCACTGAGTCTCTAAGGTTAAAGTAGTGAATAGCCTGCTCAGTGTGCATGTCGAACACATCTTCAGTGATATCAGTGTAGATGACTTTGTAGGCCTTTTTCAGGAATTTCATCAGCTTTCTTTCAGTAAGGGGCCTGGAGTCATCATACTTAGCCAAAGTTTCAGGAGAGGAAGATTCTGGTGCATTATCTTTTGAAGGAGCAACGGGAGACTGAGGAGATTAGTCAGTTTATGTTGTCTTAGTCTCCATATCATCACCAGCTTCATAGAACTCTTCCTCACTGACCTTGCTATCATCATCATCAGAGTCAAGAACAGCCTGAAAAGTAGCCATCGAATTAGTTGGCAAGAACAGGTTAGCCGGCTGCTCTTCAAAATAAGACTTGCCTTGGTTTTGGTCACTCCCTGACCCCTTTAATCCAACAGACTGGGTTTTGTCCGTTTGGTGACTAGAGTCAGTTTGTGAAGACTGGGCAACTCCGGGAGGGGGTGTAGGTTCCATATCAGTGGGTGGTTTTAATCCCTCTGAGTCTTTGTCCCCTATGAATCCTTCAAACACTGACGGGTGTACTTCAGTGTCATCATTAGAAATCAGTGAAATGTTGAGGCCCCCCGTTCCAACAGTCTGGTGCTGGCCTGTCGAAGATTTAGGGGCCGCCACTCCCTGAGACTCTGGTTGTGATGTACCACAGACGTTAGCGGGAAAGGTGGAAGGCGCTCCTCTACAAGCTGGTTGTATGTTTCCCTCTGGATCTTTGGGAGTAGTCGTGTGGACCAAGGACACTGACTGTGATTTGTCAGTGGCCTTCGTTGTCCCTGGGGGTGTTGGAGCCTGGTCATGGGTGACTGTTTTAGGCTTAGGTCGTCTTTTTGGCTTAGAAGCCTGTGTCCCTGAAGCCTTAGGGCCCTATGCCTTTGGTTTGGTTTTTGGCACAGTCTGAGACTTCCCTGTCCTCTTAGGATGGGAAGGTGGGTACACTGAGTCCCTCCGGTTGTTTATGGCAACCATATGGGCCGTCAATTCTATGTTGGAGACTGAGGATGGGTCTTTTGAAAAATTTGAAGAACTCAGGATGGCTGGTAAAGAACTTAAGTGTTCATCCTGAGTGTAATCACAACCCAGTAACCTTTGAAGAGCACATGAGATAAACCTAGGATACGACACATAGTGTAGCCTAGTTTTATTCAATAGCTTGGTTACAAGATCACCATAAATGATCTCTCCGATGTCGATAGTGACCCCGTTCATTAGGCAATCAGCCATCATCATCTGAACAGAGTTAATCTGCTCAGTGGATGAATGGTTCCCACCGAGAACTTGAATCATAAAAGTGAACAGGATCTTCCAAGCCATGGGAAAAGAGCTCTTGGTGACAGGGGACTTGTCCAAATATTTTGGATCCAAAGCAATTTTCTCTAACGCTGATTGAACATTATTTGGGTCAGGGTGTGCAACATATTTTCCATTGTTATAATCAAGTCCTGTTGCTGAGCAAAACGTTTTGAAATCCAAGACAAATTTTCTTTTCCCATTTAAAACAGAGAAGCTGATGAGAAATTCTTTGAGGGGCCTGAGTTCGTTTTCATCAGCACTGGGTGTCGGGTCATGGGCATGAGTAGTACACCAGAACTCCCTGAGGAGGTGATGATACTGAAAGTAGGGTGTTGAGGTGAAGGCAGTTTTCAAAGGACAATTAAACAAAAACTTCATTATTTCCTTGTAGGCAAGGACATTGGTTGGGTGGTTAAAATTCCCTACAACATTGTTTGTTTTTAATTGCACATCAGCCAGAGTCATTTTTGCCCATTGAGGTGCAAGCCAGATTCCTTGGTCTTCTGCCATTTTTAGTTCAGGAAAAGTTTTTTTTTACAAAAAATTTAATGGCAGAATATCACACACCAGATGATCCACAAGTTAAGTCCAACTTGTTTTCTGTCGTGAAATGGGTGATATTGTTATCAGGATGTTTGCAAAGATTCTTGACCAAGAAAAGAAGTTTTCAAAAGTTTTTGTTATTTTGTTTTGAAAAATTACACACAACTTTGCAATGGAGAAATTTTTGCAGAGTTTCTTTAAGAAATTTTTGTATGTGTATTTTGTGATTTTGGAAAGGGGTATTTATAGAGGGTGAGGGATACCATTGGTCAGAAATTTTGAAAATCAAAATGAATAACCGTTTTGGGATCCGCATTAAATGCCACCACTCCACATACCTAAGTTTTTCGCAACTGTCGAGGTAAACAGTGCAAAGAGCCTGCACAAAATGCACTTTTGTAGACATGATGTCACAAAAATATCAAGGGGTATTATTTGTGAGGGAAAACATTAAATGCCTAGTGGGATGTTGATGTGTAAGTGGGGGCTCAAGGTGTGGATGCCAGTAAGGCAGAGACATATATTCCTATATTAAATAGAAAACTCAGTTACCAACCTAGGACATCTACTAACTAGATACTTGAAGCATTTAGTTATGCAGTGAATTACATTAGTATAATGTCCTGAGCCCCCTAAATGAGAATTCATTCAGTGTGAATTGTTTTAGGTAGGGAGATCAGTGAGTTAAAATCTCAAAGTGAGAAGTTACCTGCGAATGATTTTGGTGATGTTGAAGGATTTCACTGAGGAAGGTTGATTATCAGGGGATAAGAATATACACCATGTATGATATCTCAATCAGTGATCTGATTATCAATATCTAACATGCCTAATTCTGATTCCGGCCTGGTGAAAGTAGGTTCATCTAAGGGTTTTGTGAAGATATCAGCTAGCTGATACTCAGTGGGAATGAAGTGTAATTCAATATCACCTTTCATGATGTGATCCCTGATAAAATGATATCTGATATCAATGTGTTTTGTTCTTTGATGAAGCACAGGGTTGTTTGAAATGGCAATAGCACTTGTGTTATCACAAAAGATGGGTACCATTTTTTAATGAATACCATAGTCACTGAGCTGACTTTTCATCCATAGTACATTTGCACAACAACCTACAGCAGCAATATATTCAGCTTCTGCTGAGGACATTGCGACAGATTGTTGCTTTTTAGCACTCCAACAGACTAACTTTCCTCCAAGAAATTGGCAGGAGCCTGAAGTACTCTTTCTATCCATGTTGCATCCTGCATAATCAAAGTCAGAGTATCCTTTGAGATCAAACCCTGAACATTTGGGATAGTAGAGTCCAAGACTGGAAGTGCCCTTAAGATATCTCAGTATCCTTTTGACAGCAGTGAGATGAGATTCTTTTAGATCAGACTGGTATTTTGCACACAAGCACACTGAGAATTGAATATCAGGTCTTGAGGCAAGAAGATACATCGGTGACCCAATCATGCCTCTGTATAGAGTAGGATTAACTAATTTTCTAGCAAGGTCAGCTCCTAGATTATTAGGAGGTACCATTGGAGTTTTCACTGAGGCACAGTCACTGAGGTCATACTTTTTAAGTAGGTTCCTAGTATACTTTTCTTGACTGATGGAAATTCCTTTCTCATTTTGTTTGATTTGTAGTCCAAGAAAATAAGTGAGTTCTCCCATCATACTCATTTCAAACTTCTTTGTCATCAGCTTTTCAAACTGCTTACAAAGTTTGTAGCTTGTTGAGCCAAATATGATGTCATCCACATATACTTGGACTAAAATCACATCTTCTTTTGTCCTATATGTGAACAATGTATTGTCAATTTAACCTCTGACAAACGTGTTTTGTATCAGGAAGGCTGAAAGAGTTTCATACGATGTCCTGGGAGCTTGTTTTAGTCCATAAAGGGCTTTGTTAAGCTTGTAGACATGGTTGGGAAACTCACTACTTTCAAATCCAGGTGGTTGTTGCACATATACATCTTCTTTAATGGTACCATTTAGGAATGCACTTTTTACATCCATTTGGTAGACTTTAAAGTTCATGTATGTTGCATATGCAAGGAAGATCCTGATGGCTTCCATTCTAGCAACAGGTGCAAAGGTTTCCTTATAGTCAATACCCTCTTGTTGATTATATCCTTTTGCAACAAGTCTTGCTTTGTTTTTGACTACTATTCCTGACTCATCCGTTTTAATTTTGAAGACCCATTTCATTCCAATGATAAACACTCCCTGAGGACATTCAACTAAGGTCATGACATCATTTCTATCAATTTGTTCTAACTCATCTCTCATGGCCTGAACCCAACTCTCATATTTAAAGGCTTCTTTAACATTTTTAGGCTCTATTTCTGATAGAAAATCAACATAGAGACATACATTGGCTGAAGCGCCTTGAATTTGGCAGCCATGCTCCTTGTAAGCATGCCTTCAGAGGGTTCACCTATGATGTTAACAAGTTCAATTGCTTTGGACTTGGTCCAGCTATCCTGAGGTCTTGGATAGGAATTGGAACTTGTAGAGGCCTGATGTATACATGGAGTGGGGTCTGACATGGGTGCCTGAGGTACTTCAAGATTGAGATTTTCAGCAGCCTCAATATGGTTAGCTTGAGTTGTGGTATTCTGAACAATAGGTTCAATGTGGTAGTCTCATTGGAGACTGGTTGAGTTTCTATGAACTCACTGATGGTGGGTTGAGGTAGGTTGTATGGATTGATGTAGTATGAGACATCAGCATTAGCTTGATATTGTATGGAGAGATTACTTTCAGGATGAAACACATCAAGAGGATATCTTGATGAGTTATCAATACCAATTTCTTCCACTGTTGAATTTGAAAATCTAACAGCTTCAGTACTCTCATCAAAAGTGACATGGAAGGTTTCCTCAGTTTGTTGTCTCCTGGTGTTGAATACCCTAAAGGCTTTTGAGACAAGGGAGTACCCTAGAAAGTACCCATCATCAGCTTTTGCATCAAACTTTCCAAGATGATCCTTATGATTATGGATAAACACAGGACATCCAAACACATGGAAATAGCTGATATCTGGAATTCTTCCTTTAAATAACTCATAGGGAGTTTTGCTATGTCTCTTCACAATGATGGACCTGTTTTGTGTATAGCAGGCTATTTTTACTGCCTCAGTCCAAAAATGTTTGGAGAGAGCAGATCCATTAAGCATTGTTCTAGCAGCCTCAATGAGGGTTCTGTTTTTTTCTTTCAGCAACTCCATTTTGTTCTAGGGTGTAAGGAGAGGTAAAGTTTTGAGAGATACCCTTCTCATCACAGAAACATTCAAGGTCATTGTTTTTGAATTTAGTTTCATTATCAGTCCTGATTTGTTTGACCCTGATGTCATTTTGGTTTTCAATCTTCCTGATGAAGGACATGATTGTTTCAGCAGCCTGACTCTTTTTGGTCAGAAAATATACCCAAGTGAATCTTGAGTATTCATCCACAATGACCAAAGTGTACTTCTCATGATGGATAGCCATTGGACTGATGGGTCCAAAAAGATCCATGTGAAGTAGGTGCAGGCAATTGGTGATAGAGGAATTTTGTTTGGTTTTAAAGGATGCCATGTGGTGTTTACCTTTCTCACAGGCAGGGCAGGGTTTATCTTTTGAGAACACTCGTGATGGTAAGCCAAGGACTTTGTTTTGTTTGGCCAGGTTGTTTATGTCTTTGAAGTTCAGATGGGAAAGTATTTTATGCCAAAGCCAGTTGAGGGTTTCAGTGGCTTTAGCAAAGAGACATGTTCCATTCTGAGTGAGTGAGGACATATCCAAAACATAGACATCCTGCCTTCTTAGTGCAATAAGAACTACTTCTTTGTTTGCATTAAAGATAGTACCTTGCTTATCATCAAACTGAACTATTTATTTAGCATCACATAGTTGACTGACACTGATCAAATTGTATTTAAGACCATTAACATAAGTAATTCTAGTAAAAACTATTCCACTACAGTTCACTGAACCATAACCTTCAGTGAGACAAGATGAATTATCAGCAAATACCACCTTCGGTCCTGGTTCTTCTACATATTTGTGCATATATTCCTTCACGTCAGTCATGCTTCTTGAACATCCACTATCAAGATGCCAAATAGGATCTCTGGCATGTCTCTGCACAAATGTAAACTGAGTTAGTTTTTCTTGTGAACCCACTTTCTGGTGGGTTTGGCTTTAATGGCCTTTTTGAACTGAGATATTAATCCATGATCAGTGGTGGTGTGAATGTTGCTTCCACAGATGTTGCATCTAGGAGAAGGGGTAGTTTGTTGGCTTGGCTTGGTAATTCCTCTCCTAGACTGAATAACATGTTCATGTCCTGAACTGTCATGAGTGGGATCTCCACAGATATCACAACATGGATACATCAAACAATCATCAGGGAGATGATCATTGAATCCACAGTGAATGCAAGATGTGAATGGTTTTGCTTTCTGCCTTATCTGTTTGGAGCCAAAGGCATAGTTATGAGACTGAGCATTATGATAGGATACAGCACTTGATGAGACTGTGTAAGATAGACGATCAGAGGTTCTGTGATCATCCTTTTTACATATCATGCAATAAAGGATCCTATAACAGTCATTAGTGGTATATGTTGTATAACTACACAGTTCACATCTTATTTTTGGTTTAAATGTTGCCTTGGATTTGGCAGAAATTGAGGAAGCTGGTTTAATTTCCTTTTCCAAAGGTTGAGTTTTCTTCTCAGATGATTCAATCTTTTCACTCAACTTCCTAACAAGTTCAGCCAACTGATCAAATTTGGAATCAGGGCTCTCAGTGATAACCTCATTTGAGACTGAGGTTGTGGAGTCATCATTTGTGGTAGAGACTTCAGTGAGTGGTCTTTTCAAGATAGTTCTTCCTAAACCAGCCTTCTCTCTTGGAGAGTGTTGAGTATACACCAAGGGTGTTAGCTCAGAGCTGGGTTCAGCTCCCTGAAGAACTTTCAGTGGTGGGAGTAGACTCTGTGATATAGGTTCAGACTCAATTATGGACTCAGGGAGACTAGACTCATCAGTGACACCAAGCATATTTTTGATGGCCTGACTTTCAGGTTCCAAAATTTTACTAGTGTTAAAGTTTGGTAGTTTGCTATCTGGGTTGACTCTTTCAATCCAGTCACTGGATTTTGGTGCCATTTCCTTGTTAAAGGATATGCCTGAAGGCAGAAATGCCTTTTCACCATGATTCTCACTTGAGGACTCAGTGGTTTGATCTTCACCAATAATAGCTTTCTTATTACTTGGTGTGAGACTCACTGAGTCAAAAACCCTAGGGTTTTTCTGAGTCCACTTATATATCACAGCCTTTTCTTTCTTAAGTTCTTCTTGAAGAGCCTGGTTTTGTTTTACTAGTTCAGTGTTTTGAATTTGAAGTGTAACAACCTCAAGTTTTGCTTGTTTTAAAACCAGTAATTCATCTCTACACTTATTTAATTCAAAAGTTAACTTATTGAATTTTGAAAACAGATTTTGTATTTGCTCTTCAACAAACTTAAGATCTACATTTAAGTAGTTTAAAAAGGATTGCCAATCAGCATCATCATCCATAGATAACAAAATGTTTACCTTTTTCATGGTGATGTTGACCCATTCTAGCATGGCTTTTTCCAACAGCCATCTTGTTGTCATCAGAAAGTGCCATCAGTGCACTGACCCTTACTTCTTCATCAGAGGAGACAGCTTCCTCATCCCAATCATAGGCTTCAACAACAAGTACCTTGTTCTTGCCTTGAACAAGTTTGGTAGGTGCAGCCTGAGGAACTGAGGGAGTTGTCTCAAGGAGAGCAAGTTTAGCTTTTGCTTTTCTGTACTTAGCTTCAAAATCTTTTTGAATATTTGCATTTTGAAAATGTTGAGTGGATTGAAGCATTTTTGGTTGAAACTTGCTAGTTCCTGAGGAAGAATTACTACCAGAAGGTTTGTATGAAGGATCTGAGGTTGTTTTTGAAAAACAATCTTTAGCAAAGTGACCCTTTTTGCCACAGTTGAAACATTCAGTGGATTCATTTGCCTTAGCTTTTTGAAAATTTAACTTGTTTCTTTTAATAAAACGTTTTGAATTTGCTAAAAGAGCCCTTTCTTGAAATTCAACTTGAAGATCATTGAGGTACTCTTCACTGGTTCTCATATCAACCTCATCATCAGAATCATCTTGAAAATCATGCACAACACCATTAGAATAGAAGGCAGTGGATATGGGTGAGACAGTCAGGGCCTTTTTGTTTTCTTGAGCCTTTTCAGGTTATCGCCTTGCGATTAAGTTGTCTTCATAGACAAACTTCCCATATATTTGAGGCAGCTCAAGATTCTGAATGTGATTAGCATTCCTGAGACCCTGATAGAAGTTTAACCACTTCTCAGGAAGACTGTTGACAAAGCCAACGTTGATTTCATGCTTAGACAATACTACACCATCATTTGAGAGCTCATTGAGCAAGGTTTTGTATCGGGTATAGGTCTTTCAGATTCTTTGGCCCTGAAAGTGTTATACTCAAGTTTCAGGTCCATGACCCTATTTTCCTTGGTATCTGATGAACCGTCAAAGCTATGAACCAAGTCAAGCCAGGTTTGTTTGGCTGTTGGACAGTTAATGACTGATTCCAATGTATCGTCAGGGAGACATGATATAATGATGCTTTTTAGGCGTTGGTCCTGATTGACCACCCTCCTCTCATTAGGAGTCCATTGTGCTTCAGGTTTGGGTAAACCTTGAGCAGTCGTTGGGACAAAGGGACCTTCATTGAGACACTTGATGTAGTATGGTTCCATACCAGTCAAGTAGCAAAGTATACGCTTTTTCCACTTGCTAAATTTTCTAGCTTCTAGTCTAGGAGCGACAGCTGAATAGCTACCTCCCTTTTTATCAACTAGCTGGGGTACATCGCTATCAGCCATGGTGGGATCTTGATTTTAAAAACTGAGCACTCTTTTGTGTGAAAGATTTTGAAAAGTTTTACAAATTAGAGGCTCTGATACCACTTGTTAGACCCTTTTACTTGGTTAAGGTTAACTATAAAGTTAATCTAACCAAGTTCCATGGTATAGCGAAGTATTGATTAATTATGAAAAGTAAATAAACGTAAAAGATAAGACACAAAGTTTTTCAACGTTTAATTCTTTATTAGAAATTAATCAAATGAATTATACCCAAGTGTTTGCAGAACAACACTTGGGATTGAAATGACAAGTATGGTGTACTCCTCACTAAACCCAAACTAAGTTTGAGTGACAACTAAGATCCTGCTGAGCTAACTCAGGGATTGTGTTGTTCTTTGGAGAGAGTAAAGATTTGGTTTGTGAATGTCTAAGCATTGAGTGCATAAACGTAATCTTTACCTCTCTCACTTATTCTCTATTTATACATAAGTAATTTCTAACACTTACCTAATGGATAAAGACTACAAGACAATATTACATCATCCTATATTGGACAAAATACATAGGTATTTTGTCCCTGTTACAATTAGCTATAAGTAGTAAAGGACAAGGATGCTTTCTGGTCTTCAGTGTTGACACAAGTCTTGGTATTATACTCATTCAGGGAAATTTGACCTTTGCATGATAAGGACCATCCCTCATCCATTCAAACTTATCCCGCCTAATCCCGCCTTTACTTCAGTCTTCTTGTCTTCAGTCTTTGTTCACTCAGTGATCTTAGTTGGTGAGGAGTCATGGAACTCAGTGAGTTATTGTCATCCCTCACTGAGTCCATCATCCTCTTCTTTGGCTCAGGTATCATTCACTGAGAACCGCCTCACTGAATGGTGAACCTTTCTTCATAGATTTGCCCTGAGCGTCTTGAGGATGACTCACTGAACAACTATGCATTCAGTGACTTGTTTGGCGTTCTCGGTTATCAAACACTTAGGATATTTTATGTTCAAATCCTAGATTAAGGAGTGTGGGTTTTAACAGACCCAACAATACTAATTGTTAATAATTTACTGTTGTATTAGGCATAACAGAAATCCACGGACAAGTAGTAGTAGCTCATACATGAACAGCGACCGCCATTTTTCTATACCTCAAGGTGAGTCTATTGCTACATTCGTGATATGGTATTTGCTTCAACAATATGTGCTATCATTGATCTTTAAATCCACTTAAAATTCCTTATTTTTTTATTTTTTTTTTATTATTTTTTTTTTAATTTGTGTCTATTCCTTTTAATGAATACACAGAACCACTCATGGACTACAAATTAAAAATAGATATTAGCAACAAAAGAATGTCACCAAAAATACCTACATAAGACCAAGACGAAGAATTTAAGTAGCAGTACATCCATTCTACAAACGCACCGTATACATAAGACTTGCACTAGCCAATCTTACTAAAGTTGGCACATTATATCATCACTAATGTTTTGCCTTAAACTTTTGCAGACAGAAGCAGGTTAACATACCTACTCTTTTATCCGAAACTGACAAGCAAGCAATATCACATGAACTAAAGGCTTTGTTTATGCTAGAGTAGTTTCAAGCTTAACATTTTTAGTAAGTTTATCGTTTTCCATTTTGTTGGTACTGTGGTGAAATTTGTGTTAAAAATAGATTAAGTTTGAATACATTGTTTCTCTTATTGCCAACTATTCCAGTAAGGATACATCTTTCACCAGATGAGAATACAAGCTTCATTAGGTATATTCTCAACTTCATAGTTTAATATGCATTATGGCTGCAATAGCGTTACCTCTATTTGTTTTCCATTTGGTTGTGTTTTGACAAAAAAACAAAAACAAATACCAACTGAAAAGTAATTACCCGCTATAACAAAATTAACGAATCCAATAAAACCAACACTTATGAATAACATTTAAAAAAATAACCACCAACTACGACTCCTCGCCGCAGCGCGGCGAACCGGTGCCCGACACGTTACTATTTATGAACAAATAATTTGTAACTTATGTTAAAATCTATTTTTGTTCTAAGAAAAACTTGTGACTATGTATAAAAAAAGACTTTAACCATTTATGTTTTGCTAAAATAAAGTTTATAATTTTCGTTAACAAAATATAGCAAAGATCGAAAAATATAAATAAGGTTTTTGGATGATATTTGTATTAACAATATCCCCTTTTTGTTGAGGACAAAACATAACATTTATTTTTAAGCAAAAGGATAAATGAAGTTCAAGTCTTTTAAAAATAAAGATTAAACTTATTTTTATGCAATGTGTTGGTTTGAATTGCTATAAAAGTTCTAATTTTGACAAAATATTAGAGTTGATTATATGATTTTAAGTTTAATATTTTCTCCCCCTTTTTGTCGAAACAAAAAAAAAAAAAAAGAGATGCAAAGCGGAATGTGATGCTAGCCCGAGCTTGATTATCTTCACCTTGGATAATACTCTCCCTTGTTGGGGTGCCAAGTACATGGATTTTGAAGGCTACAAAATAAAGTGTTAGTGAAACATGGTCTAAACAAGGTCTAAACCAACATAACAAGTTAAATAATGCAACCAAAACACAACATATAATAGAACACCATTCATTCAAGTAAAATTCATTTTGACCAAAGTCAAAATGATGGGACAAGAAATGAATAAAAAGTCCTATATCTAAAGTTAAACAATGAAAAATAACATGGAAGTAAAAAATACGACAACTATAAAAAGAAAATAAAGATCCTAATTTAAAGTCCTAAGTTATTGGTTCCTCCTAATAAACTCTATTGTTGTGGAGGATGAGTAAGAGTGTTAAGACGCTCGAGGATGTGTTGAAGGATGAATCTCATTTCATCTTGGAGTTGGTGAACCATGATTTTGATTCGTTCACTTATCCTCTCCGTTCTCTCACAATGAGAACAATCTTGGAGGAGAATGTTTGGTGGTAGGAAAGGTACATTTGTTGGTGGTAGTGGTGGAGGAACATTTGTTGATTGTTGGTTGGAGTTTTGTGGAGCTACAATGAAGGAGAGCAATGTTGTTTGTAGTTGCATAGCATCATGAAGGTGAGAGTTCACCATGTTAGAAAAGGCATAGAGGTTATCAAGTTGATCATTAATTTCCTCTTGAGTTTGTGGAGGATCAATCCACATGGAATCGTCAATGTCCCTAAGAGTAGTGGAAAATGAAGAAGGTTGATGAGATGGTGGAGCATGATCACCATAAAGTGGCCCATGGATGTCCCTATAAATGGGATGAAAGAATAAAGGTTGAGGTTGAGATGGTTGGGATGGTTCATCATCAATTGGTTCATTGGGCAAGAAGGATGCTCGAGGTGGTTGGTTGGCCATTCTTTCAATGGAGGCAAATGATGGTAATGGTGGTTGATTTGTTGCTTTCGGAGGTAGGTCTTCTAAAGTTTCCAAAAAATGATGTAGTGAAGTTAGTGGAGTTGTAAAGAGTTATATTGGTTATAGTTTTGGTGACTTTGGTGGTGATGGTGATTTTGGTGGTTAACATGGTGCCGGAGGTGGTGTGGTAGCTACCAGAGTTTTTGTTGGTGGTGGTGTTGTCACAATGGTTTGTGGTCTTGGTGATGGTGTAGGAGTGGTAAGAGTTAAGAAGTTTTCATCTTGGATTGGAGATGAGATGGTTAGAGGTGATGAATATGATGATGATGAGCTTAGGTTGACAAAACAACAAGGTTTACACTTATCCTTGCGGTTCTTCTAGGTGGTTTTGATAGTTATGATGAGTTGCTTGCTTTTGTCATTGTAAGCAATGCTTATAAGATGCTAAAGATTAAGAGAAGTGATGGTAAATGTGAGAATTTATATCCAGGAAGTACTAATTTATAAGGTTGAAGATTCATGGAAGAGTGTTTGGATTTGATGTTGAACCATACACAAATGGTGGTTCCTAATCACTTGGAAGTGTTAAAGATGGTTGTCAAGTCATCAAAGTCAAACCAATGGAGGAGGTTGAGTGATTTGGGATGGATATGCAATAAATGAGTTGCAATCATTACAAAATCTTTGTGGTCAGAGGGCCCACGGATGGCAAGGAACTAAATAAAGGGATCATTCCCTTATAGAAAAAGGTAACTTGAGGTAGTTATGAGAATTTTCAAAAATTTAGAGGGAAATGGTTTCCTATTGGTTCTAATGTGGTAAGAAGGTCCTGATGTTATAGGGAAACAGTAAAAAGTATCTAAGAAACAAAAATGAATGATTTAGGGTACGGGATAAACCAAAAATTTAAAAATTTGAAAAGAAACTAGCTGTTGCTTGGCGGAACCATTCGACAACACAAGCGGAACCCCTAATTTGTTTTCGCCTGATCCTTCAGGCTATTTTTGCGGAACCAAAAAATTGCAAGGACTGAACCCTTTATTTGGTTCCGCCCTATCCGCCGAGCCAAAAAGGTTCACATGGCACATTTTCGAACCCCCGAACCATGTTCAAATCCCGTAAATTTTCCTAAAACATATGTAATTAATTAAGTGTGATTGAAAAATGACAAAAACACAGGTATAAACACAAGTACCGATGTAGATCAAGCAGGCGCTAAAATTTTCACTTATAAAAGTGAAAGCATGGAAAAATGATAACATCCGGATGTTATCCACCTGCATGATTTCATTAGTACATATAATTGTTCATAGTTAAGTTATCATCCTAGAAAAACACAAATCCATAATACATCATTGTTTAAGACCAAATGTACCAAACACTCATAAACTCGCTCATTGCCTATCGAGCTTCTTGTTGATCTTAGTTCAGAACCTTCCGAGGCACTTGAACATTCCCCTTGTTTGCTTGAATTCTTCAGATTGGTTCATAATTGTTGGAAGTTGTTTGAAGTATTCAAGAGGAGGGATCCTAGACTTTGAAAGTCCATCATCTTTGCTCATTGATGATGATGAGGAAGTAGGAGGATGAGGACAGTTACCTTGTGTCTTAGCTACTCTCTTCTCGCTTAAAGGTACAAAGATGTGAGGAACGAGAGAGTAATCCGGACAAAACCCTTTGGAACTAGGTGGAATGGGTGCAAAAGCTATAAAGAGATGGGTGAGAAGCATCCCGTATGGAAGAGCGGTGGTTCCTAGTAAAGGTATGTCGGCCATCCTTTTGGCCATATAGTAAGCCAAATTGAAAGGTTGGCGAGTGGACAAGCAATAGAGCATATAGCAAAGGCAAGTATTGATGTGATCACGGTTTCCGATGGTGCACGTGACATTGGCCCTAAGGACTTCTTCCCATTTCCTAAATTGGGGTTTAAGCTCATTGAGTTCCATACCAAAAGGATATTTATTGACTTCATTACCCGCATGGTTTCTCCTAGTGTCCGAGGTTCTAGGAAGAAAGAGATGTTCACAAATGATTTCCTTGCTAACTAGAGGAGTATCGTATGGATGGATACGATCAACACTTGAGTCAAGAGTTGTGAGGGACCATTTACCCGAGTAAAGGCATGTGCCTCTATTGGGAATACCAAGGACTTGAGCAAACTGATTAAGAGGTATGTTGAAGGTGTTTTAGTTCACACTTGTTGATATAAATAATGTTTAAAAACATTATTAATATTTCTCAATAAATCAATGTTTTGATAATCACAAAACTCAAATAAAATTAAGTCAAGGTTAAGACGTAAACAAGTATTTAGTAACAAATATTTATCTCTACATCTAATATCACTTAAGGTATGCATAAACTAAGCATCTTATGCATTACATGATCAAAGGAAACCTTCTCTTAAGACATAACATTTTATAAAATGATATTAACATTTTATATATATTAGTAAATCATTTTTGGTATTGTTGTATTAAACTACAAAGATATGATTTCAAATTTCCAACCAAAAAGGGCAAATTTTATCCAGAAAAACTTTTCCAACGTTCAGGAGGGCGGCCCCCTTAATTATACTAGGCGGCCCCCTTAATCATTAAGGGGACCGGCACGCTCCAGAACAGTACTTTCTGGCTCTTTAAATACTGGATCATTCCACATATTTTTCTCACCTTTTTGCACTAAAAACTTTCTGATCCAACCTCCGTTTCTATATCAAAAATCCTTTGATCGTATAATTCATAAGTCTTTGTTTCCAAGTGATCCAAAGCTTCATCCACTCAAGTGCAAGAAGAAGAACACTCCTTTACATCCATTTAATTGTAGTAGTGTTGTGATTAGCTATTTTCATATTGTAGTAGTGTTAGATATTTGTAAAAGTGTTGTGAGAATTTGTTAATTGTAGAAACTAGGTGTGTTGTAAAGTAGTGTAGTAGTTGTGATTTAGTTGTGTATAGAAGAAGGTGTGAAGTTGACAAGGTGTGAAGTCTTGAAGAAGTTGTGAAGTTGTGAAGAAGGTGTGAAGTCTTGAAGAAGTTGTGAGATTGGTTCTAGCTACGATTAGAACTCGACATTTAGCTTAGTGTCGTTAACTCTTGTAAACCAAGGTGTGTAAGGTTTCTCCACCATAAGGAGTTTGTTGACATAGTGAAGAAAACTCTCGAGTGTGGTACTCGGGGAGTGGAGTAGGGCAAGGAAGGTGTCCTTGTAGCCGAACCACTATAAATTCGCGTGTTGTGATTTGATCTTTTTAACTCTATCTTTTCTTCATTCTATTTCAATACTTGCATTATTAGATTAGACTTGCTTATATTGGTTGTTACTTGAATTCACTTGAGATCGAATCGAAAGTTTTTATAAGTTACAAAACATTTTAGAAATAAATTTAAAAAGGACGTAAACTATTCAAACCCCCCCCCCCCTTCTAGTTTTCCACAATTGGTATCAGGACCCACGTTTAGCAAGATCTTTAAAATATATTGTATTTTAAAACTTGTAACGATCTATGGAATCTGAAAAATATTTAGAAGGGCAATCTATGCAAAGACCACCACTATTTAAAAGTGATGGATTTTTATATTGGAAAAATAGATTCGAAACTTATGTGAAGTCAAAAGATCTAGATCTTTGGCATGTTATTACTAATGGTGATTTCTTACCTATTCAAAATAACCCTGAAACAATGAAAGATGAAATCGTACCTTTTGAAAAACAAAATGATGATTTAAAAAGAAAACTTGCTAAAAATAATGAAGCTAAAATGGTCATTTATAATGCGCTACCACGTAAAGAGTACGAAATGATCTTTATGTGTGAAACCGCAAAAGAAATTTGGAACTCTTTATTAATAACTCACCAAGGTAATAGTCAAGTCAAAGATAATAAGATAGATCTACTTGTTCAACAATATGAGCAAAGCAAGTCAATCGCCTTGAAAGCTAGAAAGGAATCTAGTATCGAAGATAGCTCATCTTCCAAAAGTGATGACGAAGAATATGCCATGGCCGTAAGAGATTTCAAGAAATTCTTCAAAAGGCGAGGAAGATTTGTAAGACAACCACATGATGAAAAGAAAGCATTTCAAAAGAGTAAGGATGACAAGAATGAAAGGAAATGTTTCAAGTGTGGTGATCCAAATCACGTCATTGGAAAATGTCCAATGATGACAAGAGATCAAAATCAAAGAGCATTTGTTGGAGGAGCTTGGAGTGATAGCGATGAAGATGAGAAAGAAACAATAAAGGGAGAGAAGTGTCTTATGGCGAAGACATCAAATGAGGTACGCTCCGAAACCGAATATTTTAGTGATGAAAATTTATCATTAGATGAAAAAGACTTAGATAATGAATATAATAGACTATGCAAATTAGGACAACTAGTAATGGCCAAAAACAAATCACTAAAATACATAAACAATCAATTGGAAAATGAAGTACTAGAACTAAAAATTAAAATACATCAACTTGAAAAAGGTAAAGAAATTTTTGAAGAATGTAAATCATGTCAAGAGCTTAAAGGTGAAAACGAAATACTCAGGGAAGAAATTCGCAAACTTGATAAATTTGAAAATAGTAGTCACTCACTTAGTAAAATAATAAGTATTCAAAGAGTATCCGGAGATAAAACCGGTTTAGGATTTAACTCAAATGAAGCTTCAACAAGCGAGATTAAAAATGTCAAATTCGAAAATTGTCACAACCCACAATTTCAGGTCATCCTTCCAAACTTCGACATTTTACTATTCACAAGTTACTATTCATCGATCACTATTCATCGTTTTACTATTCATCGTTTTTGAGGTCAATTTGACATTCCGAGACATATTCAGAAAATTTACTATTCACTTGACACTATTCATTTCCGAGAGGAAACCACTATTCACGTGCATTATTCATGTCATCGTAAATTTAGTTTACGTGTGTTCAAATTCGCGTAACCGTATTGGTTCAGGAGCGAATTCATGCATTATTATCAGGGACACTTCATACGGACTAGAAATAGTCTGCATATCATCATTAGGGCACTTGCATGCTATTCCACTCGTAGGATAACTAAATTTATACTTTTGGTATAATTAACGATTTACGTACGTTTATTTCAAATAAACACTAATACGCGAACGATAAGTGTCTAACATGTCCGACACTCCCGACTATGATCCTAATACCTTTTTATACTCATTTCTATAATATCAAAACTATAATATTAATTTACCCGGTATTTTGGAAATTAACTATTACGTATCGTACGTTTAACTTAATAACGCCAGGTTTTCACCAAAATTAAACGATAATCACCCAAACTCTCCGTACTTGTACCCGACATATTTTTACAACTTTTATAACTTTATTATGACCCGAATAACTTCAACAAAATTTATTTCTAACAAACCCGGTACTCGATTAAACCTTAAACCTAAACCTAACCTAACTACACTTTATTACTAACACTAATTTTTACTAACTAACTACCCAACATCTTCCCCTTTTCCCTCCCCAAAACCGGCCAACCCCCCCCCCCCCTAAAGGTCTTCCAACTTTAATAACCTCACCAAACTTATTAATTGTCCACCTAACAATTGTCTCAAGTATATATTAAACTTTTTTTTTACTCTTTCATCACAAAATCACTTTTTACTTACACTTAGCAACTTTTCTCTTCATTTTCTTTGAGCTTGGTTCGATTTGGGATAAACAAGGAGCAAGGAGGAAAAATTTTACAAGATCATATCATAAACTAGTTAGTATAATCATCCTTGTTAGAGTTTTGAAATAAAAACTCAAGGATTAGTAAGCTTTTTATCATCTAAACTCTCTAAACCATCAAGTAAGTTTACAAACTCATTTTTATGATTTTTACAAGTTATTATTATGTCTATATATTTTTCTTACAAGATCTTACACATGCATCAACTTGTACCACTTCATTTTTGTATATATTAACTTTCAAGCCCTAGAAATGGAAACATATGAAACTCTTGTTAGACCTAGTGGTTTGATGATATTTTAGGACCCATGACACCCTAAGAAGGTGTATGGTAGGTTTAGACTAGCTTTGTGGTGTTTGAAAGTGGATTGATGGAGGATGGAACTAGTTTAGAGACTTGAAAATGGTTTTTGAAACTTTTGAAATACCTACTGTCCCTATTTTAATTTCGTGGGAAAATCAGTAGATGATGACCAAGTTTTGACCAAAGATTTAGAAAATACATTCAAAAACGAAACTTTAGGCGAAAGAATCAATTAAAACGAGTTTATAACGAAGGAGTTATGATTTTTGCAAACTTAACGACGAAAACTACTTTTCAGAAAACTGCTTGCTGTTTGGCAGAATACGACGGGTATTTTGAAGTAGTAAACGTAACTTTAAGGAGCCGAGTTGTCTAAAATATACTAGTATACACAAAGACGAATCCGTGGACATAAAGAACAAGGAAAACGAGCTTGAAACGACAAAGTTATACCCATTCTAACATCGTCAAACTATATATATATATTTTTTGGTCACAAATAAAAATAATAACGTACGTACTAAACGGTAAATTTTCTAGAAAACATTACTAAGGACGATTTCTTATCAAATGAATACGTATGACCCGAGAGAATACTTATACGACGTAACGACGTATTTCAAGGTTTTGATACAAGGATTATAACGTTAACTTTTTCGTACAAGTTATATACTCCTATATATGGAATATATTTTCCTAAGTATGGAAACTATTTTTCTATGACGATAACTAGTGTTTCTAAATTACGAGTGGTATGAGTATCATGTGCATGTGCATTCATTTCATTACGGCTTGATCTAAGTTAGATCATGGTTATTCATTTAGGTTGCGGCTAGTACTCGCGCCTCATTGTCCCGACTACTTTCACCTCATTGCACCATCTTTGTACCATTACTTCGAGGTGAGTTTTCATAGCCCCGTTTTAATTCTATATTTTGATTTCAAATCCCACGGGGGAGAATACATTGCATTACTTATTTTTGTGTACATGCCTAAGTATAAAATTTCATACATTGCTTAAGTTGCCTTATTTACCACGTCTTGACAAGTCCCCTTTTATTATCATGGACCGTTAATTTCTAGTACTAAGCGAGAGTGAGTGGATAGATCTATCGAGGGTGACGCCTCCATTCGTGTTTGGGTTGCTCCAAATGGAACGAATGCATTTCATGTCTTTATTATTAGAGTGTCTGGTAAACACTCATTGGGGCCAAGTATCGTCTAGCTTCGGGGTCATGAGCTTAAGAGCCAATGTATATACTTTCCGGACATCCTAATTCATGGCATTACTTATGGCATTTGTACACTAGATTTTATTTATAAACCTATGATTATTCACCAACTTTATGTTGACCGTTTTTCGCAATGTATTTCTCAGGTAACTAAGGCATTTCTCATGGCATTGCATGGAGTCACTTTGTGTATCAAGGCTGACGCGTCACTTTTGGATTTCATGCACTTTGAACTATCGTTTGATTGTACTAAACTTGTTTCCGTAAACCTTTTCTAACTTTTGGGACCTATGTCTTTATAACTCTGAATATTTTGAATGAATCAAACGATGTATTTTCTAAACGACACTTTAGGTCGTTCAATATATCCTGGTTGTGTGCTATGATCCGTTACACCCTCAGGTATTCCATTCCGCTGCCATTCAGGTATTTCGGGGGTGTTACAGATTGGTACCAGAGCTAAGGTTATAGCGAACTAGGTTGCATCATTGACCCTAGACTATAACCACACTATCATAGCATATCATCATTTCATCATAAGTGCATATTTACTTATTTGTAGGCGATGCCATTATGCGAGTTATTTATTTTATTTCACCTTGATTATCACAGAGTCATGTCTTCGTATCCCGACACTGTTGTACTTTACACTATATCCGATTCTGATGATGAGGGTTCTGTGTCCTCTACTGCTGTTTCACCACTTGTTTCTCCTACACCTGAGTTGCCACTCTTGGCATCTGATGGTGACACCGAGCCTTTCGAGGAGGAGGAGACGGCTCCTACTCCCCATGTCCATCCTACTATACCTACTGACATACCATCATCTCCTACTACTACTATCTATTCGGAGCCGAGACTTATGTTTCCTAGGGAGAAGACTGTTCAGGGCCCTAGGAAGAGAGTTCGTTATGCTACATGTACTTATAGGAGTCTCCCTAGTCCTACTATGCCTACACCACCACCACCAGCCTTACCCACAACTACCCCTATGCCTACCTCACTCTTGCCGCTTCGGAAGCGCGCAAGGCTTACCACTCCAGATTCACCCATTACCGAGACTGATGACTTTTCACCACCACCCGTGTACCACATAGGTGAGAGTTCTAGAGCGGCTGCAGCTAGGGATCCTACAGCCGTTACACTAGAGGATCAGTTTGATGCTCAGCAGGAGCAAGTTGACAGGTTGGGGCATAGAGTTGATGAGATTATCACCCCTCGACTTGAGATTGTTGAGGAGCAGGTTGAGGATTTGATTCAGGGCAGGGTTGGTATTGATGTGTCTTACCATGGACTCGAGGCACGACAGTTGAGGCATCAGGAGGAGATTGAGCTACTTAGGGATGAGTTACCTGAGATTCGAGATAGAGCTCAGGCGACACAGGAGACCCAGTGGGAGCTGGTAGACCAGTTGACATTGCTTCGAGAGAGGGTAGTTGTTTTGGAGCGTAGGGATGCTTCTTCTCAGTTACGACTTGAGCATCTTGAGGAGATCGTGGTTATGATGGATCGTGAGATTCGTCGCTTGAGGGGAGAGCCTGGACCATCTAGAGCACCGGGAGGAGCCTAGACGTAGACTGGTATTATATTAGCTTGTATTATTTTCCTAGTCCCGGGATGTGGGACATAGTTCAAGAACTTGTAACCTTTTGGTTGTTGTACAAACAAATATTATCAAGTGCGACTCTACTATGTGGAAATGTTGTGCTATATATTATATCGGCCTACATCGACCGAAATTTTCATGTATTATATTCATGTGTTGTGATTATATTTATGATGTTTCGTGGTTGCTCTTTATTATTATCGCATTTATACATGTTGTGGTTGTATCGACACAGGTTGGGGTTATATATACGTGACGTGGTTGTTGTGGTTGTATATATACACTTATCGTGGTGAGGTCTAGACAGATTGTGGTTGTACTCGTACATATCGTGGTTGTATTTATACTTGGTTATGGTTGTATAATTATATACGTGTTGTGGGTGTATATCTTTGGTACGATGACTATTTCTATTATGATTTTTCTCATGGTTATTTCCATTGTGATTTATCAGAAGTATGGCACCAAGGAAGAGTAAGACTGCACCAGAAACACCCGCCATGACTCAAGCCGCTATCCGCAAGTTGGTCAGGGATAGTATTGCAGAAGCTCTAGTGATTGAGAGAGCTGAGGTTGCTGCAAGGGCTGCTGAGACTGCTTCTAATACAGGGACGATTGAACCACCCACTAATAAGAGGGAATGTACATGGAAAGATTTCAAGATTAGCGATCCTATCAAATTTAAGGGCACTGAAGGAGCGGTTGCTTTAATCCGCTGGTTCGAAAAGACTGAGAACGTATTTCTCATGTGCGGATGCCCGGATGTCAGCAAGGTGAAGTTTGCTACAGGTATGCTTCTTGATGAAGCTATGTCTTGGTGGAATTCGTATGCTCAGCCGATTGGTATGGAAAATGCTTACAAGCTTACTTGGGAGGAATTCAAGAAACTAATGACAAAGAAGTTTTGCCCTCGTACCGAGGTGCAAAAGATGGAAACGGAATTTTATGAGCTTGTGACTAAGGGTGATGACATTGAGACTTATTTCAGGAGATTTCAGGAGTTGGCTGCACTATGTCCAACTATGGTTCCCGATGATGAGAAAAAGATGGAAAACTTTGTTGGTGGATTGCCTGAAAGTGTTCGAGGAGATGTGATTTCTTTTGATCCACAATCAATGGAAGAAGCTATTCGTATAACTCAGAAACTCATGGTTCAAGTGGTCAAAGGGAAAGCTGCTGTCAACAGCAATAACCGTTCAAACAACACCAACTACACCAACACTCGGAACAACAACAACTATAACAACAATCGGAACCGCAATTATCCCAATAACCGGAACAACAATTCAAACAATAACAATAACAACAACAACAACAAGAGGAGGTTTGATTACAACCAAGGTGGAAACGCTGTTCAGCCGCCACCTAAGAGACAGGAAGTAACAAAGGTTTATGCTGCAGGACCAAATGACAGAAAAGGTTACACTGGTAACCTACCTAAGTGCGAAAGGTGTCAGAAGCATCATAACCCAGGTCGTTGTCCAGATATTTGTGGCAATTGCAAGAAGGTTGGTCACCACATCAAAGATTGTAGACTTCCAATCGTGGGTGACAATCAGAAACCACCGGTAACGTGTTTTGGATGTGGAGAACTTGGACACTTTAAGAATGAGTGCCCAAAGAAGAAGAATCAAGGAACTGGTAATCAAAATGGAATGGCTCGAGGAAGAGCTTATGTCATGGGAGGAGACGATGTCAAAGAAGACCCGAATGTTGTTGCGGGTACGTTCCTCGTTAATAATCGTTATGCATCCATTTTATTTGATTCAGGAGCGGATAGAAGTTTTGTTTCTATTGCATTTGCACCTTTGCTTAACATAGAACCAACCCCATTAGACATTTCCTATATCGTTGAATTAGCCGATGGGTCTTTAGTTAACACCAACACCATTGTTCGTGGTTGCACCATAAATTTCCTAAACCATCCATTCAATATAGACCTTATGCCCGTAGAACTTGGAAGTTTCGACGTTGTGATCGGTATGGATTGGTTATCTCGGCATCGAGCGAGAATTATTTGTGATGAGAAAGTTGTTCACCTTCTTTTTAACGGTGAAACTTTGGTTGTTCGCGGAGAGCGAAGTGGAACTAGACTCAGTATTATATCGTGCATTAAAACCGAGAAGTACATAAAGAAGGGTTGTTATGCATTCTTGGCTCACATCACGGAGAAGAAGTCGGATGAGAAACGACTTGAAGATGTGCCAATTGTTAAGGAATTTCAGGAAGTTTTTCCGGAAGAATTGCCAGGACTTCCGCCTACACGCCAAGTTGAGTTTTAGATCGAATTAGTGCCAGGAGCTGCACCGATTGCACGAGCACCGTATAGACTTGCACCTTCGGAAATGCAAGAATTGTCGAATCAACTGCAAGAACTTTTGGACAAAGGATTCATTAGACCGAGTTCCTCGCCTTGGGGAGCGCCGGTTTTGTTTGTGAAGAAGAAAGACGGAACTTTCAGAATGTGCATCGACTATCGTGAACTGAACAAGTTAACGGTTAAGAACCGTTATCCACTCCCAAGAATTGACGACTTGTTCGACCAGTTACAAGGTTCTAGTTTTTATTCCAAGATTGATTTAAGATCCGGTTACCATCAACTTAAAGTTCGGGAAGAGGATATCCCGAAGACGGCGTTTAGAACACGCTATGGTTATTATGAATTTCAAGTGATGCCTTTTGGATTAACTAACGCACCTGCGGTATTTATGGATCTCATGAATAGGGTGTGCAAACCGTATCTTGATAAGTTTGTGATCGTATTCATTGACGATATCTTGATTTATTCCAAGAGTAAGGAAGATCACGAAGAACACCTCAGAACAATCCTGGAACTACTCAAGAAGGAGCAATTGTATGCCAAATTTTCTAAGTGTGATTTTTGGATACGTAGAGTTCAATTTCTTGGCCATGTTATTGATAGCCAAGGTTTACAAGTCGACCCGGCAAAGATCGAGGTAGTTAAGGATTGGGCTACGCCCAAGTCTCCTACGGAAATTCGTCAATTCCTAGGACTTGCCGGATATTACAGAAGGTTTATTGAAGGGTTTTCTAAGATAGCGAAGTCGTTGACGAAGCTGACACAAAAGAATGAGAAGTACGAGTGGGGAGAAAAACAAGAGTCCGCATTTCAATTATTGAAACAAAAGCTTTGTAGCGCACCGATTTTGTCACTACCGGAAGGTATTGAGAACTTTGTGGTATATTGCGATGCTTCGCATAAAGGACTTGGAGCTGTGCTAATGCAAAACGAGAAGGTGATAGCTTATGCATCTAGACAGCTTAAGATACACGAGAAGAATTACACTACTCACGACTTGGAATTGGGTGCGGTAGTTTTTGCACTCAAGATTTGGAGACACTACCTTTATGGTACTAAGTGTGTAATTTTTACCGACCACAAGAGCTTACAGCATATACTCGATCAGAAGGAACTTAATATGAGACAACGTCGTTGGCTAGAGTTGTTGAGTGATTACGATTGTGAAATTCGATATCACCCAGGGAAAGCGAATGTTGTAGCAGATGCACTTAGCCGAAAAGAACGACTCAAACCTTTGAGAGTCAAGTCATTGGGAATGACTATCATTTCGCCATTACCATCGAAGATCTTAGAAGCTCAGATTTAGGCTCTCAAAGAAGAAAATCGACCACATGAAAAACTTTATGGTATGCCAGAAAGTGAAAATGGCTTTGTAAAGAGATCGGATGGAGTGTTATGCTTCAAGGAACGAAGTTGGATACCACTCTATGGTGGAGTGCGAGAATTGATTATGCATGAATCACACAAGTCGAAGTACTCTATTCATCCAGGTTCGGATAAGATGTATCAGGATCTCAAAAAGCTTTACTGGTGGCCGAACATGAAAGCAGAGATTTCTACGTACGTCAGTAAATGTCTTACTTGTGCTAAAGTGAAAGCCGAACATCAGAAACCGTCAGGACTACTTCAACAACCAGAAATTCCACAATGGAAGTGGGAACGTATTGCTATGGATTTTGTCACTAAACTTCCAAAGACGTCAGGAGGTTTCGATGCTATTTGGGTAATCATTGATCGACTTACCAAATCAGCTCATTTCATACCTATTAGAGAGACTTATTCAATGGAACAACTTGCTAGACTTTATGTCAAGGAAATAGTCTCAAGACACGGTGCACCAGTTTCCATCATTTCCGACAGAGATAGTCGTTTTACTTCAAACTTTTGGCGGTCATTACAAGATTCTTTTGGATCTCAATTAGACATGAGCACTGCTTACCATCCTCAGACCGATGGTCAGAGTGAGAGAACTATACAAACACTTGAGGACATGCTTAGAGCATGTGTGATTGACTTTGGAAATGGTTGGGCTAACCATTTGCCGTTAATCGAGTTTTCTTACAACAACAGTTACCATTCGAGCATTAAGGTTGCACCATTCGAGGCACTTTATGGTCGCAAGTGTCGATCTCCAGTTTGTTGGGCCGAAGTCGGTGAAGTACAATGTACTGGCCCGGAGATGGTACAAGAAACGACAGAAAAGATAATTCAAATTCGAGAGAGACTCGAAACTGCTAGAAGTCGACAGAAAAGCTACGCAGATGTTCGACGCAAACCATTGGAATTTCAGGTCGGAGACAAAGTTATGTTGAAAGTCTCGCCTTGGAAAGGCGTGATACGATTTGGAAAACGCGGGAAATTGAACCCGAGATACATTGGACCATTCAAGATCCTGGAAAGGATTGGTCCGGTTGCTTACAAACTTGAACTTCCGTCAGAACTTAGCAACGTACATAACACGTTTCATGTTTCGAACCTCAAGAAATGTCTTTCGGATGAGTCTGCCATTATACCATTAGAAGAAATACAACTCGATGACAAGCTTAACTTTGTGGAAGAACCCGTTGAAATAATGGATCGCGAGATCAAACAGTTGAAACAAAGTCGAATTCCGATCGTGAAGGTTCGCTGGAATTCTCGAAGAGGACCCGAGTTTACTTGGGAACGAGAAGACCAAATGCGACGCAAGTATCCACAACTTTTCACTGAGCCTATTACCGAGACCAACACTAACTGAATTCAGGGACTGAATTCCTTTTTGGATGGGCGACTGTCACAACCCACAATTTCAGGTCATCCTTCCAAACTTCGACATTTTACTATTCACAAGTTACTATTCATCGATCACTATTCATCGTTTTACTATTCATCGTTTTTGAGGTCAATTTGACATTCCGAGACATATTCAGAAAATTTACTATTCACTTGACACTATTCATTTCCGAGAGGAAACCACTATTCACGTGCATTATTCATGTCATCGTAAATTTAGTTTACGTGTGTTCAAATTCGCGTAACCGTATTGGTTCAGGAGCGAATTCATGCATTATTATCAGGGACACTTCATACGGACTAGAAATAGTCTGCATATCATCATTAGGGCACTTGCATGCTATTCCACTCGTAGGATAACTAAATTTATACTTTTGGTATAATTAACGATTTACGTACGTTTATTTCAAATAAACACTAATACGCGAACGATAAGTGTCTAACATGTCCGACACTCCCGACTATGATCCTAATACCTTTTTATACTCATTTCTATAATATCAAAACTATAATATTAATTTACCCGGTATTTTGGAAATTAACTATTACGTATCGTACGTTTAACTTAATAACGCCAGGTTTTCACCAAAATTAAACGATAATCACCCAAACTCTCCGTACTTGTACCCGACATATTTTTACAACTTTTATAACTTTATTATGACCCGAATAACTTCAACAAAATTTATTTCTAACAAACCCGGTACTCGATTAAACCTTAAACCTAAACCTAACCTAACTACACTTTATTACTAACACTAATTTTTACTAACTAACTACCCAACATCTTCCCCTTTTCCCTCCCCAAAACCGGCCAACCCCCCCCCTAAAGGTCTTCCAACTTTAATAACCTCACCAAACTTATTAATTGTCCACCTAACAATTGTCTCAAGTATATATTAAACTTTTTTTTTACTCTTTCATCACAAAATCACTTTTTACTTACACTTAGCAACTTTTCTCTTCATTTTCTTTGAGCTTGGTTCGATTTGGGATAAACAAGGAGCAAGGAGGAAAAATTTTACAAGATCATATCATAAACTAGTTAGTATAATCATCCTTGTTAGAGTTTTGAAATAAAAACTCAAGGATTAGTAAGCTTTTTATCATCTAAACTCTCTAAACCATCAAGTAAGTTTACAAACTCATTTTTATGATTTTTACAAGTTATTATTATGTCTATATATTTTTCTTACAAGATCTTACACATGCATCAACTTGTACCACTTCATTTTTGTATATATTAACTTTCAAGCCCTAGAAATGGAAACATATGAAACTCTTGTTAGACCTAGTGGTTTGATGATATTTTAGGACCCATGACACCCTAAGAAGGTGTATGGTAGGTTTAGACTAGCTTTGTGGTGTTTGAAAGTGGATTGATGGAGGATGGAACTAGTTTAGAGACTTGAAAATGGTTTTTGAAACTTTTGAAATACCTACTGTCCCTATTTTAATTTCGTGGGAAAATCAGTAGATGATGACCAAGTTTTGACCAAAGATTTAGAAAATACATTCAAAAACGAAACTTTAGGCGAAAGAATCAATTAAAACGAGTTTATAACGAAGGAGTTATGATTTTTGCAAACTTAACGACGAAAACTACTTTTCAGAAAACTGCTTGCTGTTTGGCAGAATACGACGGGTATTTTGAAGTAGTAAACGTAACTTTAAGGAGCCGAGTTGTCTAAAATATACTAGTATACACAAAGACGAATCCGTGGACATAAAGAACAAGGAAAACGAGCTTGAAACGACAAAGTTATACCCATTCTAACATCGTCAAACTATATATATATATTTTTTGGTCACAAATAAAAATAATAACGTACGTACTAAACGGTAAATTTTCTAGAAAACATTACTAAGGACGATTTCTTATCAAATGAATACGTATGACCCGAGAGAATACTTATACGACGTAACGACGTATTTCAAGGTTTTGATACAAGGATTATAACGTTAACTTTTTCGTACAAGTTATATACTCCTATATATGGAATATATTTTCCTAAGTATGGAAACTATTTTTCTATGACGATAACTAGTGTTTCTAAATTACGAGTGGTATGAGTATCATGTGCATGTGCATTCATTTCATTACGGCTTGATCTAAGTTAGATCATGGTTATTCATTTAGGTTGCGGCTAGTACTCGCGCCTCATTGTCCCGACTACTTTCACCTCATTGCACCATCTTTGTACCATTACTTCGAGGTGAGTTTTCATAGCCCCGTTTTAATTCTATATTTTGATTTCAAATCCCACGGGGGAGAATACATTGCATTACTTATTTTTGTGTACATGCCTAAGTATAAAATTTCATACATTGCTTAAGTTGCCTTATTTACCACGTCTTGACAAGTCCCCTTTTATTATCATGGACCGTTAATTTCTAGTACTAAGCGAGAGTGAGTGGATAGATCTATCGAGGGTGACGCCTCCATTCGTGTTTGGGTTGCTCCAAATGGAACGAATGCATTTCATGTCTTTATTATTAGAGTGTCTGGTAAACACTCATTGGGGCCAAGTATCGTCTAGCTTCGGGGTCATGAGCTTAAGAGCCAATGTATATACTTTCCGGACATCCTAATTCATGGCATTACTTATGGCATTTGTACACTAGATTTTATTTATAAACCTATGATTATTCACCAACTTTATGTTGACCGTTTTTCGCAATGCATTTCTCAGGTAACTAAGGCATTTCTCATGGCATTGCATGGAGTCACTTTGTGTATCAAGGCTGACGCGTCACTTTTGGATTTCATGCACTTTGAACTATCGTTTGATTGTACTAAACTTGTTTCCGTAAACCTTTTCTAACTTTTGGGACCTATGTCTTTATAACTCTGAATATTTTGAATGAATCAAACGATGTATTTTCTAAATGACACTTTAGGTCGTTCAATATATCCTGGTTGTGTGCTATGATCCGTTACACCCTCAGGTATTCCATTCCGCTGCCATTCAGGTATTTCGGGGGTGTTACAAAAATGAAATTAATGAACAAAAACCTCTAAAATCTAATCCTAAGTATATACTTATTAATGATAGAAAAATACCTCTTGCCAACAATGAAGAAGTAAAAGCTTTTTATAATCCATCTTTAAAAACCGAAGTAGGATCTTCTAAACCTAAGACAAGATCTAAACTCCACCACCTAGAAAACCAAATAATCCTCATCCTAGGTCTAAAACACCTCAACCAAGAAGAAACCAAAATAGACAAAACTACAATAACAATAGTAATCAAATGTGGAACTATCAACAAAGCTACAATCCTTGGGGTATACTACCACCTTTCATGCATCCTAGTCAAATGTTAAACATGTTTGGACCAAACAACTTTGGACCAAAGAGGCAATGGGGACCGAATAGCTAGATGAACATTCCTTGAGGCAATCTTGAAGTTCTCTCACTGTAGACTTTTCAAAGTCTATATGTCATCTTGAAGATTTTGAAGATTTTTGTTGAAGACCGCCGGATACGCCATTCTTTCAAAACTCATTGCCATGCTTAGTTAAATATGCTTTGGTTGATTACGTTGTTTGTATAGATATAGCTTTCTATCTTTCTCTCTTTGTTTGATCATATATATACATATATTCTCGTACTTATTATATATATATATATATATATATATATATATATATATATATATATATATATATATATATATATATATATATATATATATATATATATATATATATATATATATATATATATATATATATATGCTTGCACATAACCTAGATACGTCATTAGTTGACTTTCTAGAACTCCAGGAAATTGTTCCTTATCGAACCATTTCCTTCCCCCTCGTGTTACTTTTGATCTTTTACGTTCAACACGTAATTCTATTATGTCCACTTTTAGAAGACTCATGATGATGAAGGGATATGAGTCAAGTGGACTATTATCATGTAAGAACGCCTTCGCACATGAACACTATGGATGAAACAAACTCCTTTTGCCGACTATATTCTATCTCCGTTATCATCTCTCAAACCTCACCTATCAACCCATCATTCACTCACATTTATACACACACACACACACACACACACACACACACACACACATACACACACACACACACACACACACACACACACACACACACACACACACACACACACACACACATATATATATATATATATATATATATATATATATATATATATATATATATATATATATATATACACACACATATTCACATATTCCCGAACACACCTCAAACCCCCCATCAACTTAACACTTTGATTATTTTATCTAAAATTGTCAAAGGTACATTTTAATTATCGAAACGGTAATTAAAAATTGTTAAGTATTTTATCATCGTGCCAATAAACGCTTACGTATTTTTGATATATTGTAAATCTAATTATATATATATAAATATATTTGTTCCAGAAACTAATACCACGAAAATTCAAAAATTCAAAGGGCGGCCCCCTTAATAATTAAGGGGACCGGCTTGTTATCGGGCGCGGTCCCCTTAATGTTTAAGGGGGCCGGCCATATGATACTTTTAAATCCGTTTTCCACCTTAAATCTTTTGCCAAACACTCCATTTGTTCATAATTCCCTTCCTCACCTCTGCTGAGTACGAACCAAAACAACCAAAACCATCAAAATCTTTCACCAAATCACCAATCCGGGGTTGTTTCGCAAGGGGCAAATGCTAACCAAACATATAACAACATCTTTTGTGAGTTTTCCAACATACATTTCATCACATTTCATTCAATTTGGTGTCTAATCAATAATTAGGTATTTTATTAAAATTTATTTTAATTCGAATTTTAGTGAAATAGAAGCTACGAATTGAACAACCAAATGCTTCTCATAGGATTAGGATGATGTATTGCAACTCAAACTTAGTATAACACATCATTTTGTCAAAATATTTAATCGCCCATAAACCCTTGTTGAATTTCATTTTTCAAAAGGCACATTGTTGATATAACTCTTAAAAACTAGTTAAAACTTACTACATTATATTAGTTTAATGTTGTAAACAATCAAAACATACTTCTCAATTCGTTATAAAATGGTTCATGAAGACAACATGGGCGTTTGGTTCATGAACAAATTATAATTATATGTAGTTATTTAAAACTTAAAACAAGCTCATAAAATTTGTTAAAACTATTAGAGTCAATAGATGTCATCAAGATATATAATCAATATATATATATTGATGTTTTAGGTTGTATTCATCTAGTTAAGGGAGCGTTTGGTTTATCTTGAAAAAGAAATTTTGAAAACCAAAATTCATATTTTAACCTTTTAAACATGTTTATGCTGAGTCAAACTCTTATGAAAAAGCAAGATATATAATCTAATATATATCTAGCCTTACTTTGAAATGAATTATGATATCATACTCTTTGACATCATATATCCTAAACGAGTTTAAAATCAAAATACAAGGAACATTGTGAAACTACTTCATTGAATATTTTTTTTTGGTCGAAGTAGAATTTTGTTCCACATATATTGCATATATATATATATATATATATATATATATATATATATATATATATATATATATATATATATATATATATATAACATATGCATGATATTTGTTTTTATCTTAATTTTATTTTTGTTGTTATATTGTTTAGGTGAAAATGCCTAAGACCACGGTTGGTGATGTCTCCAAAACCAAACAATACATTCCAAATGTTTCCTCTACTCCCAGCATGTCTCCTTCAGTTGCATGTTTCTATCGTCCCATTGAAAATAGAAACATTCACGAAGGAAGAATTGTCGATCCATCTTTCTATGACTCTGATCAAACCGAACGAATGTACTCCAATATTCGTTTTGAATGTCTTTACCAAATCAACGAACCAATCATTCCTCATTTTATCCTCGATTTCTATAGCCAAGTGACGGTGCAAACCGATCCCTATGGTCATCTCCTTATTTCCTTCATGATCCAAAATCAATTCATCACTCTTACTCTTGCTCAATTTGGACAAATTCTTAGAATCACATACAACGGCCAAGCCGTATTCTCAAATGAATGGGATCTTTCATCTCTTGAAAGAAATCGTCCTCAGGATGGCCCATACTATTCTAAGATTCCTAGTCCTGAAGACATTCGTTGACTGCTTGAACTAGAACGTCGTACGACTAGTCGAGTAATCAAGTTGAAGAATGTCGATATTCATGCAAATCAAATCATCCTCAAAGAGCTAAGATACGATATGAAAAAGTGGGAAGAACTCATTCGCGAGAATGCGTTTGGTACTGGTGGTCACCGTGATCATGTCACGGCAAGCATTGCCCACATGTTATATTGTGTAATTGCTGAAGAGAACTACAATTTGGCTTATCTTTTTGTTCATCGAATCATGTCCGCAAAAAACACCCCAAATGCCAATCTTCCTTACGGTATGTTCCTTACACGACTTTATTGTTATGTCATGGAACATTACCCACATCTTCAAAGAGATTACTACGTGCAAATCCTTCCTACTTTGAACCAACTTACTCTTGTTCGTACTCGTCGTTCTTGAAGTGACAAAGGAAAATCTCGTGCTTATTTGTTTTCTATGCCTCGTGGGTCTACATCTCATCGTGACGATGATGATGATGAGGAGGAAGACACCTCACGTGTTAGTACTCCATCCCCCACTACCTTTGTTGATAATCTTTCAGATCTTGACTATACCGAGTATCAAGTTCCTCTTCCTCATGAACATACCGATGAACTTCTCTTCACTCGTCAAACGTCCATTATCAACCAACAACAACAAATGCATGAAGAAATTCGAGGAGGATTCAAATCCGTTGGAAAGATGTTTAGAAAGATGATTGGGAAGAAGAAGAAGTAGATGATGTTGATGTATTGCTACTTATTATTATTATTCTCTATTAGACATTTGTATGGCTTGTTATTTGTCCGATTTATTCGGAAATACTTATGTTATCTCTTGTTTATTTCTTGGATGATGCTTAGACTTTAACTATTATCATGCTACTATCTTCATCATATTTTATTTGCTATGCTATGTTTCTTTTAAAAGTGGAATATAATATGTTTGTTTGCATGCATAATTTGTTTATATATATATATTTATATATCATCATTCCTAATGTATATACTTCTAATAGAGCTTGCTGGAAACACACACTTGAAAAATCACCCATTTCTTCAAATTTTGGGTTTCTGGTCGTCTGGGAAAACACCAGATGGGCGGCCCCCTTAATTTCCTAGGCGGTCCCCTTAATTATTAAGGGGCCGACCTACAATTAAGGGGACCGGCCATCTGGAACAGGGTTTACTGTTTTCTTTTGCATCTTGTGAACTCTTTCTCTAGTATCAGCTACCATTTCCCATTTTAACCCAACTGATTTTAGAATCTCATTCAACCATTTCAAATACATACCTAAATCAACCATTTCCATACTATAAATTCCCTCCATAATCACCATTCTTCATCTCATCATTCCTCATCTAAATCATCATGACTCCACCAAGCACCTCAAACTCCAAGGCCTCTAAGAAACAAAAGATTGTCATCATCCCTCCAAAACAACTCTTCATTAACTTAACAAATGAAGACAACAAAACCCCATCACCTCCACCTAAATGCTCATCTCCAAGTGCACCTAATGCACCATCCAAAACACCTTCCACTCATGGAACTTCCTCATCCTCCATACCCTCAACCTCATCAATCAATGACTACATCAATTCACACTTGTCACCACAAGTATCATCACCACATCCTACATAAGAACCTATCTCCACCCATCTTACCATCTCACCTTCACCAATAACACCACTTGATGCTCATCTCTCATCTCCACCAATTACACCACCATTCTTTGTCAATCCCGTGCCTTGGAGGTTACTTGAATCCCATGGGGATACTTGTCTTTGTTGCATCCACAACCGAACCGTAATCTTTGGTCTTAGAGATGAAATTCAATTTATGTTTTCATATATTGAACATTTGCTTACTCACCCACCACCACCACCAACTCCACCATCCTCTCCAATTATTCCTCCACCACAATTCTCTCCAATTCCTCCACCATCACCATCATGCTCTCCAAATTAAGCATATGATATGCTTAATAAATAAAGCCTTTACCACCCTTTTGCTTGCAAGCTCTATAAAGCCCATGTACTCTTTGCATGATGAAATATTATTCTAGTTGTTAGTTTATGTAATAGCTATCCTACTTGTAATCTTTATTATTGCTACTTGTATTGTTGTGTCTTAACACAACTATTGCTTTAATATGAATGCTTCTTTTCAAACATGCTTAATTATACCTTTATCACCTTATATATATTTGCATATATGTACTTCTACTTCTAATATTTTTGTTTTGCAAAGCATTCCATAGCTCGTTCTCTTGGTGCCCCCAAACGAGGGGGAGTACACATCAAGGGGGAGATATCTTCCCGGTCAAATTTTCACGTTTGAAAATTGTCGGCATAACCTTTTTGATTCTACAAAAAGGGGGAGACGTAAATATAAACTCACTAAAATACTTGTTTAAAAACTAATTTTTGAGTTAATGAGTTTAAGTTTTGTAATCATCAAAAAGGGGGAGATTGTTGATATAAATAATGTTTAAAAATGTTATTAGTATTTCTCAATAAATCCATGTTTTGATAATCACAAAACTCAAATCAAATTCAGTCAAGATTAAGACGTAAACAAGTATTTAGTAAAAAATATTTACCTCTACATCTAATATCACTTAAGGTATGCATAAACTAAGCATCTTATGCATTACATGATCAAAGGAAACCTTGTCTTAAGACATAACATTTTATAAAATGATATTAACATTTTATATATATTAGTAAATCATTTTTGGTATTGTTGTATTAAACTACAAAGATATGATTGCAAATTTCCAACCAAAAAGGGCAAATTTTATCCAGAAAAACTTTTCCGACGTTCAGGAGGGCGGCCCCCTTAATTATACTAGGCAGCCCCTATAATCATTAAGGGGACCGCCCCCTAATTAAGGGGACCAGCACGCTCCAGAACAGTATTTTCTGGCCCTTTAAATACTGGATCATTCCACATATTTTTCTCACCTTTTTGCACTAAAAACTTTCTGATCCAACCTCCATTTCTATATCAAAAATCCTTTGATCATATAATTCATAAGTCTTTGTTTCCAAGTGATCCAAAGCTTCATCCACTCAAGTGCAAGAAGAAGAACACTCCTCTACATCCATTTAATTGTAGTAGTGTTGTGATTAGCTATTTTCATATTGTAGTAGTGTTAGATATTTGTAAAAGTGTTGTGAGAACTTGTTGATTGTAGAAACTAGGTGTGTTGTAAAGTAGTGTAGTAGTTGTGATTTAGTTGTGCATAGAAGAAGGTGTGAAGTTGACAAGGTGTGAAGAAGGTGTGAAGTCTTGAAGAAGTTGTGAAGGTGTGAAGAAGGTGTGAAGTCTTGAAGAAGTTGTGAGATTGGTTCTAGCTACGATTAGAACTCGACATTTAGCTTAGTGTTGTTAACTCGTGTAAGCCAAGGTGTGTAAGGTTTCTCCACCATAAGGAGTTTGTTGACATAGTGAAGAAAACTCACGAGTGTGGTACTCGGGGAGTGGAGTAGGGCAAGGAAGGTGTCCTTGTAGCCGAACCACTATAAATTCGCGTGTTGTGGTTTGATCTTTCTAACTCTATCTTTTCTTCATTCTATTTCAATACTTGCATTATTAGATTAGACTTGCTTATATTGGTTGTTACTTTAATTCACTTGAGATCGAATCGAAAGTTTTTATAAGTTACAAAACATTTTAGAAATAAATTTGAAAAGGACGTAAAACTATTCAAACCCCCCCCCCCCCTTCTAGTTTTCCACAACACTGAATGATAATGACATGAGTCCTTAATCATTTGAGCGGAGGGTTATGGATGCATAGAATTCTAGGAAGAATCTAGGACAAATTGGTTCATCGATGTCTAGGAGACAATCGAAGTTGATGGTGGCTAGTTGTTGACGAATGTTTGTTCCTTCTAGGAAAGATGTGTCAATGGTTCTACCCTCATGTACCTAGCATTTTTCTAGACCCTTAATGATTTTGACTTGAGCGGGAGTGAGGCCTTTAGTCTATGGTGTTTAGGAAGGTAGTTAAAGGTGTCTTTGTGATCATAGAACAAAGATTTCACATTTATTCTAAGTTAGTGATATTTTTAATATGAATGTTCTAGTATGTGTCTATATGATGACAATGTGGAGTTGCGGTTATCTCGATTCATTTTAATGCATAAAAAGGTTTTATAAATCAAATTTTGTTACAAAACGAGAGATAACCCAAACGCTCCTAATTCAATGTAGCTTCATTTGAATGTACCCAAAATACATATTAGTTACGTATTTCCTTTAGCATTCAAGAGACATTATGCAAGTAATGTTTTAAACATAATGTTTTTCATTTGTATGAATAGTGTGAAGAAATATTTGTCCTAATTGTGAGAAGTTTTTACAAAAAAAATAATAAAAATTAAAAAATTGACATGGGTTTTTTAGTGAATTATGATAATGTTTTACAAGATGCAATTCCTAACCAAGAGGATCCATGATTAGTTATGTATTTTCAACAAATGCCCTATATGTTTTCTCAAGATAATGCATAAACCCCAAGTTTTAGTTTTATGCATAAATAGAATTCCTCGACACAGATCAGGAGAGTAAATGTTGTTATAAGACTTACAATGTTGATTGGAGCACAAATTGGTTGAAGAAGAACCATAATTTTCATATGTGGACGTGTTTTGGAGTGAGTTGTAACTGTTTGAAGGTTATGGTTATGAGATTGGAGGTGTTTGTTTAATATAAAAAAAATCCTGTCCTGATGAACGACGGATGGGACGAAACCAATTTAACGGTTCTGTCCCCTTTATCATTTAGTTCCGCTAGTTCAGAACAATTTATTTGTTGTTTTGACCGAACATAGGTTAAGGCTAATGTTCAAAACTACAAGTTAGGTTCCAATAGCCCTAGTCCAAGTATAAGGAGATTGAATGGCTCTTGTTTAAGAGGTTTAGTAAGAATATCGGCAATGTTGTCTTCTTAGGATACTTTCTCAATAGAGATGTTTCCTTTTTGAACATTGTCATGAAGGAAATGATGACAGATTTCAATATGTTTTGTTCGAGCATGTTGAACTGGATTTTTACTGAGGTCGATGGCTCCTTTTTTGTCACAAAGAATGAATATGTCATTGAGTTAAATTTCGTAGTCGACAAGAGCTTGCTTCATCCGTAGATCTTGTTGACATGTTTTTGCGACCGATACGTATTCGGCTAGAGTTGTTGAATAGCGAGAGCCGTTTGTTTCTTAGAGAACCATGAGGTGAGACAATGTCCAACAAAAGTACAAATACCACTTGTACTTTTTCTATCAACATAGTCACCAGCATGGTCTAAATCGGCAGACACTATGGTTTCAACTCCTGTTCCCTTGGGATACCATAAACCTAGATGTGTAGTTCCTTTTATATATCTAAATATTCGTTTTACAACTTCAAGGTGAGTTTTTTTAGGATCTTTTTGAAAACGAGCACATAGACAAATGCTAAACATAATGTCAGGCCTACTAGCCATGAGATAAAATAGACTACAAATCATTCCTCTATATTTGGTGTTATCTACGGATTCACTTTCTTCATCCTTGGTGAGTTTAGTTTCTGAAGACATAGGCGTTTTAATAGGTTTAAAATCTTCAAGACCAAATTTCTTAAGCACATCTTTTATGTATTTAGATTGGTTAAAGAATATCCCATCTTCTAATTGTTTTATTTGAAGTCCTAAGAAAAAGTTTAGTTCTCCCATCATATTCATCTCAAACTCATCATGCATGATTTTGAAGAAATCATCACATAACTCTTGACAAGTTGATCCGAATATGATGTTATCAACATATATTTGGACTATGATAATATGTGAATCCTTTTTCTTATTGAAGAGAGTGTTGTCAACTAAACCTATGGTGTACTTATGGTTAACTAGGAATGTTTTAAGTCCATCATACCATGCTTTTAGAGCTTGCTGAAGTCCATATAAATCCCTTTTAAGTTTGTAAACATGATTAGGTTTTTCAAAGTCGGCGAATCCTGGAGATTGAGCAACATAAACTTCTTCATTGATAAAGCAATTTAAAAATGCATTTTTGACATCCATTTGAAAGAGTTTGAAATCATGTGCACATGCATATGCAGGTAAAATTCTAATAGAATCAAGCCTAGCAACTGGAGTAAAAGTTTCATTGTAGTCAATGCCTTCTTGTTGATTATACCCTTGTGCTACTAGCCTAGCTTTGTTTCTAGACACTACACCATTTTCATCCATTTTATTTTAAAAGACCCATTTTGTTCCAATTATCTTTTGACTTTTTGGTTGAGAAACTAATGTCCAAACATCATTTTTAACAAATTGATATAACTCTTCTTGCATAGCTATGACCCATGATTCATCTTTTATTGCCTCGTTTATATTTTTGGGTTCAATGGTTAACAAAAAAAAAAGGTACTTTAATTTTGAACTTTTGATCTCAAGGTTCTTTCATTAATTTTTCCTATGACACTATCTAATGGATGACTTTTAGATTCTTTAACATTAACAATTTCCTTGTTTAATAGTTAATCATCCTTGTCATCATCTATGTTGTCTTGATTTTCATTGACTTGACTTTCAACTAAGTCATCATCTACCAAAGGTGATGTCTTAGAGGCAGGTGGACTTTCGTCAAATGTTACGTTTAACGATTCCTTGACTCTTAAGTTTTCTTTGTTTAAAACAATATAAGCTTTGCTATTTTGCAAATATCCAAGGAATACACCTTCATAAGAATTTGGATCAAATTTAGTGTGAGAATCCTTGGTGTTTAGCATAAAACATTTGCTTCCAAACACTCTAAAATATCCCACCTCTATATAATTCATATGGAGTTTTGTTCAAAATTGTCGAATTAAAACTTGGTTTAGAATATAAGTTGATCTGTCAACGGCATTACACCAAAACTTTTGTGGAATGTTTTGTTCATTAAGCATTGTTCTTCTCAGCTATTGAAAGGTCTGTTTTTTACGTTCTACTATACCATTAGATTGAGGAGTGCGAGGTGCTGAAAAGTTTTGTGTTATATCATTTTTATCACAAAAAGTTCAAAATTGTGTTTCATTGTCAAATTCATGACCTTGTCCATTCTAATTGACACAATGCTATTTCCTAATTGATTTTGAATTTTCTTACTAAGAATTTCAAATTTGTCAAAAGCTTCGTTTTTATTTTCTAATTTTTTTCAAGTATATCTTGAATAATCATCTACTATGACCAAAGTGTAGAAGTTGCCTCCATAACTTTGTATAGTGGATGGACCAAACAAATCCATATGCAAAACTTCTAGACACCTAGATGTAGACACCATTTTTTTAGCCTTATGGCTACTATGAACTTGTTTACCAATTTTGCAATCATCACAAAGTGTTGGTCATATCTCAACTTGGGTAGGTTTCTAACTGGTTCTTTTGAGGATAGAGATTGAATAAGTCTCATATTAGCATGACCTAAACGTCTATGCCAAAGAGTTAAAGAATCTTCTAAAGAGGTGAGGCAAAGTTTATCTCTAGAAGTTTTATCAATCTTCATGATGTACATGTTGGTTTTCAAAACACCTTTAGCTATGGTTGTTCCGACTTTTAGTATTTTACTTCCATTTTCACTAAATAGGACGTTATACTTTTTACGACATAGTTGACTTATACTAAGTAGGTTGAATCCTATGTTATCAACATGAGCAACATCATCAATAAAGAGAGAGTCATGAGAGATTGTACATTTTTCAATGATTTTTCTTTTAAGCTTGCTACCAAAAGTAACATTAGCTCCTTCATATTCTTTATAGGTTAAGAAGAGACTTTTAATACCCTTCATATGTCTTGAGCAACCACTATCTTTAATCCATTCATTCGGTTCCAAACTGACTTTCAAGCATACCTATTTTATGTAAAAATTCAAACGTTTGGTCCCCAATATCTCATGGGTCCATTTTGGTTAAACAATCCATTGACTTGATTCATGTATGGAAATGGTGGATATGAGTTCCAAGGCATGTAGTTAGGAACTTGATAATGTCTAGGAAAGTTTTGGTTCCAACCATTTTGATAATTAGATTGCGTGTTATAGTTACTCTTGGGAAAGGGGGTTTGGGAATAGGTGTTTTAGGCCTTTGTTGAGTAGTTTTAGCTCTAAATTCATTTTAGCAAGTCTTACTCCTACTTTAATGGCCAGGTTTAGTTTTATTTTAGTTGAGTTAGCATTAGATTTCTTTGTGACTTTAACGAATTCTGTACGAGCCGATGTACAATTTTTCATTTTTGCTACAGTACCCACGGATCCCTTGGATCAATGGACGGAACCCTATTTTTTGTTTCGTCTGATCCGTAGATCACTGAGAAAGTTGGGACAGTTTCTTGTACTTATTCGGCTTGTTTCATTAGACTACTTACGGTTCCTGATTTCATAAATCCTAGTCCAGTTTTATCATATGGCAACTTTTGAATTTTCATTATTTCATCCGCACAAGAAATACTTTTATCGAACCTTTTAAATCTTGAGTTTTGTTTGATAAGATCACCCCGTGTGATTTTAAGCTTTTCAATTTCAAGTTTAAAATCTTGGCATGATGTACATACCTGTTAATAGCTTTACTCTTTTCTAAACGTTTTGTCTTTTCTTTTAATTCATAAACTTCATTTTCCAAAAATTCCTTTTTAGTATTTAAAAATTTGTTTTTGTTTATGTTTTTTAAACTTAGTTCACATAGTTTGTTATATTCCATTTGTAATGTGTCATCATCAATAGAAGAGCAAGATAAGTCGGAGTGTACCTCATTGGAGTCTTGAGCCATGAGTGCAATTTTTCCATTTTTTGGCTCCTCGTCATCATCTTCACTTTCACTCCATGCACCACTTAAAAAAGCTCTTTGGGTTTTGCTTTTTGGTGGCTTTGGGCATTCTTCTATGAGATGACCTGTGTCTCCACATCTAAAACGTTTTCTTTCGCCCTTTCCTTTCTTGTCATCACGGTCTTTTCGGAAAGGTTTCTTGTCATCACTAGGTTGTCTTACAAATTTACCTTGTCTTCGAAAGAACTTTTTGAAGTCTCTTATGGCCATGGCATATTCTTCATCATCACTACCCGAACTAGATTCTTCATCATCACTTGATTCTACTTTAGCTTTTAATGCAATGGATTTGACCTTTTCTCTTTTGCCTTTTACTATCTTCGAATCTTTTTCCATCACCATTTCATGAACTTTGAGATTTCCAATTAGCTCGTCAAGTGACATATTAGAAAGATCTTTGGATTCTTCAATACCCATCACTTTTACTCTCCACTTCGGATGGAGTGCTCTAAGGAATTTCCTGACAAATTTCATACTATAAAAAGATTCATCAAGTGCTTTAAGAGAAGTAATGATGGTGTTAAATCTATCAAATGCATTATCAATTGTTTCATCTTTATTGATAACAAATTGTTCGTAGTGTTGAGCAAGAAGATCAATTTTGTTATCCTTGACTTGTGAATTTCCTTGATGAGTGATTATCAAATATTGCCAAATTTCTTTAGTGGTTTTACACATAACGACTCTTTCATATTCTTTTCTAGGTAAAGCATTATAAAGCATCATTTTTGTTTCATTGTTTTTAGCTATTGATTTCTTTTGTTCTTCATTATTTTAGTAAGTGAAACAACTTCATCCCGACCATTTGTAATATCTTTAATTATAGCTTTGTGATCACCTTCTATAATTATATACCAAAGATCTATATCTTTTGATTTCACATAAGTTTCAAAGCGGTTTTTCCAATAGATAAAACTATTTTGTTCAAATAGTGGTGGTCTTTGCATAGATTATCCTTCTTTAAAGTTTTCAAAATCCATGGATCGTTCCAAACTTTAAAATACAATATATTTTAAAAAGCTTGAGTAACGTTGCTCTGATGCCAATTGTGAAAAACAAGAAGGCGGGTTGAATAGTTTTGCCGTTTTAAAAATTAATTTGCTTTGAAAACTATAAGTGATAACAACTAATGCAAATAATAAAACGATAAGTAAAGTGCAAGTAAAGAAAGAAATGATTAAACCACAACACGAATGTTTATAGTGGTTCAGTCTACAAGGGCTTTTTTTCCTTGCTATACTCCACTCCCCGAGTATCCAACTCGAGAATATCCTTCACTAATCAACAAGCTCCTTTAACCAGCAGAGAAAACCTTACACGTCGCTTACACAAGATTATCGACACAAAGCTAGATGTCGAGTTCTTTTACAAGGGTACAACCACTCCCGTTACACTTTGTATTTTGAGGACTAAAATACTAACCGATCACTACAGAGGGTTTATGATTGTTTGGTACAAAACAATGATGTATGGATAACAATAATTCACACAACGACAAATGAACAAGCCTTGCAACGTATTGTTGAAGCCTGTAATACTCGGATCTTCTTACTATAAAGAAGTTCACTAAAAATGAAATATGAATGAGAGAAAATATGATGTAGTTTATGCTAGTGAGTAATGAGTAAACAACATGGAGCGGATTGCTATTTATAGGCAAAAAGCCTAAGCAAGCCACAGATGGACGGACCCAAATACAGGGTTCCGTCTGTATACCTGTTTGGTTTCGTGAGAACCTGACACAAAATCATCCAAAATCTTTAACAAGTCTAACCAAAATATTTATCATATCTATCCATGATTCTTTGAGTAACAATCTAAACAAGATATTCATCATATCATCTAAAGATTACAAAATCTTCCAAAAATCACAAAGATGATGCATGCCAATATGTAATCATACATTTCCAAGTTTAGAATTAAACTATAGTATGAAAATGTGTTGGGAATTATAGATTTGATGATTACAAAACTACATGTGCTTATATGAAGAAGAATGAAAGTACTTTGAATGAAAGTACTTTGCTGAACCAAAGTACTTTCAGCTGAACCAAAGTACTTCTTAACCAAAAGTACTTTGAATCAAAGTACTTCTCAAGCAGTTTATGAAGAAGAATGAAACATGAAGGACTAGCTTGCAAAAGAAGATTTATTTATTAGTCCTTCGTAGTATTTTGTAAACCCTAATCCTCTAGTATATAAAGAGGACATGGGTCATTAGTTTTATAGTGCACACTGTTAGCATTAAAAATATGTATTATGAAGTGATGGTCATTCTCATATTGTAACTTTGTGTCGTTTGTTAAGATTAGTAATAGTTTAGTCATTGGGCCTTGGACTTGGCAAGCTAATATGTTATATGCTATGTTTCATAAGCCTAGTTATCCAACCATGTAACCAAGTCCAAGCCCAAGCCCATAGAAAGCCCATAGGGCATCTCATGTATCTTACTATTTAAACACCTCAAAGGCTCATTTGAGGTGTGTGCTTGTGTGTGTATTTGTGTGTGTTTTCTTGAATAAAAGCTCTCATATTTCTTATGTCTCTCTCTATATACACGAAATACATATAAGTCACCAAGTCACCATCTTTCTTCTTCTAATCTTCTATATTTGTGATAAAGTTGGTATATCTAAGGTCCTACAAGTGGTATCAATCGCCTAACAATGATTTAGGAGGTTGAGAGTTTGTGTGGTTCGTGTTTCTTAAGCATATTTCACGTTTTTTTTAAGAAAAATTCCTACTTTTCTTGTTTTTTCTTGGTTTTTAACACTTTTTTGATTACAAACTAGTGTTATAAACCTTATTTAACAAGAAAGTTTTAATCTTTTTGAAAATTTCTTGCTTAAAAAATTCGACTTTGTTTTGTACTTGTTTTCGAGATCCTCAAAAAGTTTGATAAAAATCATCAAGTTTGGAACTTTCTTCAAGTTTTGGTGATTTTATGCATAAAAGTACAAGTTTCTTGGAACACAAACTTGATTTTGGAGTGCTTTGAGCTACACGATTTGGCTACCATTTATCGAGAATCTCATTCTAATTATCTTCAAACGATTCCGTGGTTTACTCGGTGTTTTTCTTCCTTGTATAAGTTAGAAAAAACACTTCGACTTGGGATAACTTTCTAAATTGTATAATTTAGATAAGTCTTGAATTTTCTCGATAACTGAAAATTTTCGAGAAAGGGTTGCAAAAAATTTCGAGATCCTGAAATACTTTCGAGAAACTTGAAAATTTTCGCAAACCTGAATAATTTTCGAGAAACTTGAAAATTTTTCGCAAACTTGAAAACTTTCGAGAACCTAAATTTATCGAGAAACTTGAAAATTTTTTCGAGAACTTGGGTAATATCGAGAACTTGGTTAATATTGAGAACTTGGGTAATATCGAGAACTTGGGTAATATCGAGAACTTGGGTGATATCGAGAACTTGGGTGATATCGAGAACTTGGGTGAATTTATCGAGAACTTGAAAAATTATCGAGAACTTGGATAAATTATCGAGAACACTGTCTTCGAGTATAACCTTCACCAAACTCTACTCCTATTTCGTTGGAACGATCCTATAATCAACTTTATCATTTTTTCAAAAAAAAAAAAAAAAAAAAAAAAAAAAAAAAAGAGTTTTTTGGCGGGAAAAGTTGAGTAAAATTTATTTTTCACACGAGACTTAACGTTCAATTTTTACGCGAGATTCAAACTTTGGTATAAGGTTGAAAATTTTGGCCCGAAATTCAAATTTTTAGGCCAAAATTCAAATTTTTTCGGTGAAATTTGGCGTCAAAATTTTTTGAAACTCAAATTTTTCTGTAACCTTAGAATTGCATTTCTAGGTGTTTTCAAAATTCTGGGAAAGAAAAATTTTCAAAATTATATTTCGGAAGGAAACGTAGATCTCACTCGAAAACATTCAAAATGCCTTTTCTAAACAATTTCTTTCCAACAATGGACATGGAACCTCTTGTTCAATTCTTTGCTCCATATCCTAAGACTGACAAGCCGATTACTGAGACTGTGCAACTATGGAATGAGACTGAGAAGCCGTTAACTGATACTGAACAAGACGTTGATGAAAATGAGCTTCCAGAGTACGTAAAATATCTTGACCTGAGATTTCCATTCACACTAGTTGAGCATATGAAGAGACCACCATTGAGTGTTAAGGCACAAAATGGTAAAGAATCATGTGAACATAAGTCAGATGAACCTGAAAACGCAGTACCTTCATATGACTCCGACACACCAAAAGAGAAGTTGACAATGCAAGTTGAGACTGTTGAACCTAGTTACGATCTCTTTGCTACAACTGATACGGAACTTCCAGAACCAACCTTATCCCCAGATTCTGAGAATGTGAAGCATAAGCAGTTGGAAGAGAAACTTGCCTACAAGGCTAGGTTTGATGAAGCAATGTTCAGACAAAAGCAGCAAGCACTTGAGGTTCTAGCTGAAATGTTTCCAACTGACTTTACTCGGAATCAAGGTATACTGGCAAATGAACATGTTATTGGGAATCAACATAGATATGCTACGAGTACACAGACGGGGATTCAGATAAGGGAATATGTTGGAGATCCGATGGATCAGTCTGTGAGTCAGAATGTGGTTAATCAAAATGGGAATGATTGTTTTATGACTTCAATTCAAAAGCCTACATCTGAAATTCACCGCAGTGATGCAATGACGAGGGTAGAAAAGATTCAGTACTTGATTATGCTAGCCAATAAAGAAGAATCGGGAATACCATTGACTGCTGAGGAACATGAGTTTAGAGCTACAACAAGAGTTAATGACAATTCAGCAGACCTTAATGCAACCTACAACTTTATGGCAAATCAGCAGGCAACAACATCAAGCAGTGATTCTGATCTTCCTCCTACTTATGATTCAGATTCATTCCATGAGGTACCAAATTATGGTAATAATGCTAATCTGTTTGCTCATGAGAAGCCACATTATGTACCACCTGAACCTAATTATGATACATATGTGGGGGAACAAGTTAATAGCAATGTTAACTATGAAACTCCATATATGGATCCTAATGGAGTTCAAGTTGCACAAAATGGTGCTAATGATGAGGAAACCCGTGCTTTCTTTGAATCATTATTGAATAATTGTCGTATTGAAATTGAGAATGTGCAAAAGGTCAATCGCGATGTTAAGGCCGCGAATGTTAAATTGACCGCTGAGCTTGAGAGTTACAAAGAAAACGTTAAAGCTTTTGAATTTCATAACAAAAGATTGTCTGAATTAGAAACTGGTTATCAAAATTCCGTTTCAAGAGAAAAACAATTGCAACTCAAGTTTGACACACTTGATGTTAATTCTTTCAAAAAGATAAAATCTTTAAACGCGGAAATTTCTGATTTACAAAACCAACTTTCTAAACAAAAATCAGCTTATACCAATCTTGAAAAAGAGAGGGACGAGCTGAAAAAGGACTTTGCAAAGAAAGAAGACAAACTTTTGGCAGAAATCGTAGAGTCAGAACACATGATTGCTCACTTAGAAGAATTGGTGGTTAAGTCGGGTCAGTCAAGTCAAACAATGAAAATGATTTCAAATCAAACTAATCCGGTTTACCATACGAAACATAAAGTGGCTCTCGGTAACAACACCCCCAGTAATCTCAAGAAAGCTCAGCAAGAACAGAATGTTTTGTACAATGGTAATGTGATTTACACTAAACATGATCCTCCCGTCGTTCGAGATTCTGTGCAAACGATAGAACATGTCGAAGAGAGCATAAATAAAATGAAACAAAAGGATTTGAAACCCATTGATTACAACAAATTGAACAAACTTTCGGGAATTACTTTTGTTCCACAAAAAGAACCATCTGTGTTTTCCATAAAACGACCATTCTCAAAAATGTTTTCTAAGAAAGTAATTGTTTCCAAATCTCTTTCAAAAATGGAACAAATTTCTTCTAACAACGCTTTTAATACAAGTGAGGCTAGAGAAATTTTGGATGACGTTAAAAAGAGAATTCAAGAACTTCAAAACATCGTTGCTTCTAAAACTACAATCAATATTAACAACTGGCATTCCAGTTTTCATATTGAACAGAAAAAAGTTTTTGAAAACGAAATTACTATCCCACTGAATAACATCAGTGCGAGGGTAATCCATTTTGAACAAGCTTTCTTAAAAGAAACGGCCGACTTTGTCAAGGACCACAAATCCCTGGTAAACGAAGCTAATGATGCTCGTGAAAACATGAATGTTTTGGAAAACCTGAATGATTCTCTCTTCGAAGCTGTTATGACCACTGACATTATGTCCATCATTTTACAAACATATTCGGTTCAAGACGATGAAAGACTGAGAGCTGAGACCTCCGAAATTGTTTCCAAATATGAAAATGCTCTTGAAAAACTTGAAAAAGAAAACATGTCACTTTTCAAACAACTTGATCGAAAATCAGAGGAATGCAAGTATGACAAATTGTCGTATGAGCATGCCTACAAGGACATGAAAGAGCAAAATGATCTTTTGAGAGTTCAGCTTATAAGTATAAAAGGAAAGGGTGTGGATACTAAGTTTGCAAAACCATCGACTTCGGAGAAACCAAATGTTTCAAACACGGTTCAAAAACCAAAAATGTCAATTTCACGGTTTGCTCCAAAAGTCGATGAGAAAAAGGATTTGTCAAAACCAGTCACTCCACAACCCTTGCCCAAGGAAAAGGTAATGGAAAAGATTGTTGAAAAACAAAAATTGTTTGTTGAAAGAAACAAAAATGTGATTTCACCTGGCTCTTCTAGGAATAGTACACCAAATGTGACCACAAAATCTGTAAAGGAATCTGTTGGTTCTAATGACATGGTCCTCAATCATCATCTAGAAGAAGCTAGAAAAAAGGCACAACATCGAAAAAATGGAATTTTAGGTGCAAAACCTAGTGTGATGAATTCTACAAGATTCCAAAGCACCGCTAGTAGTAGTAAACCATTACCTAGGAACTTTCAACAAAATACTAGGGATTGGCTTGCATCTAAGAGTAGGGACACAAAAGAGTATGCTAGGAATGTAGAATGCAACACAAAGAATTCCAAATCAAGTGTCAAGACACAATCCACTAAGACACCAAATCAAAACAAACCCGTTGATAAGCAGCAAGAGGTTAAGAAACCTAATAGGTGGATATCTAAAGAATGTAGTTTTTCCAAGACTAAGACTTCCGCTGCATCTGATAAGAAGACTACATCTAGATCTTACCTTAGGTGGATTCCCACGGGAAAAGTTTTTAATACTGTTGGTCTCAGATGGATTCCCACAGGGAAGATTCTTGATAGTTGCACAAAGACTAATGATAGTGTTCATCATCATGATAAGGAAGTTGAAACCACAACAACCGTTGATAGCAAACACCCTCTATGTGAGGAAACATGTACTTCTAACACTGTTATTTGTGCAAACTCTTCTTCTGTGGATGCAGGTACTTGTGAAAGTGAAGAGAGTGCATACACCCAATATGGTAAAGAGGAACTTTACGCCAACATCGCATATGGACATCCTTTTCTAACTCCACTCTTAACCCCACTTTTACTTGTTCAAACTTAATTTTTTCTTTCTTCAATTCTTCTTTGTAAATATTTTTGAAAAAAAAAAATACAAAATTTGAAAAACCAACAAAAACAAAATACAAAAATATAAAATTTTCAAAAAATCCAAAAACATTATAAAATCAAAAAATCCAAAAATATTCTTCTCACGACATGTCTCTTGTATAATCGATATTCTGTACGTTTCTAGAAATGTCATTCAACAATGATACGGATATGTACAGATGCTTGAGCGAGAGTTCTTTAAAATGTTTTTTTTCTAAAACATGTCGTTTCTCAAAAAGTTTCTTCACAATGGCTTTCGTATACTTCAGTACGAAACCCGGACTTCAACAACGACTTCTTAGTATTTCAGCTCAGGACTCGTTCTTCAAAGAAAGGAAAGTGCTTAACAAAAACAAGGTTTTAAATATTTCTCGAGCACTTATCCTAAAAACAATAATTCTCTTTTATGTTGAGCACCAACTTTTCAAGATTCTTCAAAAAGTTTTTCAAAATCTATCAAAATCGGTGCTCATCATCAAAATGACTTGTGTACACCTTACAGTGCACAACTCAAGTTTTCAAAGATAGGAAAGTGCTACGCAAAAATGATTTTCATCAAAAAAGTGCACTTATCCTAAAAATGGACACTGTTGTACGCCTCAGTGCGACATTCCTATTCAAACAAAGAGAAGTCTTTGTTTTTCATAAAACCTTGATGCAAAATTCAACAAATCTGAAACTTCTTTCTCTTTCAGAATTTTGCTTCAAGAAGACTCCTTCCCTCTAAACCTTAAAAAGTTTAACATTCTCAAACACATATGCGAGTTTTGAGGGGGAGTATTTCTCTAAAACAAAAATGTTCCAAATTCATGCAAAAACAAATCTGTCTATCTCTCCAAAAGCTTTTTCTTAATCAGTTGATATCAAAAATATCACGATATGCTATTTTTGAGGGGGAGAAGACATGATTAAAATGTGATCAAAATGTGTGGCTGAATCTCAAAAGAGCTCGACTCAGATAGTACCAATGAATTGACGAAGCTTAAAATGTCAGTAATCGAAAAGACTTGTCCTGGACGGGTAATAATTTCAAGCTAGTCTAACTAGTGATGTAAGCGTGTCTCGAATAGGACTTGTCTGAGTAGAATGTACCGTATCGAGAGACTTTCTTTGGACCTGACCAGGACGGGTAATAACTTCAAGCTAGTCTAACTAGTGATGTAAGCGTGTCTCGAATCGGTCATGTTCACTGAAAGTGGATCAATTCAAAAAGTGCACACTCCTCTCGCATGTGCAAATTTCTTAAATATTCATGAGCACATGTGAAGGGGGAGTCCTTCAAAAATTGCAAAACTCTCAAAGTGGTAACAACAATGTGTTTTATTATCATAAACACTTTGAGAGATTTTTCACAAAAAGGTTTTATGGCATGTGATCAATTATAGGATAGTCATGGAGTTATAAGGTGACTAAGGTTAAGAAAAACCGTCCTATGATCCGCCAGAGCCGGAGGGATCTACCCAAGGACAAATCCAATAGATTAGAATTAGAAGTCCTTAGGTATGATTGAAAAAAGGAGAAAATGAGAAAGGAGAAAGAAGGGGTTGAAGAATTAAAAAGAAAAGTTATGAAAAAGGGTGAAAAGAAATAGCCCTCCAAATGTTCAACCTTAGGGCAGACACCGGGTTCAACTCATATGCTACTGGTTGTTACTAAGGTGACATCGGTATTGAAGACAAAGACGTCATGGACCCAGTGACGCACTGCACTAAACCTTCTTAACCACTCAAGTTCTCTTAAAAGAGCTTGTTTCATTCTCACGGGGAACCAGTGTAATCTATCGATCTGTCTCTTAGAGATGGTTGATATTGAAGCAGGAGACCTCTCCCTAATCTCCGCATAGGAAACTAAATGTGCACTTATCGAGTCTAGAGCCCCGAGATTCATCAAAAGATCTCATAGGAACACATGATATTTCTACACTGGTTGTTCAACATTAAGGACGCCAGATGTAAACTTAAGAGTCCTACACAGATCTTAGCAATCTGCCAGAACATTTATGAGAGGATTCACTTTTGTGATTCTCAATGATTGAATGGAAACTCCTGCCAGGGTCAACATCAAGCAGCCTTGACAGCAGGTCACTTCGGTAATTCTTATGGGTTACGCTTAGTGTTCGCGGTGGTTTCAAACGGTCTACAGTCGTGGAGTGATCCCCAGCGACTCACCCAGTCATTGAGCTACAAAGTAGGTCTTGTAAGCTCTCTCGAGAGTATCTGACATGGGAACGGCCATGGTAAGGGTTAGAAGGAGTCTTCACACTATGCTGTTGACGATCTCTAATTCTTATCTGTAAGTACCGGATGTTTTATTGCTAACTGTTTATATGCAGGGACACTTCATCTCCATGGCGACAGATTCCACATACTCATACATACATCTAGAAGTTAAAGAAAGCTCCTTCAAAGATCTATTCAACACAAAGTTCAAGGGAAGATTCTACGCTAAAAAGAAGAATCTACAAAGTATAAAGACTAAAGATCAAAGTGTAAGAAAGGGAACTACGTGCATACGAATATCAAAATCCAAAGATGTATGAGCATGTTGGAATGACAAACAACCACCACAGACGCAGAAGTAACGAATGGCAGATAACTCCACATCACAAAGGAACAAAGAACGATGAAAAATCAGTTATCAAAGATCACAAAGCATGAAGGAACGAAGACTAAAGACTATTCTACAACGACACACAAAGTTAAAGACAAAGAACACGGAAGACCCACTCACGTGGAGCATCATTCGAATGACCAACCCTTAGGGGGAGATTGTTAGCATTAAAAATATGTATTATGAAGTGATGGTCATTCTCATATTGTAACTTTGTGTCGTTTGTTAAGATTAGTAATAGTTTAGTCATTGGGCCTTGGACTTGGCAAGCTAATATGTTATATGCTATGTTTCATAAGCCTAGTTATCCAACCATGTAACCAAGTCCAAGCCCAAGCCCATAGAAAGCCCATAGGGCATCTCATGTATCTTACTATTTAAACACCTCAAAGGCTCATTTGAGGTGTGTGCTTGTGTGTGTATTTGTGTGTGTTTTCTTGAATAAAAGCTCTCATATTTCTTATGTCTCTCTCTATATACACGAAATACATATAAGTCACCAAGTCACCATCTTTCTTCTTCTAATCTTCTATATTTGTGATAAAGTTGGTATATCTAAGGTCCTACACACACGGAAAATATGTAGTCGACTTAAAGGTGTGTATGTGTCTAGGCGTTAAGTTCCTACAATGGACACCTAGGGTTTATTAGTTAGTTAGTTTATTAGTAACAGATCAATCTGTGTATTAGTTAGTTTAGCCTCAAGGATCTTTTGATCTTGGGGATATAGTGAATAATGAAAACCTTGTTTAATAACATTATTTTTCTTTATAGTCCGCTGCGTGTTATTAATGTTATTTGTAAAACGATCCTAGATGAGCTTAAATGATTCTCAACATGTGGTATCAGAGCTAGGTTAGCTCTTGATATCTGGGATTTACAAGGTTTTTGATGTCGATTTTAATGAAGAAAAGATGGGTCGAAGTTCAGTTTTTGGTGTCTGATAAAAAAGGCGACAAGGTTTCTGTATGGCGATATTATAAGAAAAAGATTTGTCATTCATGTTACTAGCTACTGGTCATGTTACCCGATGTTGGACAGAGATGTTTATTGGTTCTCGGCTGTGTTTGAAAGTTTTTGAATGACACACACATCAAGTTTTTGGTTTTTGTTTTTGGACTACACACACAGGAAGATTTTTGGTTTATGTTCTTAAAGGATTAAAAAGGCTCGTTCTTATTGCTTAATTGATTACAAAGAAAGGTGAATATCAATTATTTGATGTTGTAGTTGAGTTTCACAGGTGTGTGTTCTTATCATATCTCAAGGTGGGTGTTACACTTTGGAGATAACTTGTTCGTGCTTTATTGTTGTGACAAAGACTTGATGAATCTAGCAAATTGGTGTGTTATCTACAAACTGAAGGTGCTTAATATCACATTTGCTATCACTTTAAGGAGTTATGTTGTAGTGCTCAGTGTCTCATATAGTTGAGGATTTATCAAGAGGTTGAGGTATACTTATACTTTCTAGTTTGGTATGAGTTTGGAGTCACGTGGATAGTACAAGATATAAGATGCAAGTTTGGGAAATTCAACTTCTTCATCAAATTAGTTACACTCAGTTTTCTTCATCAGTGATCATTATAGAATTGAAGATTCAAGAGATGGTAAACATATTAGTTTCAGGGGAAGCTTATTGATTAAATGTTCAACCATCTACATGCACCATTTAAGGGGAAGTGTTTCAGTACTACTTCTAGTCATCATTAATACTGCTAGTTTAAAATTTCTATTGTCTTGAGTTCATTTTTCTCAAGCTTTTTGGTGTTCTTCATGGAGGGTAATTCAAGACATTGGAAATATTGGATTGGAAGTTTTGATATATGATGTGGGGTAGTGACGATCAACGTTGCACATCTTTTCATGACCCCTATTAGATGATTACAAAAAGGGGAAGAAGACTACAGAGATATGATTTGCAGCTTATTTATATGTGGTGACATGTTCAAGAAGATCTTAAGTCAAGGGGAAGCATTGAAGATTGTTTCATTAATGGAGATAGTTGTGTAATATCAAATAGGGGAAGATTGTTGGGAATTATAGATTTGATGATTACAAAACTGCATGTGCTTATATGAAGAAGAATGAAAGTACTTTGCTGAACCAAAGTACTTTCTGCTGAACCAAAGTACTTCTTAACCAAAAGTACTTTGAATCAAAGTACTTCTCAAGCAGTTTATGAAGAAGAATGAAACATGAAGGACTAGCTTGCAAAAGAAGATTTATTTATTAGTCCTTCGTAGTATTTTATAAACCCTAATCCTCTAGTATATAAAGAGGACATGGGTCATTAGTTTTATAGTGCACACAGAAAATATGTAGTCGACTTAAAGAGGTGTGTGTGTGTCTAGGCGTCAAGTTCCTACAATGGACGCCTAGGGTTTATTAGTTAGTTAGTTTATTAGTAACAGATCAATATATGTATTAGTTAGTTTAGCCTCAAGGATCTTTTGATCTTGGGGATATAGTGAATAATGAAAACCTTGTTTAATAACATTATTGTTCTTTATATTCCGCTGCATGTTATTAATATTATTTGTAAAACGATCCTAGATGGGCTTAAACGATTCTCTTCAAAGTGGTATTAGAGCTTGTGTGGAAACTCTGATTAAGAAGAAAACCTTAAAACTGATTTTACAACAAACCCTAAAAAGATGTCGACTGAAGTTGCACCAGTTCCTTCCATCACCTCAATCAGAATTCCTATTGTCAAGAAGGGAGAGTATGATTTATGGAGCATGAAGATGAGGCAGTACATTGCTATTACAGACCATGCTTTATGGGATGTGATTGTCAATGGTAATGTTGTTATTGATGAACCTATATCAGTTGAAGGACAACCTACACCACCTAAGCTAACTTTGCCAGCAGTTACAAAAAGAAATCAAGATAAGGCTCTCAACATACTGCTTTCTGCTATTCATGATGGTCACCTATTGAAGTTTCATGATGCTAAGGATGCAAACCAATTATCGGCTGCTATTAAGACAAGATTTGGAATTAATGATACTTCCAAGAAGATGAATAGAAACCTATTAAAGCAACAGTTTGAAACATTCACTGTTGGTGAAAGAGAAAGCCTTAAACTCTGCCTATGATAGATATCAAAATCTACTCAGTATGCTAGAGTTATATGGAGCAGAAGCATCTGTTGAAGATGAAACTTGAAGTTCTTGAGAAGTTTTCCATCTGCATGGCATGTGGTTGCCACTATGATTAGAGGACAACCTAGTTTGGATACTATGGACTTTGATGATCTCTACAACAATTTAAAGGTGTATGAGCATGAGATGAAGGGTAACAAAGGTTCAAGTTCTCATAACATTGCTTTTGTGTCTTCTGAAAACAGAGGCAGTACTTCTACTAAAAGTACTGCTTACCCTGTCCAAAGTACTGTTGAAGAGAAACAACACCCCTGTGCAACCATGGTCACTAACACTTCATCACCATCAAACAACACCAACTCAGATGATGTTCTATGTTCATTCTTTGCTCAACAAGCCACTCTACCTGTTACATATCAAGAAGATGTCTTGCAAATTGATGATGATGCTCTAGAAGAAATTGACATAAGATGGCAGGTTGCCATGATCACTGCAAGGATCAAGAAGTTCATGAACAAAACAAGGAGAGGTATTGATTTTAAAGCTAAGTAGGGTATAGCATTTGATAAATCTAAGATTGAATGCTTCAATTGTCAAAAGACTGGTCACTTTGCAAGGGAACGCAAGTTTGCAAAGTATCAGGCAAACATAATGATTGAAAAACCCAAGGTTGAAAGAAAGGAAGTTCCTATTGCTGAACCAAAATCACAAGCTTTGGTAGCTCAAGAAAATCTATCAGAGGTTGAATGGAGTAATGAATTTGATGATGAACCAGTAACCTACTCTATGGTTGCAGTGGAAGAGGTTGATTGGAGCACAGTTTTTGATGAGGAACCAGGATATGCTACTTTGAAATCAAGATATGGTCTAGGAAGCTTTGATTGGAGCATGGAAAGTGAAGAAGAACCTGTTCAGATTGCTATGATAGCTACTTCACCAAGTTCATCCACTATCTCTGAGGTGTGTTCTAAATGTAGTAATTGCTATCAAAAGTTGCTTAAAGAATATGAAACTGAAAGAGATAATTATAGAAGGGCTAGGTCTGAGATAGCTGGTTACCAATTGACTTTAGAGTCAATGGAAGCCAAGATAATCACTCATGAAAATATTGAAGTAGCTTGGGCAGAAACATATGAGCAACAAGATTGTCAATTAAAGTTGAGTGAATGGAAGTTAGGATGTAAAGTTCCTGAACTAGAAAAGATCACTAAAGAAAGAAAGAGATAAGTTGTTAGTAAAACTTGCTAGTTGGAAAGAATCAGGTCTGTCACATGTTAGTTTTGTTGAAAAACAAAGAACAACAAACATTAAAACTGGCCTAGGTTATGATGATAGTAGTTCAGAAGAAATCCCAACTAGGAACAAGGAACTAAGTCTTTCAGAGGAGACCTCAACTAGTGATGAAGGATACATTAGCTAAGAAGAGAACACATCTAGTGATGAGGAATCACCAAGTCCAACACCTCCTGAATTTAAGAAAGACAAGAGATACAATGAAGTTCCTCCACCCACAGGTAGTTTTCAACCACCTAGGACAGATGTTTCTTGTTTTGGAATAGACAATTTGGAGTTTAGAAAGAAGCTTAAAGGTCAATCTAATTCAAGTCAATCTAGTTATGAGTCCTTAAGAGAATCTATTGAGAAACCTAGGAATGATGACAAGGGTTCAGGGAATGAAAAAGTCTTTTCAAAACAAGAAGTACTTCCAAAAACTTCTCAAAGTACTGTTGATTATTCAGCAGTACCTTCAAGAAAATCTTTTCAAACTACTGCTAATTTTAGAAAACCTTTTGGAAGAGGATTTGGGAATATGGGTCAAAAGTTATGTTATGTATGCTATAGTCCTCACCATTTGATTAAAGACTGTGATTATCACTCAGAATACTTAAGCAAATTCCCAAAGACCACATCTGCAAACCATAAGCAAAGGGAGAATAAACCAGGGGAGAATAAACCATGGGAGAATAAACCAGTTTGGAATCATTCACATAGGGTTAACCATAGAAATTTCTCAAAAGACTATAGGTACCCTCACCAGAGAAGACCTTTTTCCAAACCACCAGTACCTTCTCAAAGTACTGTTAGGAATTCACCCAACCAAGGTACTGTTACACTAATTCTTATGTAAGACCAAGGAGATTCAATTCCTACAAACTTAGAAGGCCTTACAACTCAAAAAGAGTACCTAGATCAAAGAGCCCACCTCCAACTGTTAAAACTAAATGGGTCAAGAAAGAAAGTACTAATGGGGGACAAACAGTACTTTCAGAAAGTAAAGAAGAAAAAAGGAGTGTTAATGAAAATTCAACACAGGTTTTGGGATCAAAGACACTAATTCTTGATAGTGCTTACAAAAATAGTGGAGATTACAGACTTAAAGACTTTGAGTATGTCACTCCACAAGGGGAACACAAGTCAGTAATGACTTGGGTTCCTAAAAGAAACTAAACTTTTTCATCTTTATGTAGGGGAACCCAGAAGAGGAGCTTAAAGATCATATTATCATTGATAGTGGTTGCTCTGGAAGTATGACAGGAGACAAGGAGCTTTTGTCAGATTTTAAGGCTTATTTTGGAGGAAGAGTTGCATTTGGGAATGATCCTAATGGCGGGAGAATCACTGGCAAAGGAACCATCAAGACTTGAACCATTGATTTTGAGAATGTTAGATATGTCAAGGAGCTTAAATTCAACCTTTTGTCAGTCTCTCAGATCTGTGACAACTTGTGTTGTTCCTTGACACAGAATGTCTTATTCTCTCCCATGAGTTTAAGTTAGATGATGAAAACTTGGTAATACTGAGAGTACCAAGAACCAATGATGTGTACAGCTTAGATTTGAAGAATATCAATCCTACTGAAAGAGCAACATGTTTGGTAGCAAGGGCAACAATGGAAGAAGCACATCTTTGGCACAGAAGATTAGGACATGTAAATTTCAAGAACATCAACAAATTAGTCAAAGGCAATTTAGTTAGAGGTTTACCTTCTAAAACTATTCAAGAGCCTTAGGAATTGTTGCATATGGATCTGTTTGGACTTGTTTCTGTTGCAAGTTTAAACAAGAAGAAGTACTGTTTGGTTATAATAGATGATTGCAGTAGATTTAGTTGGGTCTTTTTCTTGGGGTTTAAGGATGAAAGTTTTGATGCTATTCATGATCTTATAATAGCCCTTGAAAATCAGTTAAGACTCAAAGTTAGATCCATTAGATGTGATAATGGCACTGAATTCAAGAATCAGCTTATGGATGAGTTTTGTACCAAGAAAGGAATAAAGAGGGAGTTTAGCATTGCTACAACTCCACAACATAATGGAGTTGCAGAAAGGAAAAATAGAACTTTGATAGAAGTAGCAAGAACCATGCTTGCAGATTCTCAATTACCTGTTCCATTTTGGGCTGAAGCTGTAAGTGCTGCTTGTTATGTGTTAAATAGAGTATCAGTGACAAAACCTCAGATGAAGACACCTTATGAGTTGCTTATGGGAAAGAAAACAAACATTAAGTTTATGAAACCTTTTGGTTGTCCACTGACTATACTAAATACAGTTGATACTCTGGGAAAGTTTGATGGCAAGTCAGATGAATGATACTTATTGGGTTATTGTACCAATAGTAAAGGATTTAGAGTATACAACAGGAATACCAAAAAGGTTCAAGAATATCTTCATGTTGAGTTCCTTGAAGATCAAGAAAATCAAAAAGGTAAAGGTCCTGATTGGATGTTTGATCTTGATATTTTGGCTTCTTCTATGAACTATGTACCTGTTAGAGAAGAAAATCAAGCTGTTCATAATGAAGAAGAACTCCAGTACATTGTTCATGGAGTCAATATGAGATCTGATGATGTTTCTGATGAAGAACCCATTGCACAGAAGAAAAGTACTACTGAACCTCAAAGTACTGTTGAACTACAAAGTACTGTTGAACCAAAATCCACAGTATCTGATGAAGACCAAGCTATTCAAGATGAACTTAATAAGATGCTTTTACAAGAAACAATTACAAAATCCTATGAAGATGATCAAAGGAGAGCTTATGAGGCAGAAAAGAAAAAGGCCAAAGTCTCAGATGACTATGACAGTACTTTTCATCAAAGTACTGATGAACCTGTTGAAAGTACTTCCAATGTCTTACCCACATCAAATTGGATCAACACTGATGATTTGAATGATCCAAACATGCCTGATTTAGAAGACATTGATGCTGAGCTTCCTAAGGAAGGAATTTTCTCAAATTCCAATGAAGATCCTGATCTTCAAATTTAGAGGATGATCTTGATGTTCCACCAACTCCTACATTTAGAATTCATAAAGACCATCCTACTAGAAAAATAATTGGACCTTCTACTTCAGGAGTGCTCACAAGGACAAAAGCTAAGAATCTCTCTAAGCAACATAATGCTTTACTTAGCTTTGCCTATAAATAAAACAGGGTAAATCATAAAGATCAACAATTGTGCCTATTTACTTGCTTTTTGTCTCAAGAAGAACCTAAGACAGTATCTCAAGCATTATCTAAAGAGAGTTGGTTTGAAGCCATGCAAGAAGAACTTCTACAATTCAAGCTTCAAGATGTTTGGGTATTATGTGATTTACCTGATGGCAAGAGATTGATTGGTACAAAATGGGTGTTCAGAATTAAGAGAGATGAAAGAGGGAATGTCATCAAGAACAAAGCAAGATTGGTTGCACAAGGATATAGACAAGAAGAAGGAGTGGACTATGATGAAGTGTTTTCTTCTGTTGCAAGAATTGAAGCTATAAGGTTGTTTCTGGCTTTTGCATCATATATGGGCTTTCCTGTCTACCAAATGGATGTCAAGAGTGCTTTTCTTTATGACACTATAACAGAGGAAGTCTATGTTAAACAACCTCCTGGTTTTGAGGATCTTACACATCCAAAAAAAGTCTATAAGGTCATTAAGGCTCTGTATGGCCTACATCAAGCTCCTAAAACTTGGTATGAAAAACTCTCCACATTTCTATTGCAACATGGTTACAGGAGAGGTGCCATTGATAAGACTTTGTTTATCAAAAGAGACAAAAAGGATATTATGCTTGTCCAAGTGTATGTGGATGACATTATTTTTGGAGCCACAAAACAGTCCATGGTGAAAGAGTTTGAGCAGCTCATGCAACAAGAATTCCAAATGAGTTCCATGGGTGAATTGACTTTCTTTTTGGGGCTTCAAGTTCAACAATCAAGCAGTGGAATCTTCATAAGTCAAGATAAGCATGTTACTGACATTCTTAAGAGGTTTAACTTCACAACTGTCAAGCCTGCCTCCACACCCATTGATGCTAATAAACCATTAGGAAAAGATGAAAATGGAGAAGATGTGGATGTTAAACTGTATAGATCAATGATTGGATGTCTAATGTACTTAACTGCATCTAGACCTGACATTAATTTTATTGTATGCTTATGTGCAAGATATCAGGTCAACCCCAAGATTTCTCATCTTAATGCAGTCAAGAGAATTTTTAGGTATCTTAGGCATCAACCTAAGCTAGGGTTGTGGTATCCTAGGGAGTCTCCTTTTCATTTGGAAGCTTTTTCAGACAGTGATTATGCTGGAGATAATTATGACAGAAGATCAACCACTGGAGGATGCCAATATCTTGGAAGAATATTAGTTTCATGGCAGTGTAAGAAGCAAACAATTGCAGCAACATCATCCACTAAAGCAGAATATGTTGCAGCTGCAAGTTATTGTGGACAAGTACTTTGGTTGCAGAATCAACTCTTGGATTATGGATTCAATTTCAAGCATACTCCTATCAACATTGAAAATGAGAGTACCATTTGTATTGTGTAGAATCATGTTTACCATTCCAAGACCAAGCACATTCAGATAAGACACCATTTCATTAGGGACTGCTATGAGCACAGGCTTATTAATGTAGTTAAAGTTCACACAGATGATAATGTGGCTGACTTACTTACAAAGGGATTTGATGTTTCAAGGTTCAATCATTTAGTGATGAGTATTGGGATGATTAATTATTAATGCTATATTTGAGGGGAGGCATTAGTAATTATTCTTTGTTTAAAGGGAGGCAATCCAGTTAGTTTAAGTTACAAAGAGGATGAAAAGTACTTTTGAGCAAAGTACTGCTTTACCTTAGCTTGAAAGTACTGCTTGGCGCTTAATGGAAAGTACTGACATGTCATGGTACTGTTCCAACGGTCAAAAATACGGGGGTAACAACTTTACGAAAGATACGGGGAAGATAAATTCCAAAAATAACGGTAAATTCATTAATTAGCCGCAATTTTTTGTATATTATCCATCTTTGTGAATATTTTCTCCATATTCTTTTATTCTCATTCTTATCCCTTTACATCTTTTTAAACCTACATCCAATTAAACGCCGACGCACTTACTTCTTTTTCATCCATCATTCAATGTCTAATCGACCAACTGTAAACAAACACAACATGATTGCTAACCTTGACAAGACTCAATTGAATGTTGATTTTCATGGAATAATTGAATTTCTCACTGGGTCTTCAATTAACTATGCTTTACTGGTGAATCCTAACATCATTGGACCTTGGATTCAAGAGTTCTGGGCTAATGCTATGTCTGGTTTGGAAGAAGAAGAATCATTTATTCGTGCTACATTGGCTGGAAGATCCATTCATATCACAGAGGCTACAATCCGAGAAGACTTACTTTTCAATGATGAAGGAAGTACTGTTCTATTTGATAAGCAAGTTCTTTGGGCTACACTCAGGGATATCGGGTATGAAGGTGCACTAACTAAACTCACTTTTCAAAAACCTTTATTTAGTCCTCACTAGAAGTACCTTGTCCATGTCTTACTTCATTGTCTAAGCTCTAAAAGTACTGCTTGGGATCAATTTGGTCAATACATAGCCTCTGCATTAGTGGGATTAGCTACCAATAGACCTTTTAACTTTTCCAACATGATTCTAGATGGTATGCTTACCCATATCAATAATGGTTCACCATTCTTGATGTACCCAAGCTTTATTCAGGTCTTCCTAAACAAACAGCTTGAGGATTTACCTAAACCTCAACACTTTTTACCCTCTGTTGCACTTCCTGCAAAGGTGTTCACTTTTATGGCTAACCATAGTGTCAAATTTTTTGGAAGAAACACACCTTTGACTGCACATATTTTGGAAGTGGCTCAAGCTGTCAAAGATCAAGCTGATGCATCTAGTACATCTGAGCATTCTGAGAATTCTGAACATTCTGAGTCAGCACTAACTCCACCAATACCTCTTGCATCACCTCAGCAAATTGCATCCAGTGAAAGAACTACTTCACTACCTGTTCAGGCTTCAAGAGAAAGATCTGTTTCAAAGGAAAGTACTTCTCTACCTACAGTTTCTAAGGAAAGGTCTGCTTCTCTGCAAGGTACTGCTTATATTGATACAGAGCAGGATGTGAATCCACCACCATCTCCCAATGATTATACTTCCACATATGGGTCTCAAACATCTGGAGGAGATGAGGGAGTGATGGACACTTATGCCTTGACTAGAGAATTCAGAAGATTGAAGAAGGTGGTTAATAGTCAAGCTGATATAATTTTGAAGCTGAAGGCTAGGATCAAGAAGCTAAAGAATTTAGTTTGGCCTCTTGTTAAGCATCACAGAATGTGGGTGAAGCAACAGAGACAGAGTGGTCACACATCAAAGAAAGCATTTAAGACTAAGAAGAAGAAAATTAGGAAGCAATCTTCATTCACATTAGGGAGGAATTTAGAAGAGAATCTGAATGTAGATGATGCTAAACCCAATGAAGAAGATCAGATGCTGAATTTTGATGATACACAAGTATTTGAAGACATTGCTCTTCAAAGTACTGCTGAGAGAAAAGATGATGAGAATGTTTTTAATGAAGAGATTGTTCTTGAGCAAGTTAAGGATGGAGATTTGGAAAGTACTGAAGCTCAAGATAAAGATATTCAAAGTACTGAAGATCAGAATATTGGTGCTCAAAGTACTGGTGTTCAAGGTACTGCTTCTCAAAGTACTGACAGACAATTTCTAATCACACCAAGGACTTTGAATTTTGAAGAAGAAGCTGGTCGTTCAAATCCTATTCAAGAAGAGCCTATTGAACATACTGCAAGTGATGATGAGACAATTGCAGACATCATACTAAGCATCACAAGGCCAAGGGGTATTAGTATTCTTGGAGTTGAACAAGTTCAAGCTTTACCTTTTTCTTCTTAACCTACTCAAGAGGTGGATCCTAAAGAGAAAGGAAAAGGGATCATGCAAGAATCAAAGAAGAAGAAGAAGAAGAAGTTTACTCTAGCACAATTAAAAGCTATAGAAGAAGCTAAAAATGAAGAAGCTGCTAGAAAGTATCAAGCTGATTATGATGCAAAATTCTTAAGGGAATCAAGGAAGCCAGTTGTTGAAACAAGAAGACCACCATCCATTGCTCAAGAGAGAAAAAGTTTTTTGAATGGCAGAGGATATAAAGGTTTACAAAGACTCAGATATCCACAAGTGAAAGAGTTATATGATGCTGTTCAAGAGACCATCAAAAGAGAGCTTGAAATTTTTATACCTATGGATTCTGAAAAGGAGAAGAAGCTGGAGGAAATAAAGAAAGAACAAGCTGGGAAAAGAAAATTAAAGAGAAAGAGGGTAACTCAAGATGATAAGTTATCAAAGAAGCTTAAGATGCTGAGATCAGACACTGTTGATGAGCTGAGGAATTATCTTAGAGTCGTGGACTTTGATAATCTAAAGAAAACAGAAGATGCTGAGCATAAGTCCAAGATATCTACATTTTCTGTGGTAGAATCATCTGAAGGAGATTATCTCATTTTTCACAGAGAAGATGAAAGTTTCAAAGTATTCAATATGCTATGGGATATATTGCACATGATAGACAGAGAAGATCTTTATCATTTGTATTTGCAAGTGCAAGCATATTTTGAGAATACTGAACCAACAGGAGTAGGATTAATCTTGCTGGGAGATTTAATGACCATCTGGGAGACAAGTGAAACAAGTAATGATGCTCTGTGGAATGCTCAAGAGAATTGGGAAATAACAAGATGGAGATTCTTTGAGTCATCAGGGGTACATTCACTTGAATTGGAAGATGGAGTCATGATACATATGCTAGCAGAGAGAAGATACCCTCTTACTAGAGATCTTATGACAAAGATGCTGGATCATGGTATGGAGGTTGAAGATGAAAGTGAAGTTGCACTAATGGTGATTGAGTTATTCATTAAGTAGACTACTTCAGATGATGATATTGCATAAATATTGGTATGGTTTGTATTATATAAATCTTTTTGAATAATAAGTACTTTATTCAAAGTACTTTCAGACAAACAGTACTTTCTCAAAGTACTGCTTGCTGCATAAAACCAGTAAAGTCTTTTGTTTAAGTTTAAAATAAAAAAAAGGAAAAACTTTTTGAAGCATAAGATGACAGCAACAAACTGTTTTGAGAGGAACACATGGTGTTAGTACTTGTACTGCACAATAAATGGTAATCAACTCACTATGTTTAACAGACAAGAAAGAGTTTGACTCATCATGAGGGTACGACTCTGATGTGATAATCAAATCCGTTTTTAGTTGACAATTTACTAAAAATTGTATGGTTTTCAACTCACCATATATGTTAAAGTGAAGAGTTGGCTAGCCCAAAAGAAAATGGCTTGTGGTAAAGGCTGTGGAAAAACCATTTATATGGGAATTAGTTCACCATGGTTATGATTGTACTAAAAGAACTAACTAGTCCAAAAGCAAACGGCTCTTGGTAAAGACTAAACAAATTCGTTGATAGCTGATGATTTGCTAAAAATCATATGGTTATCAATGTACCATGGTTTTTGTGCTTAAACCTAAACATTGGCTACTCCAGAGTTAATAGCTTTGGTAAAGAGACATCTAAATCCATTAAATTTTTAATGATTCACCTCTCACAGGAGTTAACACACCTGGAAGTGATGAGAATAACATGAAAGTCTATGATTTGATGTACAATTTGCCAAATGTTGCTGAGTTGCTGTAAAATGATCATATGCTGCTGATGAAAAGTACTTTGATACAAAAGTCAGAAAGAAGATAAAGACTCAATCTTTCCTTGAAGATAGAGATATTGAAGTTAAAGATAACAAATGGAACTTGAAATCAAGCAAGTAGAATTCAAGTTAGGGGAGGATTGTTGGGATATGAAGATCAAAAGTACTTCTGAAGTTCAAAGTACTGCTCATGATCAAAGTACTGCTTGTGCATGAAGAAAATAGAAAGTACTTCTAAGATAAAGGACTGATATGCAATATTGTGAAGGATTGTAATGCAAAGTTATTAGAATATTCTAGAATTTAGATTAGTATTAGTTTACTTGTCGTTCAAGTATTGAAAACCGACTTAGGGTTTTCCTTATGCCTATAAAAGGATCCCTATGGTGGTATTAGATATAGAGGCATACGTACGATATTAGAGTTATTTAGTGATTAGAGTTTGTTAGTGAATCTGTGTTGTCAAGCAGGTTCAAAGTTTGGTTTAATATAAAGTTATTCTTCTTAGCTTTGTGTTAGTAGATTCCGCATACTTTACAAAGTTACATCAGTGTTTCATTATTAATAGTTTTGGAGTTATTTAAGATTGTTAAACTTATTACAAGCTACAAAGTAGTTTGATTAGAGTATATCGATCCAACAAAATGTATATATGTAAAATATATATGTTTGCTTAAGATATGTTAGTTTGATGAGTAACTAAAAAATGTTTGATTACTTATGTTATTATAAAACACATTTTATTAATACTTAAAACAAACTAATTTTACTTGTATATCTTATATGACACTTTACTTGTTTTTGTGACACTTTTTTTAAAATGACTACATTACTATTTATGAGCAAATAATTTGTAACTTTTGTTAAAATCTATTTTTGTTCTAAGAAAAACTTGTGACTATATATAAAAAAAGACTTTAAATATTTATGTTTTGCTAAAATAAAATTTGTAATTGTCGTTAACAAAATATAACAAAGATCGAATATATAAATAACACTTTTGAACGATATTTGTATTAACAAACTATAATGTTATTATACTTTTCTAGCTTTAGCTAAAGGTAGATGTAGTTTATTATCAAAGTAAAAAACTTAGCTCAATTTCAAAAAGTGAGGAATACTATGTCACATATTTTAATTTGGAAATTTCGGGCAAGAAACACGTCCTCGAGGAGAAGAGGAGAAAAGCAGGTGTAGTGGTCATTTCAAATTAAAAGACTTTTTTCACCAAATTAAAACATCTTCCGTTGAGTTAATGTAATCGCTGAAAGAAGTATGGTTTTCTGCACATGATCTTTTCCTCTTTTTTTTTACCAGCGATGGTTATGCAAAAAAGTAAAATAAACAATAGGTCGGTGATATAGTTGTCATCAACCTTTGTGAGTAACCACCAATGGATTTGTTTCCATAGGTTGATCCGTTAGTGTTGCCCATTTTTCTGATATTAAAATTAAGAAAAATCATAAGGTTCATGATTAGTGTAACTAATAAATAAATTATAAGTAATAAGTTCATATTGTTATTAACTACTATATTGGAATAATACTCACGCAAAGCAACAGTGTATAGCGGCAATAATTACACTTGTCAAATCGTGATTCTTGTTCGACCTTTGATGCGAAGCATGTTTTTTTTTTTATTTTTTTTTAATTTTTTTATTTTTATTTTTTTAAATTTAATATAGTGTGAGTTTTTGTAAAGTTGTCAAGTTAAGAAGTGAAAAAAAAAAATTAAAAAAGAAATAAAAAATTAAAAAGATAATTTAAGTTACTAAATTTTTGAAAAGTTGCCAAGTTTAAAGGGTAATTAGTGATAATTTAGACAAATAACATTAATTTAGTTTTAACTTTCAAGTTTCAGAAAAAGAGATATTCTTTAGGGGTTATGTCACCCCACCTCTTCAGGATGTGATATAAGAGGGTAAATATACAAAAGATTCTTTTTGCCTTTTCAGGTTACCATAAAACACAGTTTTTTATAGGAGTGGCAATTTCTGACCCGATACGAAACTCGATCTGAAACCGACACGAAAATTAACAGCTTCGGGTTGAGCTAAATAGATTTCGGGTTAGGTTTGGGTCGATATATCCAACCCGTTTATTAAACAGGTCAGATTCGGATTGGGAATAAAATAAACGGGTTGACCCGCCAACCCGTTTAAGATTTTTTTTTCTTTAATTAAAAATTATTTATATTTAATTATACAGGTTAAGTGGGTTAAAGGGTCGACCCGCTAACCCATTTAACCCGTTTAACTCATGTAATGTGCTAATTTTTGTATATAAAACGGGTTAAATGAGTCAACCCGAGACCCGTTTAACATATTCAACCCGTGTAACCTATTTAACCCGTCAACCCAAGTATATATACGGGTTAAATGGGTCAGGTTCAGGTTACGTGTAAACAGGTTATGGTTGACGTAGCTGACCCGATGATTTAAATGGGTCAGGTTCGGGTTGGGGTTTTCTGACCTGCTAACCTGACAACCCGAACCCGCCAACTCGACCCGAATTGCCACCCCTAGTTTTTACTTTTTTATTAGTTTCTGTTATGTGTTTTCTGTTAGTTTTAAGCTTTTGAATTACGGAGTATTAAACTTTTTATTTTCTGTTCCGTATTTTAAGGTTTGTAGTCTTTTTATATATACAAAATTATAAAATTTAAAAGAAATTAAAAAAAAAAAAAAAAAAAAGGAGGAACATTATCATTTGTAAAATAGAATGGTGCAAATAACCTTTCCCATTCTTATTAAGCAGTAAGGATGAGATAGTGTTGGTGAAATTTGAGTGATTTTTATATTTTAATTGTTGTAATAACATATGGATGACGTAGTTTACAGTTCATATAGGTTTTACGATTCCAAATCAAAAATACCAATTCTTGCCCATTTTAGCGAACTAGGTAATAGGTATATCACACAATTACTCCTATTAAGCAAGTAATTATCACAAATGGAAAGTAGAAAAGAAGGTGAATAAAGACAATGAAATGATGAATATAAAAATAGAAAGTTGGGAGACATGAGACTTTTTATGAATGGAGATGGATACTCCACGTAGGTATTCGATTTTTTTATTAAAGAAAAAACCTCGTACATTTCCTAATTTCCATTGCCGACACATCAACAACTCCCCAGCATCCCAAAACCTAGGCCCACCTTTCCAAAACCCAGGCCGACTTTCTTTCATCAATTACCTTATTTTGTCCGTTTTACATTATTATAACTTTCCATGCTTCACAAAAACATTAAAATAAGTTTTTTTTTTTTTTTTTTTTTTTTTTTTTTTTTTTTTTTTTTTTTTTTGTAAATTTGCAAGTGACGAAAAGATCCAGATCACAAACAGGCCATAACCGATTTGTTGTATATGTGTATCTATAATGTCGTATGGCCTATCAACAAAATCGCATCGTGCAAGCAAGTCGAGATGCGTTCTAGCTTTGACATGATTTAGACTTGGCTTAATGTACTAAAATTATGTGTATTTACAATTAAGAAACATGTGATGGTTAAAAAGAGTGAGAGTGAAATTGTTATAATAGATATGTGGTATAGTGACATTGATGAGATATTTTTTTTATATTTTCGAAATGTATATAATTTCACCTCCATCATAGAAAACGGGGGAGCGAGTAACCTTCTGAGAAGAAAAACGATAATACAAAAAACTTAAAAAAAAATAGAACCTAACATGGGATGGGATCAATAGATCAAACTTGATGCTTATTTTAGATCACGTTTTAAAGTTATACAAGCTCGCCTACCTATAGTCTACTTATGAACTAACAGGTATAGAATCCGGTCGTGTGTAGTGTAGTATTCGGTAAAATCGAGGTCATCCCAAGAGCTAGTGGTCGGTTTCTAATTCAAGTTTTAATTGTTACGAGATTGTTTTTTGTTTAATTAACTGATTTGCAAGAAATATATAACGGAAATGGAAATGAGTTGGATTAATTAAGAGAGAAAGATGTGCTACCCTAGTTACTACATTATTCACGCAATGATTTCATTCCTAGTGCAATGTCTACTCTCATTTTATATGGTGGTTCTAATATCATTAGGTCCGATTGGTCGTTGAAACTAACCTATAATTCCTATGATCTCAACTCCGTTATTCGCGAAGTTGGGCATCTAGTTCATAGTCATTAAACCCCCAACTATCTTAAAGATCTATCTAATTTCAAAAATCCCGCTTCTGGACATTTAAACCCCATTATATTGGTCCTAATAAGGGTTTATCTACGCTTCTTAAGTACCTAATCTAGTATACGCGGTAATCGGTTCAACTCCTACAATCAAGATAGATGTCATCCTATCTCGGGTAACCTACTAGTCTAGCTTTCAATTTGATTCACCTACTAACTAGCTAATAGGCTCTACACTAGCCTTAGTACTACCAAAACGCCGCGATGAGTCATAGTCATATAAGATATCCATACAAAATGATAAATAGATAAAGAATGAAGATCAAAACTTAAATAATTTCATAACTAGGCTAACACATAAAGTGTTTAGCCTCTTATTTTGTAAAATACAACAAATACAATGAAAGTAATCATGATTAAATTAAATATTGATTTTGATACAAATACTTGATGAATAACTAAAGCTATGAACGAATTCAAGTGAATTCTCCCTTGGAAAGTAGGTTGGAACTGTTAGAAACTGCCTTGAAGTGGAACCCTAATCGTCCTTGATGTGTTGTGTGAAGTGGAGATGATAAAAATGCAAATTTAGTACTTTGTTTATATAGTCTCAACATAACTACGGTGTAACCATAAGTAAAGGGTTACGCCGTAATCTCCTTCAAGCTCGTTGCTCTTCCAGTTGTAGAATAGTTATGACGTAACCATAAATAATGGATTACACCATTTTCAACTCGTTAACTTTTGGATCATTAGTTTCGTCGTAACCTTGATGTTTTGGTTACGGCGCAACTATTATATCAGCAACATTCCAAGCCTTTAATGAATCTTTACGCCGTAGCTTGATCGACTTGATTACGCCATAACTATGTGGCAAGTTGGCTTGGTCTTGGTCAATAAGTATGAAGACTATAATGTAGGTTGGTCGATCCAACTACGCCATAGGTTGTCTCTGTTCTAGCAAGTTGTGTGTATTTCTTTGTGTTTCCTTTCCAATTCCTCATCTTTTAGTTCCTTTGATTAAATATCACCTAAAATGAAATACGATTCATTTAGAGTACATATTCATGTGAAAATACAATAACCATGAGCATTTACAAGGGAAAGTGATGCTAAAATATTCGAGTTACTTGATGGTATCAAAAACAAAAGATGAATTAAATAGAGAAATATGATTGATGAGGTTAGTCTCATCCATCCTGTAGAGCTAAATCATTTTTAATCCATATTTCATAAAGTTTAGAAATTTGCATTGGAACGTGATAACATCAAATAATTCTGATATTTTAGTGTTAATTTCCCCTATTATACTCATCTTTTATGCATTTTGAAGTATACTCATAATAGTAACTTGTATGGTTCTTGTGATTTATGTATAAAATAATAAGAAGAAAGATAGAAAGATGAAGAGAAGTTGGGAGCCTTTGTGAGAAACTAGAGAGATTAGATTGAATGTTGTGAAAGGTCCAGCCCTCTCACTTGGTGGGAGAGGGGTATTTATAGTACAAGCTTGAAACGCCCTCACTCGGGCTGTGGATCCGGTATACAGTAGGTAAAGACCTGTCCTTCCTCCACAATGTTACTTAAACTAAACTATTTCAAACTAATGATAGTAACGACTACGAGCTAACTTAATGCTATTAGATACTCGGGGTGACCGAGTCTTTCATATGAATATTTATATTCCTAGCAATCTCCCCCTAAGGGAGGTCACCCCGGAATTTACAAATTGAATTCTAGCATTCTAATCTTAGAAGTAAACTTAGTAGCTCGTAGTCTTTGATTCTTCAAAGTCCTTGATCTTTGTGATTCAAATAGTGAGCTTTTGATGATTGTTCATACGTCTTGGATGATCTTTGAGAATTCATTGAGGTCATCATCCAACTTTCATCTTCAAGTCATCTTTAGTATTATCGTCTCCATGTGAAGTTGTGATTGTTGAACTGGCGTGCTCACACTTTTATTGAATCATGTTTTCAACATCAGAGTAGCAGAAGCTTTGGTTGAAGGCCTTTGAGTTCTCATGATTTCTTTGACAATGATGATTAAGTGTGAACACGGGGTGATGGATCGGCATCTCTTCAGTAGTCAGCAGCAATCGCCAGATATTCCTGCAAGTAAACAGTTAACAACAAATCATCCGCACTTATAGGTTCGGACTTCGAGATTGTAATCAGCATAGTGTGAAAACTTTCTCTAATCCTTGCCAAGGCCGTTTCTGAATCGGATACCCTTGAAAGAGCTTACAAGATCTACCGAAGTACATCAACGTTTCAGGTAAGTCGCTGGAGTTCACTCCACGACTGTAGACCGTTTGTAACCGCTGCAACCACTGAGCATAATCCACAAGAGATTACCGAAGTGACCTGCTTTCAGGGCTGTTTGATGTTGACCCAGGCAGAAATTTCCATTCAATCATTGAGAATTACATTAGTAATTTCTCTCATGAATGTTCTAGCAGATTCCTAAGATCTACGTAGGACTTTTAAATGTACATCTGGTGTCCTTGAGTATGAACCACCAGTGCAAAAGTATCAACTGATCCTATTGAGATCTTATGATGTATCTCGCGGCTCTAGACTCGATAAGTGCAATATTTGGTAGTCGGAGACTGGAGCGGTGTCTCCTGTTTCAATATCAACATTGCTCGTAATGAGCAGTCGATAGATTATGCAGGGTTCCCCGTGAGAATAAAACAAGCTCTTTTGAGAGAACTTGAGTGGCTTAGAAGGTTTGGTGCAGTGCGTCACTGGGTCCATGACGTCTTAGTCTTCAATACCGGTGTCGCCTTAGCAACAACCATTAGCATATGAATTGAACTCGGTTTCTGCCCTATGGTTGAATAATTTGGAGGGCTATTTATTTTCACCCTTTCTCATTTCATTTCATTTTAATTCTTCAACCCCTTCTTTCTCCTTTCTCACATTACTCCTTTTTTTCTTTCTTTCATAATCACACCTAAGGACTTTCTAATGCTAACTATTCGGTATTGTCCTTGGGTAGATTCCTCCGGCTCTAGCGGATCATAGGACGGTTTTCCTAACCTTAACCACCTTATAACTTCATGACTATCATATGTTGCCATCCAATAAATCATTGAAAATTCTCTCAACGTGTTTACGATTAAGAAACAGATTTTGTTAACACGTTGAGAGTTGATGAGACGAAAAGTGTACCGCTTTTAGGGGGTCATTTAAGCCCAAAGTCGAGATTATTTGATCAAATATTGCCCTAAATTGTTCCTTTTGTCATTTTAGGTACTTTTGAGGAGAAATCTGGAAAATGAAGCATTTTGGACGTTTTTGGAGTGAAAAAGTGAAGAAAACGACAAAGTCTCAAATTCATGATGGAAATTGTACCTGACGACGTCAGGAATTGCATGTGACGCCGTCACCCTTTGACAAAGAGGTGGATATATCAAGTTACACGTGACGCGCCAGAGAGTTTCTGGAAGAATTATACATGACGGCGTCATTAAGGCCGTCAAGAGTAATTTGCATGTGCGGCCAAGACCAATTTTACACATGACGATGTCAGAAGTGGATCTAGGCAACACGATGATAATTATGGCGGCGAGTTGACGGCGTCAGACTTTACTCTTGACGCAGTCAGACCTGATAATCTATATATAGCTTTTGATTTTTCTTTCATTGTGTGCAACTTTGAGAGGAGAAAACCCTAGACAAATTTTACTGTATTTTTGAGGGTTTCAAAACCTTGTTTCATCCATGCTTAATTGAAGATAAGTTTTCCAATAATCATTCAATATGTCTATGTGTTGTTTGATTCTATCTTATGCTTGTCTTCTCTTTAACATGCTAGGCTAGGTTTTCTTAGTGTTTGCTTAGATGTAATGAAACTTAGGTATTGATTATTGGTTGGTTGTTTGTTTATAATTATGGTGGATGAATGATTTCGATGTTAGGCTTAAGAAAACTGGCAGACTTCCAATTGGTAACTTGCTTGAACGTCTTAAGAAACATGATCGGAGGTGTACTACGATAAATTGGTTATATTTAATGCATAGGTAACTACTAATGAGGCCATGTTAGGAGCTAGTAGTCGGCTCGACATAGGAAGAGGTAGAAACTTATAAAGTTAGGGAAGATCGTACACGGCCCTACGAATGGTATTAAGGAATATAACCCGTCATTCTTGCAATTGTAACAAACTAATCAACCGATAAAAGATAGCTAGGGAATAGTGAAATCTAAGTAAACACATTTTCTCTTATTATTGTTTTCGCCACATTTACTTTAAGTTCATTTTATTTTATTTTGTTTGCAATTGTAGTAATTTGGGTTAGTTGACTAGCAACTAATTCCGCCCACTCTTCCAAAAACCAAAATTTTTACTTGCTTTCCATAAAATATAAAAATAAAAAAAGAATCATCCCTCATCTCTAGACCTAGTTTAATTGAGTTTTAGCCCTAGCGAATACTATTCCTTGAGTTGAACGATCAATCCCCCGGTACTTGTTACTATACTATACTACAACGGTCAGGTACACTGCCTGGTGGGGATTGCAAGCTTCTCAAGATCCCTTGAGAGGTAAAACCTTTTGCAAGGTTGCAAAACCACATATCAAGTTTTTGGCGCCGTACCCTGGGAAATAGTTATTGTCTAGGTTGAAATTTCTTTTTATTAGGTCTACTTGCTAGATTCCTTTCTAGTAAGATTTTTATTTTTATTTTTATAGGTCTTCTTTAGTCTACCTTTTTCTTTGTTCCCTTTGTTCGTAACCGTTGCCATCCGCCATCATGGAGGTACTACTAGCAGCATAGTTCCTCCCATCGTGTCTACCACTTTAGAACCAATTATACAACCCGGTGACAAAGTAGAAGATAAAGATGCAGATGGTGACATCACTATGATGGAAGCTACAAATATTGAGGAGAATGTCAATGAATAGGAGAACATTGCCACTGATCAGGGATTTGATCCTTTCACCACACTAGAGTATCTTGCACAGGAAGAAGAGGAACGTAGAAGAAAGGAAAGAGAAGAAAAAGAAGCATTCGACACCAACATATTCCTTCAGTCATCTTCACACTCTAAGAAGACATCTTCAGAGAAACCTTCACTTCCTAAAGACTCTCCTCCAAAGGATCCGACTCCTCCAGCTTCTTCTTCGAACTCCCACAATGAGTCATCTTTAGAATCATCACTGGAACATTCATCTCCTTCACCTCCTGAAACCGCATCTAAGCAACAATCAATCAATGAACCCACAAAATCAGTTGATCTTCAAGAGCAAGTCAATAGTCTCAAAACCTTGGTTACTAATCTTGCTAAACAAGTTGAAGACTTTCAGGAGGCAAAGCAGCAAATCGATAAGTTCATGAAAGCAGACTTGGAAGGACTCATCAGGACTTTCACACTCGATTACCTTACTGAGAATCTGGTTGATATCGTCACTCTTGAAGTGACAAGTCTTGTTGAACCAATTAATGATAACTTGGAGCACAGGATCAGAAGTGTTGAAAAGAAAATGTTGTCAACAACACCATTCACTCTTCACCCTGCAAAAGCTTCAACATCAACTCCAACCATTTCTGAATCATCGGTCGAAGACCTGCTTGCTCAGCTCTATGACAAAGTTGCATACAAAACCAATTTGACAACTGAAAAAACTGCACTTATCGACGCCATTGCAGCTAACTTGTCAAAAGAGTCGTGCAAAGAAGCTGTTGGATCCCTGAAGAGGTCAAGGAAAGATGACGATCCGGACCCGAACTCAAAAGGAAAGAAACACAAGTCAGGAACCGGTCCATCATCTTCTCACCAACCACAAAAGGATTCAACTCCTCCTGGAAAACAACAACATACTTCAGCTTCTGGTCAAGGTCCCACAGACCAGGAAGAAACACTCATGCAACCTACTGATAATTATGAAGGACAACCCGATACTGACTACCTTGCCTCTCCAATTCCCGATTCTAAACCTGGACCATAATCAACCCCCAAAGCTCAAGACAAGGATACTACATCCAAGTCTAAAAAGTCAAAGAAAAGAAGACGTCACTCATGGATAGACAGTGACGACACACCTCAAGATGATTGGCTGACTGATTTGGTCAAGGCTCAACCTCCTCTCGAAAATGAAGAACCACTTCCGGGCAATACACTGCAATACACTTAGAGTATAATGGCGGATCTTCAGATTGAGAAACTTACAAAGGCTGAGTTAAGAAGAATCAATCAGGATGCACAGGAGTTCCTAAAGTCTAGATCTGGAAACAAGATGGAATTTGAATTTCACATGCAGAATATAGCTAGTGCAATGTCTGGAAAGTTTGACTGGCTAAACCTGAAGCGAATTTTGACATCCATTCCAGAAAACCCGACAAGCCTTACTTCACCGATTGGACTATACCATTACCTCTGCAAGGATTTCTAGAAAAACCAAAGATACCTTACCGCTTCTTCTTCAACAAAGATCTTCGTAACCTCCAACTCACTCAAGAGAACTCCAAACAAAAATATGCTTCATCATTGACTATCTCAGTGCCAGCCGCAAGATACGTTGTTCCTGCAATTGAAGAATCAACTCCGGTATTTAGCAACTCCATTGTTGCTTACGACAGAGATGCTTTACACGGGATTCAGCACTGGCCTGAACGTCGTCGACTCAGTTACACTCACAGGTTAGAAATCAAGTCATTAGAGAACATGAAGCATAAATCAAGAATCATTGCTATCTTGGAAATTCAGGAGTCGAAGAAGTTCAACTACATGTTCATGAATGAGATTGTTGTTAAAAGGTAAGATGAAAAGAAGTACAAGTTCTCTGAAGCAGACTTTCCTGACCTTTATCTAAATGACATTGAAGACATGTATCTAGAAAAGGTTCAAGGAAGAATGCGTGGATTCGAAACTGACACACAATACAACTTCATTTCATCTCTACTCCTCTTCATCCGACGATTGTTAGTTCAAGAAAGAGTGGAAGATCTTCAGCTTGGAGTCGAAAGTTACCAACAGAAGATCAATTTGACTAAGCCACAACTCTCATTTGATGGAATAAATCAAATGTCACAGTATACACTCATCCAGAAACCGTCATTTGGTTTCACGTACCTCAACAGCAAAAAGCAACTAATTTTTATGAGGCTCGATGAGTTACACAAGTTCTGTGATGCTACGCTCAAAACTGTTCGTGATGGGTTAGTCAAAAGGTTGAATGATGATCGGAGAAAGATATCAAAAGGTGAAACTCCAAGGTGGAAATACAGTTCCAGAAGACAAGTTCGAAACTTTGTCATGAAAATAGAAGAAAGGTTATTTCATCGGGAGCAGATCAGACGATTGGAAAGTTATATTGGTGTCAGACCTTCATTTCCCATCAGACTATTCCAAAGACCGGATCCTCAGTTCACAGAATTTGATGCTCCGATCATTGATGAATCATAAACTGGTACACAAGGGTATTAACATTTCAATTATAAATGTTTCATTTGATTGGTTTGTTATTATCATGGCTTGTGCACACATAACAGTGTACAACACATTCTTGTAAAGAAAGGACCCTGAGGTATGCATCAGTGCCTCAATCCTGATATAAGGAGCGAATGCTTCTTACTTTTGAGTAGAGTTAATCAAACATTTTCCGATTTTCATAACTCTACTCAAAAGACACGTATTTCACCTCAATAAGAATTCACTTGTTGAGGGAGAGCACTTGAAACAAAATCAACGTTCTCAAATCAAATGTTCTCGTTGAATTCTCCCCATAAGACTCAAAAAGGCATATTTTAATCAAAAGATTGTCAAAAATATCATCTTATATGCTATTTTTGAGGGGGAGAAAAAGCGAATGTGATTAAAATATGAAAGTTCAAAGTTGCTTAAAGTCAAATCTCATGCGAGCTTGACTCAGGATTGACCCAAGAATTGACAAAACATAATAGTTAATAATCGAAAAGATTTATCCTCGACGGATTATAACATCAAGTTAGTTATTAGAGCTAGTTGTCACCTAAAAGCTGACAATGGAACTCTTTAACTAGCCATGTAAGCGTGTCTCGAAAAGGATTTGTCTTAGTAGAAATATACCGTTTCGAGAAACTTTCTGTGGACTTGACCAGGCCGGGTAATAACTTCAAGCTAGTCTAACTAGTGATGTAAGCGTGTCTCGAATCGGCCCTGTTCACTGAAAGTGGATCAATTCAAAAAGTGCTTGCTCCTCCCGCATGTGCAAATTTATTAAAAACACTTATGAGCACATGTGAAGGGGGAGCCCTTCAAGTAAACACAAAACTCTCAAAGTGTTAAACAAAATGTTTGATAATTACAAACACTTTGAGAGATTTTCAATCAAAGGTTTCATGGCTACTGTCGGATAATCATGGAGTTATAAGGTGATTAAGATAGGAAAACCCGTCCTATGATCAGCCAGAGCCGGAGGGATCTACCCAAGGACATCACCAGTAGTTAGAATTAGAAGTCCTTAGGTATGATACGAAAAAAGGAGAAAATAATGAAAGGGTAAAGAAGGAGTTAAAGAATTAAAAAGAAAAGTAAAGAAAAGGGTGAAAAGAAATAGCCCTCCATATGTTCAACCTTAGGGCAGACACCGGGTTCAATTCGTATGCTACTGGCTGTTGCTAAGGCAACACCGGTATTGAAGATAAAGTCATCATGGACCCAGTGACGCAATGCACTAAACCTTCTAGCCACTCAAGTTCTCTTAAAAGAGCTTGTTTCATTCACACGGGGAACCGGTGTAATCTATTGACTTATCTCTTAGAGATGGTTGATATTGAAGCAGGAGACCCATCGATAGTCTCCGCATAGGAAACCTAAGTGCACACTTATCGAGTCTAGAGCTGATACGTGGGAATCGCACCAGGCTTTACCTCTCAAGGGATCTTGAGAAGCTTACAACCCCCACCAGGCAGTGTACCTGATCGTTGTAGTATAGTATAGTGACAAGTACCGGGGGATTGATTGTTCAGCTAGGAATAGTGTCGCTAGGATTAGAAAACCTAATTACTAGTGCTAAAGATGACGGAAGATTATTTTTGTGTTTTTATATTTTTTAGAAAGCAAGTAAATATCTCGGGTTTGAAGGATTTGGGCGGAATTAGTTGCTAGTCAACTAACCCAATACTAAGATGCAATCAAAATAAAATACTAGAAATGAAAATAAAACTAAATTATACTAAGGTTGTGAGCAATATGTGGAGAAAATGTGTTTACTTAGATTTCACTACTCCCTAGACATCTTTTACACGTTAATTACTTGTTATAGTTGCATGGATGACGGATTGTATTCCTTAATACCATTCATGGGGTGGTGCACTTACTTCCCCAATCCTATGAGTGCCTACTTCACTCCTATGTCGAGCCGGCTAAGAAGCTCCTAACATGGGATCATTAGAATTTACTCATGCATTAAATACAACCAATAAAACCTAGTGCACATCGGTTCATGTTTCTTAAGACGTTCAAGCATGTTACCAATTGGAGATCTGCCAGTTTTCTTAAGCCTAACATCGAAATCATTCATCCAATACAACCATAAACAAGTAGTCAACACATAATTAACATCTAGGTTTCATTAGATCTAAGCAAACACAAGATAGATCTAGCCTAGCATGGTGGAATCAAGACAAGTACAAGATATAGACAACCAACACATAGACATATTGATTGAATTAAAAGAATACTTATCTCAATTACACTTGTAAGGTTTCAAGGGCTGAAAACCCTTGAAAAACCTGTGAAAATCGTATAAAGTTCGGCCTTAGGGTTTCTCCAAAACTTCCTCTCCTTAATGTGTAAAAATTAGAAAACTATATATAGGAAATAGGGGCTGACGGCGTCAAGAACAAATTTGTAACGCCGTCACCTCGCCGCCAAAATACTTCTCGGACTGCCTTGATCTACATCTGACGCCGTCATGTGTTATGGTCTTCCAGGCCGTCACGTCTTTTACTCTTGACGCTCTACTTGTGACGCCGTCACGTTTGTACTGGGCCGTCATGCAAATCACTCTTGACGCCGTCAAGATTTTACTCTTGACGCCGTCACCTACTGTTCCCAGCTTGGAAAATTGAGACTTTGCCATTTTATTCACTTTTATGCTCCAAAAACGTCCAAAATGCCTTCTTTTCCAGATTTCACTCCCAAAGTACCTAAAATCACAAAAGGAACGATTTAGGGCAATATTTGATCAAATAAATTCAATTTCGGGCTTAAATGACCCCCTAAAAGTGGTTCATTTTTCGCATCATCATATACCTTTACACTTGAGATTTGCTTGTCCTCAAGCAAATGCGCTTTTATTTTACTCAAAATACAAGTTAGGGGTCATTTAACACTAATATAAAAATAATTACAACAAATAATCGTTCCACTAAAGTCCAAAGACAAGCACGGAGGTCATATACTAGCACCTCACAAATAGTGTTTAGATATTCACATCTCTCGGGTGTAATAAAGTATAAATTACAATATGGAAACGGAAGATATCTCTCACTACCTGTCATAGCAAAATAGATTACCATAGGCTTGGGAAAGGATCAAACCTCCACCACATGGCGTAAGCACCTAGGATAAACTATCAAAGAGGTCTTTTAAAGGGTTGTAACGTTAGGTGTAGGGATATGAAATACACGGTTTTGTTGGATAAAGACAGTTTTTACTGGTGGCGAGTTAACAATCTTAGTTAATTACATGTACAATATGGCGTTGCTAAGCCAAGACTAGACTCGACTTAAGCTAATAAATGAAAAAGAACAAAAAACATAAAATGAACAAAGAATAAAAAGGGATGGTAGTCCGTATGTTTTTTCTCTTTTTTTTTTTTATTATTTTTTTTTTCTTTTTCTTTATTTTTATTTTATTATTTTTTTTTTTTGCATACACTATTACCCTACCATCCAAAATAATACATCATAGGGAATGAACAATCCCCTTACACTTGAATCTTTACATACTTTACAATAAACTAATCTAATGACTCGAATTAAGAAAATCAAAACACTTTGAGCACTTTTAAGATTAACGTACATATGGGGGTAATAAATGATGTTCTTCCCCATTACTCCATAAAATAAGTACTTTACCCATGAGTCCCAATCGTCCCAAAACAATATGTACAAGGATATGACTCGACTTAGCAACCATGTAATCAATTAGATAGTTAACTTAGGGTTTAACAAATAACAATAATGCACTAAAGATGAGTGCATACACGGAAGGCTAAGGCGATTTGGTTGTACATTTAAGTGGGGTGTAACAAATTCTTCCTTTAAGTAAGATGCTTAAAGTTAGAAACGAAAAGATAGGCTCGGAGGGGTGTACTAGGGGTTTCGTGTACTAAAAATGAGTACAACACTAAGGGTGTGGGAAAAATTAATTGACTTAAGTAGTCAAGTAATATGACTTAAATGGTCAAGAAATTATAATACAGGTTTAACACAAGGGTGATCCTAATGCCTCTTATCATGTAGTAAATCCTACCACACGAATGTAGTCTCACTAGCGGTCTCGGGATGCATCACTAACGCAAGTTCTAGAATCTAAATGCTACCGGTACACTCATAAGCACTAATAGTAAATGCTTTTCCTATCAAATCTAAAGGCGAACCTCACATATTTGGGTGGAAAATTTTTCTGAATATACGGTTACGTGCTAGTCATACGATCTCCTATCCATGAGACGCTTGCTATGGCTAAAGTTTCACTCCTAAATGTTGTAAAAAAATTTAAATTTGGCGCTAAAATTGCACTAACAAGTATTTCTCATAGTTTTATTACACATCTACCATCAAACAAACAAACTCAAGTAAAAGTGTATTTGTAGGGTATCATCATTTTACCCTCCCCTTACACTTAAGATGAACATTGTCCCCAATGTTCAAGTAAAGAATGTAAAAATGAAATAAGTAAAACAAATGAAATCAAATACTCCCCTGATTCGCTCGGTATGGATAATTAGGTGGCCAGGTTAAATCTTCCTCCAAGAAAATGAACAATCAAAGCTTCCCTTCCAGAATATAAATCATCTTCTTGTCATACATAACCTGTAAATCCTGAGAAAACAAACAAGACAACCTCGCATAAAATCAGCGGCATCCTATATAAGTTACTAAATCCTAGAAAACAAAGTAAGATATAATGCTTGTGGAATGAAGTTTGCAGACTTTCTGGAGATTATAAAACTTAATAATTCACAAAAACCATAAGACTCCGTTTGAAAAACAAAACCGGTAAAATTTCCAGATTTTTACCCGTGACGCCGTCAAAAGTTAACTCGTGACGCCGTCAGGATTGACCTGCAGAAATTCTTATGTTAAGTTTCCGCGGAAAATTTCTGGAAAAACTTGGTCCTACTTCCTGGAAAATCCTGCAAAACTTCATTATGACTCAATACAAGCATTTGACTCTAACAAATACGAATATACATGTCCATTTAATATTGTGGAGAATCATGATCGGTTTGTTTCTTAAAAACATATTTGGGGTTTCCCCTTACACTTATCTTTTGCAAAAATACCTTTAGGTGGAGTTAAGACTAGGCCAAAACAACAAAGTAAAGTATTTCCACATTTTAATTGAGAAACATGATCTACCATCAATAAAAATAAAACATGCATACGGAAGCAAATAACAAACAAACAAACAAAAAAAATCACAAAAAACATGGGTTGCCTCCCAAGAAGCGCTTTTCTTTATTTACGAGTCTTGTAGCTAGACTCAAGGTCATGGGTTCCTACGTTATACGGGTGAGTTCCTCATTGAGGACATCCTTGGGATCAAACTTAGGTTTCAACTCTCTATCGGTTTCCTTAGTATGGTATGACCTTTCAAACATCTCTCCATCCGGATCATACAAAGTCATCCTCATGTGCCATGATCCGTCTCCTTCTTTAGGTGGCTTGTCCCACCTCCATTTACACTTATCTCCATCTCTTTTCCACTTATTCATCTCTATATTAATAGGCATTACGCTCAAGAACTCAATCATCTTCCTAAAGACTAAGGGGTCCTCAAAGGGGTCTAGCTCCTCATCTCTAGCTATGAGTTGTTCCACCGAATGCGTCTTCTCAACAAAATCTTTTTCTAGATAGAATGGGCATTGAGGTCCTATAAAGTTCCTTTCTATCCAAGGTCCATATCTAGATGGTCTCCTATTCATCTCTACCCAATGCGGTGTTGGTTCATCATCACAATCATAACTATGTTTCTTAACATCGTACATCGACCAAGTATAACCTTCACCTACCGCTATCTTAGACTCCTTACAATCTATCATGGCACTAGCGGTTGCTAAAAATCCTCTTCCTACCGATAATGGGCATGTAGTGTCACTAACCATGTCTAGGATGTGAAAATCCGCTAAGATAGTTAACTTTCCTACGTGAACAACTATATCCTTAATCATTCCGACCGGGTGGGCAATACTCCCATCCGCTAGACCTATCAACACCTCCGTTTCTTCTAACTTTCCTAGCTTAAGAGTTGTGAATAAGGATAAGGGAATCAAGTTGAGGCTTGACCCTAAATCGGCTAGTGTGTCGAAAGCTTCGGATCTTCCTACCTTACAAGGCAAAACAAATATACCCGGATCATCAAGCTTTTTAGGCAACTTGTTTTGAACGAAGGCGGTCCCATTTTTACCTAGTTTAAACTTCTCATATTTCTATAGGAGGGCACTATAGTAGGGAGCACGGGCTAAGACATCAATGACGGGGCGTTCAAGGTGAAGTTCCTTGAATTCATCGTCAAGGTCTTGCGTAGGAGGTGTTTCAACTATACTTTTGACCGGATCTACTTTGGGTGTTTTATTTGGTTGGTCCTTTTGAAGAATTTGGTTTTGTTTGAAACACGTGCTCGTTGATTTAACCGAGTAGTATTGTGGACACGAAGTGGGTGACGAAACTGAAGATATGGAATTAACGTTTAGTTTCGGATTCTTGACCGTGTCGCTTGGGAGTGCTCCCATCTCTCGGTCATTAAGAACTTTCAACAATGCGTAAATTTTGGTGGTCATCTCGCTTTGCTTTTGTTTGAAATCGGCTTCAAACTTAGATATGCGAGTTTCTTGAGATGCCATGAACTTGGACATCAATCCTTCAAGATTGTTGGTACTACCATAGTTGTTAGAAGGATTGTTGTTGAAAGTACGGTTAGAGGGTGGACCGTTTGGTTGGTAACGATTAGGCGGATTGGAAGAATTGGGTTGATTTTGCTTCCACCTAAGGTTTGGGTGATTTTTCCAAGAGGGGTTGTATGAATCACCGTAAGGGTTTGGCTCGGGCTTGAAAGTGTACCACTTATCTCCTGCTTCGTCGGTACGCGTGGATGCGTAGTCCGAAAAAGCTGTTCTGGGGAGTTCCACACAATCACGAGTGTCATGGGGACCACTACATAATTCGCATGAAGAAGTGATTTTGTTCACTTGGCTTGAAAGCTTGGGAGCTTCGTAAGATTTCATGAGAAACTTGACTTGGTCCTCAAGTTCCATGATCCTACGGTCGGGAGTGCTAGAGTTGTTCGAAGGCAAAGATATTGCCTTGACCGTTTTGTTCAAATCACGGGGATCATTCCAACTTTTGTTGTCATAGAGAGCAAGATCTTCTATGAGTTCCCATGATTGTTCCGCACTTAGATCACGTAGCTTACCACCGGCCGATTGGTCAATGGCTCGCCTCGTAGAGAGATCGATATGGTCATAAAAGATTTGGACTTGGAGCCAAAGATCTATGCCATGATGAGGTACTTTTTGGAGTAAGTCCTTGAAACGAGTCCATGCTTCATAAAGAGATTCATTTTGACGTTGTTAGAACATCAAGATGTCATTTCTAAGCTTGGTAGTTCTTCCCGGTGGGAAAAATTGTGCAAGGAAACGAGTGGTGAGATCATCTCATGTGGTGATGGATCCCGCGGGTAAACGCTCAAGCCATTGACTAGCCTGATCCCATAGAGAGAATTGGAATAAACGTAATCGGGTAGTCTCTCTAGTTGCAACATCTAGGTCTATGGAATCTACGATTTTAAGGAAATCCTTAAGATGTTGATTTGGATCTTCGGAACGAAGTCCATGGAATGCACATCCACTTTGCACCAACCGGATGGTGTCGGATCGCAAGGGGGTCACATTGGCTCCGGTGAGCTCAATGGTGTTTCGGTAGCCTTGGTGGCTAGGTCGGGAATACTCTCCTAAGGTTCGGGGCCTAAGGGGTTCTAGTGGTGGGTTTTGTTGTGGTGGGATGACGGATTCAAAGATGTTCCCGTTGTCCATGATGTCGGGTGGTGAAGAGTTACGAACAAAGACACAAAGAATTAAGATAGAGTAAAGAAACCTAAAAGTAAAAATAAAATCTTACTAGAAAGGAATCTAGCAAGTAGACCTAATAAAAAGAAATTCTAACCTAGACAATAACTATTCCCTGGGCTGCGGCGCCAAAAACTTGATATGTGGGAACCGCACCAGGCTTTACCTCTCAAGGCATCTTGAGAAGCTTACAACCCCCACCAGGCAGTGTACCTGATCGTTGTAGTATAGTATAGTGACAAGTACCGGGGGATTGATCGTTCAGCTAGGAATAGTGTCGCTAGGATTAGAAAACCTAATTACTAGTGCTAAAGATGACGGAAGATTATTTTTGTGTTTCTATATGTTTTAGAAAGCAAGTAAATATCTCGGGTTTGAAGGATTTGGGCGGAATTTGTTGCTAGTCAACTAACCCAATACTAAGATGCAATCAAAATAAAATACTAGAAATGAAAATAAAACTAAATTATACTAAGGTTGTGAGGGATATGTGGAGAAAATGTGTTTACTTAGATTTCACTTCTCCCTAGACATCTTTTACACGTTAATTACTTGTTATAGTTGCGTGGATGACGGATTGTATTCCTTAATACCATTCATGGGGTGGCGCACTTACTTCCCCAATCCTATGAGTGCCTACTTCACTCCTATGTCGAGCCGGCTAAGATGTTCCAAACATGGGATCATTAGAATTTACTCATGCATTAAATACAACCAATAAAACCTAGTGTACATCGGTTCATGTTTCTTAAGACGTTCAAGCACGTTACCAATTGGAGATCTGCCAGTTTTCTTAAGCCTAACATCGAAATCATTCATCCAATACAACCATAAACAAGTAATCAACACATAATTAACATCTAGGTTTCATTAGATCTAAGCAAACACAAGATAGATCTAGCCTAGCATGGTGGAATCAAGACAAGAACAAGATATAGACAACCAACACATAGACATATTGATTGAATTAAAAGAATACTTATCTCAATTACACTTGTAAGGTTTCAAGGGCTGAAAACCCTTGAAAAACCTGTGAAAATCGTATAAAGTTCGGCCTTAGGGTTTCTCCAAACCTTCCTCTCCTTAATGTGTAAAAATTAGAAAACTATATATAGGAAATAGGGGCTGGCGGCGTCAAGAACAAATTTGTGACGCCGTCACCTCACCGCCAAAATACTTCTCGGACTGCCTTGATCTACATCTGACGCCGTCATGTGTTATGGTCTTCCAGGCCATCACGTCTTTTACTCTTGACGCTCTACTTGTGACGCCGTCACGTTTGTACTGGGCCGTCATGCAAATCACTCTTGACGCCATCAAGATTTTACTCTTGACGCCGTCACCTACTGTTCCCAGCTTAGAAAATTGAGAGTTTGCCGTTTTCTTCACTTTTATGCTCCAAAAACGTCCAAAATGCCTTCTTTTCCAGATTTCACTCCCAAAGTACCTAAAATCACGAAAGGAACGATTTAGGGCAATATTTGATCAAATAAATTCAATTTCGGGCTTAAATGACCCTCTAAAAGTGGTTCATTTTTCGCCTCATCAAGAGCCATGAGATACATCAAAGATGTCTTAGGAACACTTAGTATTTCTGCAACTGGTGTTCTACATCAATGGACACCAGCTGTAAATTATAGAGTCCTTCGCAGATCTTAGCAATCTGCCGAGAACGTTTATGAGAGAATTTACATAAGTATTTTTCAATGATTGAACAGAAATCCTGCCAGGGTCAACATCAAACAGCCCTGACAGCAGGTCACTTCGGTAACTCCTTGTGACTTACGCTTAGTGTTTGCGGTGGTTTCTTAGCCGTCTACAGTCGTGGAGTGATCCCCAACAACTCACCCAGTCATTGAGCTACTTAGTAGGTCTTGTAAGCTCCTTCGGGGGTATCTGACATGGGAACGACCTTGATAAGGGTTAGAAGGAGTCTTCACACTATGCTTATGATGATCTCTAATTCCTTATCTGTAAGTACCGGATGTTTTATTGCTAACTGTTTACCCGCAGGTACACATCATCTCCATGGCGACGGATTCCACATGCTCATACATGCATCTTGAAGTCATCAAAAGCTCCCTCAAAGATCAAGGCAACACAAAGTTCAAAGAAAGATTCTACGCCAAAAAGAAGAATCTACAGAGTATAAAGACTAAAGATCAATAGTATCAGATAGGAAACTACATGCATGTATAAGTCAAACTTCAAAGATGTATGAGCATGTTGGAATGGCAGACGACCACCACAGACGCAGAAGTGACGAAAGGCAGACAACTTCATAACTTGATCACTATCACAACAACAATGAACAAAGCACAAAGAACTATGAATGATTTTATCTCATGATTTTTTGAAAGACGTCTAAAGCTATGAAAGTCAAAGATGAAGAAATGACAAAGACGTCAAGCAACCGTGATGACCGACCCTTAGGGGGAGATTGTTGGGAATGAAGTTTTACTATTTTATCAAGTCTCGGTCATTTGTAATAAAACTAGGCTGCTTAGTTATTATTTACTTTCATTTATATTATGTATTAGGTTTACTAGGCTTAAGTTATGAAACCCATGGGCCTCAAAGCCCACACGAAATGATGAGTGGAAGGAGAGGGTGTGTTGCCCTAGCTCCTTCCCTATAAATAGAAAGCTTAGGTCTCATGTAAACTTGGTTGGTTATTTGATATCATTAAGAAACTCTTGCACTTATATTTCCCTCATTCATATAATCACCCAAATCCTTATATCTATCTCATTCTTGCTTGTGTGTAATCAATATGGGTACCTAACATTGACCAAGATGATTAACTCGCCACCAGTAAATATTGCCTTTATCCAACAAAACCGTTTTTAATATATCCCTACACCTCACGTTATAACCCTTTAAAAGACCTCTTTGATAGTTTATCCTAGGTGCTTACACCAAGTAGTGGAGGTTTGATTCTTTCCCAAGCCTATGGTAATCTATTTTCTATGACAGGTAGTGAGATATATTTTTCCATTTCCATATTGTGATATATATTTTTATTACACCCGAGAGATGTGAGTATCTAAACACTATTTGTGAGGTGCTAGTGTATAATTTCCGTGCTTATTTTGGTTAAAGTGGAACGATTATTTGTTGCAATTACTTTTATATTAGCGTTAAATGACCCCCTAGCTTGTATTTTGATTAGAATAAAAGCGCATTTGTTTGAGGACAAGCAAATCTCAAGTGTAAGGGTATTTCATGAGACGAAATGTGTACCGCTTTTAGGGGGTCATTTAAGCCCAAAGTCGAGATTATTTGATCAAATATTGCCCTAAATCGTTCCTTTTGTCATTTTAGGTACTTTTGAGGAGAAATCTGGAAAAGAAAGCATTTTGGAATTTTTTGGAGTGAAAAAGTGAAGAAAACGACAAAGTCTCAAATTCATGTTGGAAACTGTACCTGACGGCGTCAGGAATTCCATGTGACGCCGTCACCCTTTGACAAAGAGGTGGATAAATCAAGTTACACATGACGCGCTAGAGAGTTTTTGGAAGAATTATACATGACGGCATCATCAAGGCAGTCAAGAGTAATTTGCATGTGACGTCCAAGACCAATTTTACACATGACGATGTCAGAAGTGGATCTAGGAAATACGATGATAATTATGGCGGCGAGTTGACGGCGTTAGACTTTACTCTTGATGATGTCAGACCTGATAATCTATATATAGTTTTTGATTTTTCATTCATTGTGTGCAACTTTGAGAGGAGAAAACCCTAGACGAATTTTACTGTATTTTTTAGGGTTTCAAACCCTTATTTCATCCATGCTTCATTGACTAACAACTAATTCCTCCAACTCTTTCAAAAACCGAGATTTTTACTTGCTTTCCATAAAATATAAAAATACAAAAAGAATCATCCCTCATCGCTAGACCTAGTTTAATTGAGTTTTAGCCCTAGCGAACAATATTCTTTGAGTTGAACGATCAATCCCCCGGTACTTGTCACTATACTATACTACAACGGTCAGGTACACTGCCTGGTTGGGATTGCAAGCTTCTCAAGATCCCTTGAGAGGTAAAACCTTTTGCAAGGTTGCAAAACCACGCATTAAGTTTTTGGCGCCGCAGCCCGTGGAATAGTTATTGTCCATGTTGAAATTTCTTTTTATTAGGTCTACTTGCTAGATTCCTTTCTAGTAAGATTTTTATTTTTATTTTTATAGGTCTTCTTTAGTGTATCTTTTTCTTCGTTTCCTTTGTTCGTAACCGTTGCCATCCGCCATCATGGAAGGTGGTAATCTCTTTTATCCCATCAACCCACCACAACAAAACTATCCACAAAATCCACCACAACCAAACCAACCTCCTAGACCCCGAACATTAGGAGAGTACTCCCATCCTAGCCACCAAGGCTATCGAAACACCATTAAGCTCACTCAAGGAGCCAATGTATCTCCCTTGCGATCCGACACCATCCGGTTGGTGCAAAGCGGATGTGCATTCTATGGACTTCATTCCGAAGATCTTAATCAACATCTCAAGGATTTCCTCAAAATCGTAGATTCCATAGACCTTGATGTTGAAACTCGAGAGGCGACCCGATTGCGTCTCTTCCAATTCTCTCTACGTGACCAAGCTAGTCAATGGCTTGAGCATTTTCCAGCGGGATCCATCACCTCTTAGGATGATCTCACCATTCGTTTCATTGCTCAATTTTTCCCACTAGGGAGAACCACTAAGCTTAGAAATGATATCTTGATGTTCCAACAACTTCGAAGTGAAACTCTTTATGAAGCATGGACTCATTTCAAGGATCTACTCCAAAAAGTCCCTCGTCATGGCATAGATCTTTGGCTCCAAGTCCAAATTTTCTATGACCATATTGATCTCTCCACAAGGCGAACCATTGACCAATCGGCCGGTGGCAAGCTACGTGATCTAAGTGCGGAAGAATCATGGGAACTCATAGAAGACCTTGCTCTCTATGACAATGAAAATTGGAATGATCCCCGTGTTTTGAACAAAACGGTCAAGGCAATATCTTTGCCTTCAAATAATTCAAGCACTCCCGACCGTAGGATCATGGAACTTGAAGACCAAGTCAAGTTTCTTATGAAATCCTACGAAGCTCCTAAATCTTCAAGACAAGTGAACAAAATCATTTCTTCATGCGAATTATTTAGTGGTCCCCACGACACTCGTAATTGCGTGGAATTCCCCGAACAAGCTTTTGTGGATTACGCATCCTCGCGTACCGACAGAGCGGGAGACAAGTGGTACACTTTCAAACCCGAGCAAAACCCTTACGGTCATTCATACAACCCCTCTGGCAAAATTACCCGAACCTTAGGTGGAAACAAAACCAAAACGTGCCCTAAAACAATTCTTCCACTCCACCTAATTGTTATCAACCAAACAGTCCACCACCTAACCGTACTATCAACAACAATCGTTCCGACAACTATGGTATTACCAATAATCTTAAAGATTGATGTCCAAATTTATGGCATCTCAAGAAGCTCGCATAGCTAAGCTTGAATCCGAACTCAATCAACAACAGGCAGAGATGACCAATAAAATCGACAACTTGTTGAAAGCCCTCAACAACCAAGTGCTAACTACACCAAAGAAGGACACTAGGGACACTAGTAGCGGAACCCAAATTAAGGACCCCTCATCATCTAAACACGTCCACTTTGTCAACTTAGTCACTATTAAGCCAGTCGATAACAATAGGGAAGAAATTGGTACGGATGAGATTAAGGAAGTTGAGGATAAAAAGGAAGAGAAAGTTGAGAAAGTAGAAAATGTAGAGGAATACTTTGATAGGTTACCTACCAAGGAAGAACGGGAATACCATAAGGATCTATTCGATGACTCCGAGACCCCATACGTCCTTGGTTCACCAATCATCAAAGTGGGTGATCCCTCTAACATCAACATACCATGCAACATTGGGCATGTGCATGTGTGGAAAGCCTACATCGATCTTAGATCTCCCATAAACATTATGACTAGGACCAATTACAATTGGGTAATGAAGAAGAAACTTGGGCATAGGATGATTCCCAACACAGGTTGGATGAGTAACTTTGTGGGAAGAGTGAAAGGATTGCTCGTCTTTGTAGGAAATTTTACTTACGTTACTGACTTTGTGATTGTAGAGGATATTCGTCTGGTAATAGATGGTTGCCTAAGTCAAGTAGTGTTCGGAAAGCCGTTTGTTGAGACTTCTAAGATGAATTATGACCAATCTCTAGGGATAGTTAGGTTTAAAGATGAGAACGATGAGATAGCTTACCAAATGCCCGATAAGAATTAACAATTTCATCTTTTATCAAACATCGAAAAGGAACACAAGCAAGTGGTCTACTATAGGAATGATGAGGATAGACATAGAGGAGTAGACTATGTTATGAATAGAATATTTGATTTTTACAAGGAATGCTTGCAACTAGGTCCGGAATACAAACCAAAAATCGAGGATGACCTAGGAACCATGACCAATGATGAGGTCACGTAATAGCTGTGACCTTGAGTCTAGCTACAAGACTCGTAAATAAAGAAAATTGCTTCTTGGGAGGCAACCCAAGTTTTATTTGTTTTATTTGTTTGATTGTTTGTTTGTTTGATTTTATTTGTTTCTGTATGCATGCTTTATTTTTATTGTTTGTGGCTCACGTTTCATAATAAATTGTGAAAATGCTTTACCTTGTTGTTTGTCTTAACTTCATAAAAAGGTATTTCGCAAAAGATAAGTGTAAGGGAAATCTAAATTTGTTTCTAAGAACGGAATTGGACACGAACCACAACAATATTAAATGAACATGTATATTAGTATTTGTTTGAGTCAAATGCTTGTATCGAGTCATAATGATGTTTTGCAGGAATTCCAGGAATTAAGGCATGAGTTTTTCTAGAAATTTTCCGGAAACTTAGCATAAGATTTATGTCAGAACACTCTGACGGCGTCAGGTGTAAAATTCTGAAAATTTTTGCAAGTTTTGTTTTTCTACCGGAGTTTTAAAGTTTTTGTTAATTCTTTAGTTTTATAAACTCTAGGAAATATGCAAATATTCATTCCACAAGCATTATATCCTAATATATATAGATTGCCACTGATTTTACGCGAAGAAGCATTATATCCTAATATATATAGGAAATCTGAAAATGAGCCTTGTATGCACTCATCATTAGTGCATTATTGTTATATGCTTAAACCCTTAGTTAATTATCTAATTGATTACATGGTTTCTAAGTCGAGTCATATCTTGTACATATTGTTTTGGGACGATTGGGACTCATGGGTAAAGTACTAGTGTTATGGAGTAATGGGGAAGAACATCATATATTACCCCCATATGTGCATTAATCTTAAAAAGTACTCCAAGTGTAAGGGGAATGCAAATTCTCTATGATGTATTATTTTGGATAGTAGGGTAAGAATGTATGAAAAAAAAATCGAAAAATCAAGAAAAAGAAAAAAAAAATAGAAAAAGAAAAGAGAAAAATAACATACAGACTACCACCCCATTTTCTTTTATGTTTATTTTTTTTTTGTTAGTTTTTATTAGCTTAAGTCGAGTCGAGTCTTGGCTTAGCAACGCGACATTGTACATGCAATTGACCAAGATAATTAACTCGCCACCAGTAACTATTGCCTTTATCCAACAAAACCGTGTTTACCATATCCTTACACCTCACGTTATAACCCTTTAAAAGACCTCTTTGATAGTTTATCCTAGGTGCTTACGCCAAGTGGTGGATGTTGATATAAATAATGCCTAAAAACATTATTAACATATATCGATATCTCTATGTTTTGATAATCACAAAACGTAAACTCATTGAACTACAAATTATGACGTAAACAAGTATTTAGTCGTAAATATTTGCTTTAGCATCCATATCACTTAAGGTATGAATAAACAAAGTGTCTAATGCATTTTATGATCAAAGGAATTTTTATTTTTACAAACCTTACATTTTATTAAAGTGGGACAAACATTTTTAAACTTATACAACACATTTTTGTATTTATAAGAAATGTTTTATTCAAAATAAATATTTTGAATTCAAATTTCAACCCAAAAAAATGGCTACATTCTTCAGGAAAAACCTCCCCCACAAAAAGACAAAAAATCTGAAGAAAAAATATTTTTTATTAGTCGGCCCCCTTAATTATACTAGGCGGTCCCCTTAATTATTAAGGAGACCGGCACCCAATTAAGGGGACCGACCACGCTCCCAAACAGTATTTTTCTCCCTATAAATACTGCTTCATCCAACAGAATTTTCTCACCTTTTGCACCCCAAAACTTTCTGTTCTATATCTCATTTCTATTCTCTAAAATCCTTTGATCATACATACATAAATCTTTGTTTCAAAGTGATCCAAACCTCTACCTTTCAAGTGCAAGAGAAGAATACTTCAATCCTTCAAGAGAAGAAGTATTACAACTTGTTGTGACCTCCACATCCAAGTTGTTAGAGCATCATCCATTATATATATTTCTTTGTGTAACTTGTTGTGAATATTTGATAGAAGATAGATTAGCAAGGTGTGTAGATAGAGTGAGTGTGTAGTAGATAGTTGTGAAGTAAAGATTGTTGTGAAGTAGATAGTTGTGAAGATATATAGGTGTGAAGAAGTAGTGTTGTGATTAAGTAATGACTAGGTGTGAAGAAGTAGTGTTGTGATTAAGTAGTGACTAGGTGTGAAGAAGTTGTGTAGAAGGTGTGAATAAGTTGTGACGAAGTTGTGGTGTGTATATTGATGTGTAAGGTTTTCTCCGCCATAAGGGAGCTTGTTGACATAGTGAAGAAAACTCTCGAGTAGGTGACTCGAGGAGTGGAGTAGGGCAAGGAAGGTGTCCTTGTAGCCGAACCACTATAAATCCTTTGTCTCGCAGTTAGATCTTTCCATATCTTACTTATTATCTTGCTTATATCGTTATTACTTTTGTAGACGTAGACGTATATATATATATTTGCTCATATACTGCTAGTATTGATTTTACTTAAAGATCAAATGAAAGTTTCATTCACAAAACAAAGTTTTTACAATCAAACTAAAAAGGTAACATACATATAATTGATCATTTCGATTAAGTAAAGTTTTCATACAAAATATAACTAAGGATTATAAAATAAACGATTACTTACTTATCTCTCGTATATAGCTATAATTGTTTATAGTGTGCATGTGTTGATTTCACATACTTAGTTTATATTATTATTGTTCATACTTAGATATAGTTGTTCATATTGTTCAAGATTTGAGTTCACATAAGATTGAATCAAAGTTTTAAAAGGCAAACAAGGTTTTAAAACTAAACTAAGTTTTCATAATAAAATTAAAAAGACGTAAAACTATTCAACCCCCCCTTCTAGTTTTTCACAGTGGAGGTTTGATCCTTTCCGAAGCCTGTGGTAATCTATTTGCTATGACAGGTAGTAAGAGATATTTTTCTATTTCCATATTGTGATATATACTTTTATTACACCCGAGAGATGTGAGTATGTAAACACTATTTGTGAGATGTTAGTGTATAATTTCTATGCTTGTTTTGAAACTAAAATGGATGAAATTGTATCTTTTGAAAAACAAAATGATGATTTAAAAAAGAAACTAGCAAAAAATAATGAGGCTAAAATGGTTATTTATAATGCGTTACCACGCAAAGAATATGAAAGAATTTTTATGTGTAAAACCGCAAAAGAAATTTGGGATTCTTTACTAATCACTCACCAAGGTAATAGCCAAGTTAAAGATAACAAAATAGATCTTCTTGTTCAATAATATGAACAATTTACGATTCCGGATGAGGAATCAATAGATAATGTTTTTGCTAGGTTTAACACTATCATCACAAGTTTAAAAGCACTTGATGAGAATTTTTCTACTAAGAATTTTGTTAGGAAATTTCTTAGGGCTCTTCATCCAAAATGGCGAGCTAAAGTTACGGCGATTGAAGAATCGAAGAACTTGTCAACTCTTCAACTTGATGAGTTGTTCCGCAACCTGAAAGTCTACGAATCAATAATAAAGAAAGACTCTGAGATGGTCAATGGAAAAAGAGAGCAAAGCAAGTCAATTGCGTTGAAAGCTAGGAAGGAATCTAGTAACGAGGATAGCTCAACCTCCGAAAGTGAAGACGAAGAATATGCGATGGCCGTAAGAGACTTCAAGAAATTCTTCAAAAGGCGAGGAAGATTCGTTAGACAACCGCATGATGAAAGGAAAGCAAACCAAAGAAATAAAGATGACAAAAATGGCAAAAGTGATAGGAAGTGCTTCAAATGTGGTGATCCAAATCATCTCATCGGAAAATGTCCAATGATGTCAAGAAATCAAAATCAAAAGGCGTTTGTTGGAGGAGCTTGGAGTGATAGCGATGACGATGAGAAAGAAATCACAAATGAGGAGAAATGTCTTATGGCTAAGACATCAAGCGAGGTATGTTCCTAAACCGAAAACTTTAGTGACGAAAATTTATCATTAGACGAAAAAGACCTAAATAGTGAATATAATAGGTTATGCAAATTAGGTCAAAAGGTTATAGCTAAAAATAAGTCACTAAAACATATTAATAATCTATTAGAAAATGAAGTACTCGAATTAAAAATTAGACTACAACATTTGGAAAAAGGAGAAGAAGTTTTTATAGAATGTAAAACATGCATAGAGGTTAATAATGAAAACGAAAAACTTAAAGATGAAATTTTCAAACTTGAGAAGTTTAAAAATAGTAGTAACCCACTTAAGAAAATAATAAGTGTTCAAGAAACTTCGGGAGATAAAATCAGTCTAGGATTAACCTCAACTAATGTTTCAACTAGTGAAAATAAAAGTATAAAGTTTGAATGTGAATCTAGTAAACAAAAATCAATAGAATCAAAACCTAAGTATATACTTACAAAAGATAGAAAAATACCCATTGCGAATGATGAAAAAGTAAAAACTTTTTATCAATGTTGCAAAAATCGGCCGAATCGGCCGATTAATCGCCGATTAATCGCTAATCGGTGATGCACCTTGTCGATTTTCAAAAATCGGTGAAAAAATCGGCCTAGGCAAAAAAATCAGAAAAAATCGGTCAAAAATCGGCCGAATCGGCCAAAAATCGGCCGAATCGGCAAAAATCGGCCGAATCGGCCGAATCGGTCAATTTAAAAAAAATAGAAATTTAGACATTTTACTTAATTTGGGGATCGTTTATTTCACTTATAACGTACAATGGGCCTCGTAATCAGAATTGAAGCCTTTTATTGAGGTTTGTAAACATAGAAGGCTTGTAATCAGTTAAGATCTTTAGTTTGCTCTCCAGAAATTCTCAAAACATGCAGGAAATGCCAAACCGATTAATCACCGATTAATCACCGCCTTGACCGATTACAGGCTGCAGGGTGGTCGACCGCCCGACTACCGATTCACGATTTTTGCAACATTGCTTTTTATAAACCATCCTTAAAGACCGAAGTAGGATCCTCTAAATTTAAATTAAGATCTAAAACTCCACCACCGAGAAAACCAAATAATCTTCATACTCGATCTAAAACACCTCAACCTAGAAGAAACCAAAATAGACAAAACTACAATAATACTAGTCATCAAATGTGGAATTATCAACCAAGTTACAATCCTTGGGGAATACTGCCACCATACATGCATCCTAGCTAAATATTGAATATGTTTGGACCAAATAACTTTGGACCAATGAGACAATGGGAACCAAGTGGCTAAGCTGTCAATCTTGGAAGAAGTTGGAATATCATCTACAAATGACTTCTATAAGTCAACATGGTCACTTGAAGTGCTTGAAGATATTCCATTGAAGACTAAAAGGTATGCGTTTCTTTTAAATTCATCACTATAATTTGCATGCTTAGATATATGATTAGTTAGATTAATGCTTAGCTATACATATATGTGTACATAATAGCTTATATTCTTATAACCTAGAAACATCATTGGTTGACTCTCCTAGGAATAAGATAAAATTGTTCATTGCCGAACGAAATAGAAAATGGAAATCTTCTATATCCACTATTAGCAAACTCATGGTGATGAAGTGAAATGAGTTAAGTGGATCGATCGTTAATATAGAAGTAGGATTAGATCCCTCACGTAAGAAAACTATGGATGAAACAAGCTCTCGTAGACTATGGCATTAAGTTAGATAAGCGTGCGAAAACAAAGGAACTATAGATGTTAGGTTATACACCATTCAACACTCTCGCATCTAACATATAAATTATCGTCTTCATTTCCTTTAGGATCATAGGATATGTAGAAACGATAGCATGAGATAATAATAGGCTTAACCAATCCTCTTGAGCATGAGATCTTTAATAAACATTTTTTAAAATATTTGATTTATGATATTTGTTGTCAAAAATCTAATCTCTAAAAATATGCAAAAACCTCACATTTTGGAAAATAGTTTTTCAAATAACTATCCCAATTTTAAATAACATGTTTTCACTATCAATATCCACAATTTTGTTTTGATCAACACTAAAGATTGGGAAAATATTCTTTACCGTTCATTCACACATTTTGAAGTAAAAACCCAATCTATTTTATTCAAATAACTCTCACATCTAAGTGAAAACATACTTTCAAACATTGTTGAATAATGCTAAAAATGTCTCTTTTAAAATCATGCATGGTGATCTCATATTTGTCATCTATATTCATATAAATGACACTTATAAGTGAACTAAATCAAATCAAGAGGACCATGGTTTGTTCATTAAAACTTTGTTTGTAACAAGTCTAGAAATCCATGCTATCATAACTACCCACTTATTGCACATTGATACACATTAGGATTAATCCTCCTAGTTATGTAGTTATAAAATACTTGATGTTGCTTATTGTTTCCTAGCACTTATATTTTACTTGCTTGATGAGTATGTTTGCATGCTAGATGAAATTGCTTGTTTACTTAATCTCTTTGATTAACATGCTTTGGCTACATAATTGCCTACATAATTAGTATATGCTTAATTGCCTCAAAGAGTTTGACTTGTTTGAAACCAAAAACACAACCTTTCTGCAATTAAAAGCCCATCAAATAACCCGTTTGGAGAAGAAAGCCTAACTTCCATTAAAAGCCCGTCAAATCAAATGACGTTGTCAAACATCCAACACCAAATTCCTCCTATGTCTTCAACATTACATACCTAACACCTCACTCTCCTTCTCACCAACATTACATATCAAAAACCTTTACTCACCCATATCCTTCTACATTACACTCAAACCTCATAATCTTTTCACAAGTCAAGCGATGTTGTTCATAATCAACCAACACCTAAACCTCACTCTCACACAAATGATCCATTTAACAACAAATCATCCATTCGTGCTTCCACTAATGCTTCTTCTTATGATGAGCATGCACAATCCCAAAAGAATAATCCCAACCTCATTACCAACACTTTACATGTTGCTCATTCAACAAAAACACCATCCACTCATGAAGCATCTCTTCCACCCATATCATGTTTTCATGATTACCCAAGCTCAAACATGTCTCCACCACCAAGAGTATCACCACCACATCCTACAACTTCACATGTCATTCCTATGTTGCATGTTCAAACCCTCACCCAAGACAACTATCATGCTCCACCACCATCACCTTCCTCCAAACACTTAATGTTCGTTGAGGCGCTAAAAGAATCCCATGAGCTTAGTGCTCTTTTAGCCTTACATCTTGCTCAACGCAATTTGGATCCACCTTCATCTAGATCACCCTCATCACCACACAACATAAATCAACTTGAGAAGCATGTCAACAATTGACCTTGTTGCATCTTTCTACTAAAAACCATTGCATTCAATGAACACTTCACTTGGATTGAATATCTTCTCACTAGATCACATCCAATACCCTCACTTGAACAACATCCAAAACCTTAATCAACCTCTTTCGCTACAAACTCTCCAAAACCAAACTCTCCAACATTCATGACCCAAACATATACCTCCATTAATCCAACAACCTTACCCTAACTCAACCATCTTCATTCCAAACACTCCATCATCAACCATCTAAGCATACTATATGCTTATGATTTTCACTTTCAAATACGAATCAACCAACCTTTTGTTACAAGCAAGTTCGATGGCTCTCTTTGGCAAATTAGGATCTTTAACATAATCTCTTTGAATTAATTGTTATGTATCCTTAATATTTGTTTGCTATGCTTGTTATTTGTATATTGCATATTCTTCTATATATGCTTGTGCTTCTAATATTTTTCTTGCGAGCATTCCATATCTCGATCCCTTGGTGCCATCAAATGAGGGGGAGCACACATCAAGGGGGAGCTTTCATCCCGTCTAACTTCATTTATGAAGCTAGCCGGCATAACCTTTTTGATTCTACAAAAAGGGGGAGAAGTGAATATAAACTCACTAAATACATGTTCTAAAAATTAATTTTTAGACTTGATGAGTTTAGGTTTTGTAATCATCAAAAAGGGGGAGATTGTTGATATAAATAATGCCTAAAAACATTATTAACATATATCGATATCTCTATGTTTTGATAATCACAAAACGTAAACTCATTGAACTACAAATTATGACGTAAACAAGTATTTAGTCGTATTTGCTTTAGCATCCATATCACTTAAGGTATGAATAAACAAAGTGTCTAATGCTTTTTATGATCAAAGAAATTTTTATTTTTACGAACCTTACATTTTATTAAAGTGGGACAAACATTTTTAAACTTATACAAAAAAATTTTGTATTTATAAGAAATGTTTTATTCAAAATAAATATTTTGAATTCAAATTTCAACCCAAAAAAACGGCTACATTCTTCAGGAAAAACCTCCCTCACAAAAAGACAAAAAATCTAAAGAAAAAATATTTTTTATTAGGCGGCCCCCTTAATTATATTAGGCGGTCCCCTTAATTATTAAGGGGACCGGCACCCAATTAAGGGGACCGGCCACACTCCCAAACAGTATTTTTCTCCCTATAAATACTGGTTCATCCCACACAATTTTCTCACCTTTTGCACCCCAAAACTTTCTGTTTTAGATCTCATTTCTATTCTCTAAAATCCTTTGATCATACATACATAAATCTTTGTTTCAAAGTGATCCAAACCTCTACCTTTCAAGTGCAAGAGAAGAATACTTCAATCCTTCAAGATAAGAAGTATTACAACTTGTTGTGACCTCCACATCCAAGTTGTTAGAGCATCATCCATTATATATATTTCTTTGTGTAACTAGTTGTGAATATTTGATAGAAGATAGATTAGCAAGGTGTGTAGATAGAGTGAGTGTGTAGTAGATAGTTGTGAAGTAAAGATTGTTGTGAAGTAGATAGTTGTGAAGATAGATAGGTGTGAAGAAGTAGTGTTGTGATTAAGTAGTGACTAGGTGTGAAGAAGTAGTGTTGTGATTAAGTAGTGACTAGGTGTGAAGAAGTTGTGTAGAAGGTGTGAATAAGTTGTGACGAAGTTGTTGTGTGTATATTGGTGTGTAAGGTTTTCTCAGCCATAAGGGAGCTTGTTGACATAGTGAAGAAAACTCTCGAGTAGGTGACTCGAGGAGTGGAGTAGGGCAAGGAAGGTGTCCTTGTATCCGAACCACTATAAATCCTTTGTCTCGCAGTTAGATCTTTCCATATCTTACTTATTATCTTGCTTATATCGTTATTACTTTTTTAGACATAGACGTATATATATATTTGCTCATATAGTGCTAGTATTGATTTTACTTAAAGATCAAACGAAAGTTTCATTCACAAAACAAAGTTTTTACAATCAAACTAAAAAGGTAACATACATATAATTGATCATTTCGATCAAGTAAAGTTTTAATACAAAATATAACTAAGGATTATAAAATAAACGATTACTTACTTATCTCTCGTATATAGCTATAATTGTTTATAGTGTGCATGTGTTGATTTCACATACTTAGCTTATATTATTATTGTTCATACTTAGATATAGTTGTTCATATAGTTCAAGATTTGAGTTCACATAAGATTGAATCAAAGTTTTAAAAGGCAAACAAGGTTTTAAAACTAAACAAAGTTTTCATAATAAAATTAAAAAGATGTAAAACTATTCAACCCCCCTTCTAGTTTTCCACGGTGGAGGTTTGATCCTTTCCGAAGCCTGTGGTAATCTATTTGCTATGACAGGTAGTGAGAGATATTTTTCTATTTCCATATTGTGATATATACTTTTATTACACCCGAGAGATGTGAGTATCTAAACACTATTTGTGAAATGTTAGTGTATAATTTCCGTGCTTGTTTTGGTTGAAGTGGAACGATTATTTGTTGCAATTACTTTTATCTTAGTGTTAAATGACCCCTAGCTTGTATTTCGATTAGAATAAAAGCGCATTTCCTTAAGGACAAGCAAATCTAAAGTGTAAGGGTATTTGATGAGACAAAAAGCGTACGGCTTTTAGGGGGTCATTTAAGCCCAAAGTCGATATTATTTGATTAAATATTGCCCTAAATCGTTCCTTTTGTCATTTTAGGTACTTTTGAGGAGAAATCTGGAAAAGGAAGCATTTTGGACATTTTTGGAGCGAAAAAGTGAAGAAAACGACAAAGTCTCAAATTGATGATGGAAATTGTACCTAACGGCGTCTGGAATTGCATTTGACGCCGTCACCCTTTGACAAAGAGGTGGATATATCAACTTACACGTGACGCGCCAAAGAGTTTTTGAAAGAATTATACATGATGGCGTCATCAAGGCCGTCAAGAGTAATTTGCAGGTGACGGTCAAGACCAAGTTTACACATGACAACATCAGAAGTGGATCTAGGCAATACGATGATAATTATGGCGGCGAGTTAAGGCGTCAGACTTTACTCTTGACTCCGTCAGACCTAATAATCTATATATAATTTTTGATTTTTCATTCATTGTGTGCAACTTTAAGAGGAGAAAACCCTAGACGAATTTTATTCTATTTTTGAGGGTTTCAAACCCTTGTTTCATCCATGCTTAATTGAAGATAAGTTTTCCAACAATCATTCAATATGTCTATGTGTTGTTTGATTCTATCTTATGCTTGTCTACTCTGTAACATGCTAGGCTTGGTTTTCTTTGTGTTTGCTTAGATGTAATGAAACTTAGGTATTGATTATTGGTTGGTTGTTTGTTTATAATTGTGGTGGATGAATGATTTCGATGTTAGACTTAAGAAAACTGGCAGACTTCCAATTGGTAACTTGCTTGAACGTCTTAAGAAACATGATCGGAGGTGTACTACGATAAATTGGTTATATTTAATGCATAGGTAACTACTAATGAGGCCATGTTAGGAGCTAGTAGTCGGCTCGACATAGGAAGAGGTAGAAGCTTATAGAGTTAGGGAAGATTGTACACGACCCTACGAATGGTATTAAGGAATATAACCCGTCATCCATGCAATTGTATGTAACAAACTAATCAACCGGTAAAAGATAGCTAGGGAGTAGTGAAATCTAAGTAAACACATTTTCTCTTATTATTGTTTTCGCCACATTTACTTTAAGTTCATTTTATTTTATTTTGTTTGCAATTGTGGTAATTTGGGTTAGTTGGCTAGCAACTAATTCCGCACACTCTTCCAAAAACCGAGATTTTAACTTGCTTTCCATAAAATATAAAAATACAAAAAGAATCATCCCTCATCGCTAGACCTAGTTTAATTGAGTTTTAGTCCTAGCGAACACTATTCTTTGAGTTGAGCGATCAATCCCCCGGTACTTGTCACTATACTATACTACAACGGTCAGGTACACTACCTGGTGGGGATTGCAACCTTCTCAAGATCCCTTGACAGGTAAAACCTTTTGCAAGGTTGCAAAACCAAGCATCAAGTTTTTGGCGCCGCAGCCCGGGTAATCGTTATTGTCTAGGTTGAAATTTCTTTTTATTAGGTCTACTTGCTAGATTCCTTTCTAGTAAGATATTGATTTTTATTTTTATAGGTCTTCTTTAGTCTATCTTTTTCTATGTTTCCTTTGTTCGTAACCGTTGCCATCCGCCATCATGGAAGGTGGTAATCTCTTTGATCCCATCAACCCACCATAACAAAACCATCCACAAATCCCACCACAACCAAACCAACCTCCCCGACCCCGAACTTTAGGAGAGTACTCCCGTCCTAGCCACCAAGGCTATCGAAACACCATTGAGCTCACTCAAGGAGCCTATGTATCTCCCTTGCGATCCGACACCATCCAGTTGGTGCAAAGCGGATGTGCATTCCATGGACTTCGTTCCGAAGATCCTAATCAACATCTCAAGGATTTCCACAAAATCGTAGATTCCATAGACCTTGATGTTGAAACTCGAGAGACGACCCGATTGCGTCTCTTCCAATTCTCTCTACGTGACCAAGATAGTCAATGGCTTAAGCATTTTCCCGCGGGATCCATCACCTCTTGGGAAGATCTCACCACTCGTTTCCTTGCTCAATTTTTTCCACCGGGGAGAACCACTAAGCTTAGAAATGATATCTTAATGTTCCAAAAACGTCAAGGTGAAACTCGTTATGAAGCATGGACTCGTTTCAAGGACTTACTCCAAAAAGTCCCTCATCACGGCATAGATCTTTGGCTCCAAGTCCAAATTTTCTATGACCATATCGATCCCTCCACAAGGCGAACCATTGACCAATCGGCCGGTGGAAAGCTACGTGATCTAAGTCCGGAAGAATCATGGGAACTCATAGAAGATCTTGCTCTCTATGACAATGAAAGTTGGAATGATCCCCGTGATTTGAACAAAACGGTCAAGGCAATATCTTTGCCTTTGAATAATTCAAGCACTGCTGACCGTAGGATCATGGAACTTGAAGACCAAGTCAAGTTTCTTATGAAATCCTACGAAGCTCCTAAATATTCAAGCCAAGTGAACAAAATCACTTCTTCATGCGAATTATGTGGTGGTCTCCACGACACTCGTGATTGCGTGGAATTCCCCGAACAAGCTTTTGCGGATTACGCATCCTCGCATACCGACGAAGCGGGAGACAAGTAGTACACTTTCAAACCCGAGAAAAGCCCTTACGGTGATTCATACAACCCCTCTTGGAAAAATCACCCGAACCTTAGGTGGAAACAAAACCAAAACGTGCCCCAAAACAATTCTTCCACTCCACCTAATCGTTATCAACCAAACGGTCCACCTCCAAACCGAACTATCAACAACAATCCTTCCAACAACTATGATAGTACAAATAATCTTGAAGGATTGATGTCCAAATTTATTGCATCTCAAGAAGCTCGCATAGCTAAGTTTGAATCCGAATTCAATCAACAACAAGCAGAGATGACTAATAAAATTGACAACTTGTTGAAAGCCCTCAACAACCAAGTGCAAACTACACCAAAGAAGGACACTAGGGACATTAGTAGCGGAACCCAAATTAAGGACCCATCATCATCTAAACACGTCCACTTTGTCAATGTAGTCACTATTAAGCCAGTCGATAATAATAGGGAAGAAAGTGATATTTAATGCATAGGTAACTACTAATGAGGCGATGTTAGGAGCTAGTAGTCGGCTCGACATAGGAAGAGGTAGAAGCTTATAGAGTTAGGGAAGATCGTACACGGCCCTACGAATGGTATTAAGGAATATAATCCGTCATCCATGCAATTGTAACAAACTAATCAACCGATAAAAGATAGTTAAGGAATAGTGAAATCTAAGTAAACACATTTTCTTTAATTATTGTTTTCGCCACAATTACTTTAAGTTCATTTTATTTTATTTTATTTGCAAGTTTAGTAATTTGGGTTAGTTGACTAGCAATTAATTCCGCCCACTCTTCCAAAAACCGAGATTTTTACTTGCTTTCCATAAAATATAAAAATACAAAAAGAATCACCCCTCATCTCTGGACTTAGTTTAATTGAGGTTTAGTCCTAGCGAACACTATTCTTTGAGTTGAACGATCAATCCCCCGGTACTTCTCACCATACCATACTACAACGGTCAGGTACACTGCCTGGTGGGGATTGCAAGCTTCTCAAGATCCTTTGAGAGGTTAAACCTTTTGCAAGGTTGGAAAACCACCCATCAAGAGTTTTATCATTTTCAAATTCTCCCCCTTAACATGTGCTCATATGTTTTAATTATAAATTTGGACATGTTGGGTAGAGTTTGCATTTTTTGAATTGATCCACTTTCAGAGACCATGACCTATTCGAGACATGTTTACATGACTAGTTAGACTAGCTTGAAATTATTACCCGGCCCGGTTAAGACCACTGAGAGTTTGTCGAAATGGTACACTCTACTCAAACAATTCCTCTTCGAGACACACTTACATCACTGGTTAGACCAGCTTGAAATTACTACCCGGCCAGGACTTCAGACACACTTACATCACTGGTTAGACCAGCTTGAAATTACTACCCGGCCAGGACAAGTCCTTTCGATTGATGACAGTTATTGTTTCGTCAATTCATTGGCGAAGTCTGAGTCTCGCTCACATGAGATGCTAAGATCCTTTTTCCACAAACTAATTGCTCGCCCTCAATATGTGCATTGATATACAAAAGTGTTTAGCACATGTGGGTGAGCATTTGTGTAAGTCCAAAACAATCACATTTTTATCAGATTTCATATTTCAATCACATTTTCTCCCCCGATCAAAAATTTCAAACCATTTAAGATTTGTGATACCATGTGATTTAAATTAGTTAGAAAATTTGGGAGAAAAATGTGGTCTGATTTTGAATTATACTGATAATGAGACGAAACGGTGCTCCCCCTCAATCCTTGAGGGAGCGTGTTATGTGTCAGAAATGATGAGTTTATAAATGATTTAGATTTTAACGAGAAACTCGTGAACAATTCATATTCTAACATATAACAATCACATTTTATTTACTGCTTATTATGTACAAAGATCTTGTTATAATGATATAGAATTTTTAAATCACATTCCCCCTCAATCAATGACCCATTTTCAAATTACCATTTTACTGTTAAGTTTAATCTTTTGTCATTGATTGAGTGGCAAATTTTATGCAAAATTTCAAGTCTGGTTGATTTTAAAAAATCATGGTGCCACCAATTTTGAGTAAAAATACTTTCCTGAAGAATCATAGACGGGAAAGTATTTGCGATGTAAAGAAGACTTTTCTTCTTATACAAGAAATGATGCACTGAAACGTACATCAAGTCGATGAAACATGGATATAAAGTAATCCATGCTCGGGGGAAATTAATCACCCGTTGATAGGAACAGCCGTCTTTTTAGTGACGTGCTTTCCTCATTTTGAAAAATAGGTTGCTATCTGAAGTAATAGTAAGCCATTTTAAAAGAATATTTTGAGAAACGACATGTTTTAGAAGAACATTATTTGAAGTTAAAAGCAAAACTCTTGCTCAAGCACATGTATGTTTCCATGTCATTATTGAATGATATTTCTAGAAACGTACATAATATTGATTACACAAGAGACATGTCGTGAGAAGAATATTTTTTGATTTTATGATTTTATATATATATATATATATATATATATATATATATATATATATATATATATATATATTGTTTTAAAACTATGTACAAGGATATGTGAGGTAAATCCTTTACTCTTCATTTTCTTCCTGAAGACTTTTGAGAGATTCTGGCTTAAGACTCTTCATACCAAGTCGAATATGAATGAATTGAAATCTTTCTCGCGGAAGAGCCTTTGTAAAGACGTCAGCCAGCTGTAACTCTGTCCTCACAAAGTAAAGTTCCATTACCCCTTTCTCAACTTGTTCCCTGATAAAGTGATGACGGATGTCGATATGCTTGGATCTGGAATGCTGGACATTGTTACAAAAAAGAGCAATGGAACTTTTGTAATCATAGTACATCGGAACCTTGTTGAAAGCAAAACCGTAGTCCGATAGTTGAGATCTCATCCACAAGATTTGAGTGCAACATGAAGACATGGCAATGTATTCAGCCTCTATGGAGGATATTGATGTACACATTTGCCTCTTTGATTACCAGCTTACAAGTTTCTTTCCCAGAAATTGAGCACCTCCTGAAGTACTTCGTCGAGTATCGTGACACCCCGCATGGTCTGCATCTGAATAGGCCGTGAGTGCCATAGCAGTGTCCTTAGGATACCATAGACCCATGTGTATAGTTCCTTGGAGATACCTAAAGACCATTTTGACAGCTTCCAAGTGCTTTTTGGTAGGCTTGGATTGGTACCGAGCACACATGCATACAGCAAATAGAAGGTCTAGCCTGCTGGCAGTAAGATACATTATGGATCCAATCATACTTCTGTACTTAGTTTGATCAACAGGGATCCCAGAACGGTCATCGTCCAGCTTCGAGCTTTCAACCATGGGAGTATCAACAGCATCACTATCTTCAAATCCAAATTTATTTAAGATTTCATTAGCGTATTTGGCTTGATTTATGAAAATGCCACTTGGATTCTAAGAAATTTGTAACTCCAGGAAAAACGATATCTGTCCCATCATTGACATTTGGAACTTTGAACCCATCTATTTGGAAAAATGATCACATTCTGTAGGATCATAGGAGGCAAATATTATGTCATCTATGTAGATTTGAACATAAAGTAGATGTTTGCCTGTTTTCCTAGTGAACAAGGTAGAATCAACAATACCTTTAGAGAATTTGTTTGCGAGAAGATACTTAGACAACGTGTCGTACCACACCTTTGGAGCTTGCTTAAGACCATAGAGTACCTTCTTCAAGCGATAGACATGGTTAGGACGCTCAGGGTCCACGGATCCAGAGTAACATAGACTGCCTCCTTCAAGTCACCGTTCAAGAAAGCAATCTTGACATCCATTTGGCAGACTATCATGTTTTGACTTGCAGCGTTAGCAAGAAAGATTCTAATGGCCTCAATACGAGTAACTAGTGCAAAGGATTCTTCAAAATCAATTCCCTCTTCTTGGCTATATCCCTTAGCAAGTAACCGAGCTTTGTTTTTCAAAACATCTCCATGTTCATCAAGTTTCACTTTGAAGATCCACTTGAGAGCAATAATCATTGCACAATCTGGAGGAGGCACTAATTCCCAAACATCAAGTCGATCAAACTCATGAACATTGCAGTGAACCAAGATTCTTTAGACAAAGTATCTTTGAAATCTTGGGGTTCGGCTTTGGATAGTAAGGAATTGAAAAAGCACCACAATGCATCGGTGGCAAGTTGCTTAAATGTAGACACTGGTCGAGAAGGATTCCCAATGATGTTGTCAATAGAGATATCGTTGGTCCATCTTCTGAGATGGTCATGTAGTTGGGGATATTGAACAGAAGTAGCCGAATTTAGTTCCGCTGAAAAAGAAGTCTCTGTAGATGATTCAGGACCGAAAATGTTTTTGAATAAGCATCTTCAGGAGCATCTTCAGGATTTACATCAAAAAAATTATTGACTGTTGATCCTTGGTGTACGGAGGAAGATTGAAGATTTGATGGTGCAGGAGAATGGCTTGTAGAAGGTGCTCTTGATCAATGGAAATAGAAGTAGATGGACCATTTACCCTTTGTGGAACATCTGCTGCCGCAGCTGGAGGTTCTATAGCGTGTGGTTCAGGTGCAACAACATGTTGTGGCTCAAAGTATTCATCAAACATCGGATCAAACAGTTTCTTCCAATCCTCACTTGTCAGTGGTGCATAAGGAATAGCAGGAGTGGGACTCTGTACAAGACCTGAACTAATTGGTCCAGGAGACAAAAGGTTAGGTGCGGGTCTAGAACTTGAGTGTCCAGTAGCCGGTTGCTCAGTCAGCTCATCGAATGTCATTGAATTGTTTCCATGATTTCTTGAGTATGTTTGTGGTAGATTCGGTATCCCTTTCGATCTGGAACATATCCAACGAAGAAACCGATATCGGCTTTAGCCCTAAGTTTCCCAAAGTATTCACCATCATTTGTTGGATAACATAGTGCACCAAAAATAAAGTGCGGCAAAAACTCATAGAAACGAAAGGTCTGGTTTTCTGCTATGCACCAGTTATTATGGAGTCTTGCAATACCAGGGATCGGTTTTGAGTGTAACAAGCAGTTGCAATGGCTTCTGTCCAAAGGAACATCGGAGCTTTGGAAAATATTAGCATGGTCCGAGCAGCTTCGACAAGGGTACGGTAATGCCTTTCAACAACTCTATTCTGTTGAGGAGTGCGTGGAGTGCTTTTTTGATGACTGATGCTGATACTTTCATAAAATTGAGTAAGTTGCTTGTTAACAAACTCCGTTCCATTGTCAGTGCGGATGACTACGACGGTCTTGTTGAGTCTAATTTGAAATTGCTTGATGAGTCTTATGATAATCTCCGGAGTCTCGTCCTTGGATCTCAAAAACTTCACCCATGTAAAACGAGAGTAATCTTCAACAATTACTAAAACATATCTCTTTCAATTGATACTTTGTCTTTGGATCTCAAAACCTTCACTTACCTTATTATCACTATGTTCATCACGTAATTTTTTATGCATATGTATCATTTGAGCGGTTTGGATGGTTTAGCATTGCTTGTACAGTTTGTCTTCAAGTTTATTTTTTAACGTCTTCATTCGGGAAATATCATTTAAAAGTTTTTGATGAGGTGAAAAGTGTACCGCTTTTAAGGGGTCATTTAAGCCTGAATTCGAGATTATTTGATCAAATATTGCCCTAAATTGTCCCTTTTGTCATTTTAGGTACTTTTGAAGAGAAATCTGGAAAAGTAAGCATTTTGGACGTTTTTGGAGCATAAAAGTGAAGAAAACGGCAAAGTCTCAAATTCCTTGCTGGGAACAGTACCTGACGACGTCAATGCTTTACACATGATGCGTCAAGAGTGGCAAAAGAGGTGGAAGTGGAAAATACACGTGACGATCCAGAACGTTTTTAGGTTATTTAGCATGATGGTGTCACCAAGGCCGTCAGGGTCCAAATACATGTGACGGCCCAGAGCTTATTTCTACATGACGGCGTCATAAGTGGATCTAGACAATACGAATTTCAACTTGGCGGAGAGTTGACGGCGTCAGAGGCTAATACATGACGCCGTCAGGATGCAAAGTCTATATATTTTTTTCTAATTTTTCATTGTAAAGTGTTGAACTTTTGGGGGAACAAGTTGTGTAAAAACCCTAGGTCGAATTTCCTGCATATTGAAGGGGTTTCAAACCCTTCTTTCTTCCATGTTTGAATAAAGATAAGTACTTCATTAATAATTCAATATGTCTATGTATTGTTTGATTCTATCTTATGTTTATCTTTCTTTTAAAATGTTAGGCTACGCTTTTATTGTGTTTGCTTATATGTAGTGAAACCTAGATGTTGATTATGGGTTGATTGTTTGTTTATAATTGTTACGGATGATTATATTCGATGCTAGGCTTTTATTGGTAACTTGCTTGAACGTCTTAAGAAATATGATCGGAGGTGTACTACAATTTTTGGTTGTATTTAATGAACAAGTGAATTCTAATGATCCCATGTTAGGAGCTTTTAACGGCTCGACATAGGAGTGAATTAGGATCTTATAGAGTTAGGGAATATTGTACATGCCCCTACGACTGGTATTAAGGAATATAACCCGTCATCCATGCAATTGTAACAAGCTAATCAACCGGTAAAAGATATCTAGGGAGTAATGAAATCTAAGTAAACACAACTTTTCTCATTATTCTTTCCACCACATTAGTATATTAGTTTAATTTTCATTTCTTTTATTTTATTTTGATTGCATCTTTAGTTAATTGGGTTTGTTGGCTAGCAACTAATTCCACCCACTCCTTCAAAATCCGAGATTTTACTTGCTTTCCATAAAATATAAAAATACAAAAAGAATCATCCCTCACCTCTAGACCTATTTTAGTAGGCTTTCTAATCCTAGCGATACTATTCCTGAGTTGAATGATCAATCCCCCGGTACTTGTCACTATACTATACTACAATGATCAGGTACACTGCCTGGTGGGGGTTATAAGCTTCTCAAGATCCCTTGAGAGGTAAAACCTGTTGTGAGGGCGCAATTCCCACTTATCAAATTTTTGGCGCCGTTGCCGGGGAATAGTTATTGTCTAGGTTAGATTTTCTTTTTATTAGGTCTACTTGCTAGATTCCTTTCTAGTAAGATTTTTATTTTTATTTTTAGGTTTTCTTTAGTCTGTCTTATTTCTTCGTTTCTTTGTTCGTAACCTTTACCATCTGACATCATGGAAGGTGGTAACATCTTTGATCCCATCAACCTACCACAACAAAACCACCCACAAAACCCACCACTATCAAACCAACCACCTAGACCCCGAACTTTAGGAGAGTATTCCCGTCCTAGCCACCAAGGCTATCGAAACACCAATGAGCTCACTCAAGGAGCCAATGTGTCCCCCTTGCGATCCACACCATCCGGTTAGTGCAAAGCGGATGTGCATTCCATGGACTTCATTCCGAAGATCCTAATCAACATCTCAAGAATTTCCTAAAAATCGTAGATTCCATAGACCTCGATGTTGTAACTAGAGAGTCGACCCGATTACGTCTATTCCAATTCTCTCTACGTGATCAAGCTAGTCAATGGCTTAAACGTTTTCCCGCGGGATCCATCACCTCTTGGGATGATCTCACTTCTCGTTTCCTTGCTCAATTTTTCCCACCGGGGAGAACTACGATGCTTAGAAATGATATCTTGATGTTCCAACAAGGTCAAGGTGAAACTTTCTATGAAGCATGGACTCATTTCAAGGACTTACTCCAAAAAGTCCCTCATCATGGCATAAATCTTTGGCTATTAGTTCAAATCTTCTATGACCATGTCGACATCCACACCAAATGCACCATTGATCGAGCCGCTGGAGGCAAGTTGATTGATAAAAACGCCGAGGAATCTTGGGAAATTATTAATGAGCTTGCCTTCGACAATCGTGAGTTATGGGAAGTTACGCATGTTATAAACTCGGCTATCAACGCAATCTCGACACCTGGGGAAACCACTAAAATCTCCGAAGAACTCCTTTACAACTTGAGAAAAAGGTTGATTATCTCATAGAGAAACAAAAGAGACCTTTAAGTCCCAGACGGGCAGCAGTCAATTCTGTCTCAAATATGATTCCGACACCATTGTCTGAGTCACCTCTTAGAGAGAATGTCGAAAGCTTTCAAAATTATGTTCAACCTTATTCGCCTCCTCAAAACCTCAGCCCGGAATTCGAAGCTCAAATGAAAGAGTACATGGCAACCCATTCTGAGCGGCTTGCTAAATTCGAGGAAGCTGTTTATAAACAAAAGGAGGAGATGCAAGAGAAAATGAAGGAGATGATGAGCCTAGTGGAGGAATACTCAAAAAAAAAACCCTAGAAATGATGTTATTAAGAAAAGAAAGCGTTACCCCTACTACCCAATTTGTTAACTCTAGCACAATTGTCCACGAGGGTAATGAGGAAAAGGAAACCCCTAGTGTACAAACCATTGAGGAACCGCCAAAATCCCAATCACTAGGTTACTACCTAAAACATGATATAAATAAGAATACCTTAACAAATTGGATAAAGGGTGACGGGCGTAACCAATCCTCCAAACAGGTTTCAAAAAAAGAGAAAGAGGGGAAAGATGAGTATGATACATTACCTGGAGGACCGGTATTCGAGAAGTTACTTATACAAAAAGTGGCTACTAAGCAAATGGCTTGTGGGAACTTCGAGATACCGGCCAACATTGGGAAGTTGCAATATCTGGACACTTTCGCCGATCAAGGATCGGAAGTAAATCTTATGCCTCTAACCATGTACACCCAAATAACTATGAAAATGCCGGCCACCACCCGTGTTAGGCTATCCTTCGCTGGTCACTCCTATGTATATCCTTTGGGAATTGCAGAGGATGTACTGGTTAATGTTGCAGGATTCATGTATCCTATCGATTTCATGATCATCGATGATAAAGGAGGTAGGTGCGTGCCAATAATCCTTGAAGCACCATTCCTCACCACCGCGAGAGCTGTCATTAGGTATGAAAAGAGGGAAATTGAAATTAAGTCAGGAAAAAGAAAGATTAGCCTTCCTATGACCCCACGATTTGTGCAAGACAGCCTGCTGAAAAGAAAGCTCGAAAACAACATTGACACATCGCCTAATCAGGTTCAAGAAAAAATCCTCGCATGGGAAACAAGAATCAATAGCTACAAAGAAACTAAGCCTGTGAGACGCAAAAGCAGCAATAAAGTTCATGTCAAGTTTGAATGTTGTCAACCGATGGAGAATCATGTATATATATATATATATATATATATATATATATATATATATATATATATATATATATATATATATATATATATATATATATATATATATATATATAGGTTTGGGTTATTTTAAAAAGTGTCATATAATAAAAAGTGTAAAAAGTGTCTGATGCAGTAATTTTATAATGCATTTCGATAATTGTGATGTAGTTCGATAATTGTGATGTACTAATTTTGATGCAGTAATGTTTATAACTGCAATGTACCTTCACAAGACTTCAATTACTGCATCTAAGTTATAAAGTTACTGCATCAGACACTTTTTACACTTTTTATTATAAGATACTTTTTAGAATATATATATATATATATATATATATATATATATATATAGAGAGAGAGAGAGAGAGAGAGAGAGAGAGATAAAGAGAGAGAGAGAGAGAGAGTGTGTGTGTGTGTTATTAACTCCGAGTGAGAGAAACGACCAACCCCTTGCCCCCTCCCATTAAATAGAGAAACATGATCTTGCATCCAATTTACCAATTTAAACACATCTTAGATAATCGATTTGAAACCCATAAGAGAGATTGAATTTGAATGTTGAGGAGATGTTTTTATCCCTAAAAGCAACTCTATCTTCCATGAGAGTGCAAAATCTTGTTTCACCACTTTTATATGTTTCGAAGAGTCAACAAATGAACTTTGTTTAAGATTTTATTCTACCATTTTATTTGTAAGAAAGAGAACAAGTCATCCATCAAGACTTTAGCCAATAAGTCTGAAAAACAACGATAGATTTTTCACCCAGATAAACACTTCCTTAAGATAGGATATACCTTTAGGCAATTAACAAGTATATGATCCTCATCATTCGCCTGGAAAATGGGACAAAGAATTCATGAAATATAAATTCTTTCGCCGGCCATATTCGAAAGACAATGGATACGAATTTAAGCAACCCTCCAACCAAAATTGTTATATTTCTAGGAACCCAAGAATTCCACACAATGTTTTGTATAACCTGACTTAAGCATTTGGTAAACAAAAAATTTAAACAACTTGTTATGTTTAATAATTCCATTGTCGTTCAAAGTTCCAATTTTGTGATCATGCATTTTCATATGAAGAGAGTGTGAGAAACTTCATTTTAGCTACTTTGGAGGAGAAATCTGGAAAAGGAAGCATTTTGGACATTTTTGGAGCGAAAAAGTGAGGAAAACGACAAAGTCTCAAATTCATGATGGAAATTGTACCTGACGGCGTCTGGAATTGCACGTGACTCCGTCACCCTTTGACAAAGAGGTGGATATATCAACTTACACATGACGCGCCAAAGAGTTTTTGAAAGAATTATACATGACGGCGTCATCAAGGCCGTCAAGAGTAATTTGCATGTGACGGCCAAGACCAAGTTTACACATGACGACGTCAGAAGTCGATCTAGGCAATACGATGATAATTATGGCGGCGAGTAAAGGCGTCAGACTTTACTCTTGACGCCGTCAGACCTAATAATCAATATATAGTTTTTGATTTTTCATTCATTGTGTACAACTTTGAGAGGAGAAAACCCTAGACGAATTTTACTATATTTTTTAGGGTTTCAAACCCTTGTTTCATCCATGCTTAATTGAAGATAAGTTTTCCACTAATCATTCAATATGTCTATGTGTTGTTTGATTCTATCTTATGCTTGTCTACTCTTTAACATGCTAGGCTTGGTTTTCTTTGTGTTTGCTTAGATGTAATGAAACTTAGGTATTGATTATTGGTTGGTTGTTTGTTTATAATTGTGGTTGATGAATGATTTCGATGTTAGACTTAAGAAAACAGGCAGACTTCCAATTGGTAACTTGCTTGAACGTCTTAAGAAACATGATCGGAGGTGTACTACGATAAATTGGTTATATATAATGCATAGGTAACTACTAATGAGGCCATGATATGAGCTAGTAGTCGGCTCGACATAGGAAGAGGTAGAAGCTTATAGAGTTAGGGAAGATCGTACACGGCCCTACGAATGGTATTAAGGAATATAACCCGTCATCCATGCAATTGTATGTAACAAACTAATCAACCGGTAAAAGATAGCTAGGGAGTAGTGAAATCTAAGTAAACATATTTTCTCTTATTATTGTTTTCGCCACATTTACTTTAAGTTCATTTTATTTTATTTTGTTTGCAATTGTGATAATTTGGGTTAGTTGACTAGCAACTAATTCCGCCCACTCTTCCAAAAACTGAGATTTTTACTTGCTTTCCATAAAATATAAAAATACAAAAAGAATCATCCCTCATCGCTAGACCTAGTTTAATTGAGTTTTAGCCCTAGCGAACACTATTCTTTGAGTTGAGCGATCAATCCCCCGGTACTTGTCACTATACTATACTACAACGGTCAGGTACACTGCCTGGTGGGGATTGCAAGCTTCTCAAGATCCCTTGAGAGGTAAAACCTTTTGAAAGGTTGCAAAACCAAGCATCAAGTTTTTGGCACCGCAGCCCGGGGAATATTTATTGTCAAGGTTGAAATTTCTTTTTATTAGGTCTACTTGCTAGATTCCTTTCTATTAAGATTTTGATTTTTATTTTTATCGGTCTTCTTTAGTCTATCTTTTTCTATGTTTCCTTTGTTCGTAACCGTTGTCATCCGCCATCATGGAAGGTGGTAATCTCTTTGATCCCATCAACCCACCACAACAAAACCATCCACAAAACCCACCACAACCAAACAAACCTCCTAGACTCCAAACTTTAGGAGAGTACTCCCGTCCTAGCCACCAAGGCTATCGAAACACCATTGAGCTCACTCAAGGAGCCAATGTATCTCACTTGCGATCCGACACCATCCGGTTGGTGCAAAGCGGATGTGCATTCCATGGACTTCATTCCGAAGATCCTAATCAACATCTCAAGGATTTCCTCAAAATCGTAGATTCCATAGACCTTAATGCTGAAACTCGAGAGACGACCCGATTGCGTCTCTTCCAATTCTCTCAATGTGACCAAGCTAGTCAATGGCTTGAGCATTTTCCCGTGGGATCCATCACCTCTTTGGATGATCTCACCACTCGTTTCCTTGCTCAATTTTTCCCACCGGGGAGAACCACTAAGCTTAGAAATGATATCTTAATGTTCTAAAAACATCAAGGTGAAACTCTTTATGAAGCATGGAATCGTTTCAAGGACTTACTCCAAAAAATCCCTCATCACTGCATATATCTTTGGCTCCAAGTCCAAATTTTCTATGACCTTATCGATCTCTCCACAAGGCGAACCATTGACCAATCGGCCAGTGACAAGCTACGTGATCTATGTCCGGAAGAATCATGGGAACTCATAGAAGATCTTGCTCTCTATGACAACAAAAGTTGGAATGATCCCCGTGATTTGAACAAAATGGTCAAGGCAATATCTTTGCCTTCGAATAATTCAAGCACTCCCGACCGTAGGATCATGGAACTTAAAGACCAAGCAAGTTTCTTATGAAATCCTACGAAGCTCCTAAATCTTCAAGCCAAGAGAAAAAAATCACTTCTTCATGCGAATTATGTGGTGGTCCCCACGACACTCGTGATTGCGTGGAATTCCCCGAACAAGCTTTTGCGGATTACGCATCCTCACGTACCGACGAAGCGGGAGACAAGAGGTACACTTTCAAACCCGAGCAAAGCCCTTACGGTGATTCATACAACCCCTCTTGGAAAAATCACCCAAACCTTAGGTGGAAAGTAAACCAAAACGTGCCCCAAAACAATTCTTCCACTCCACCTAATCGTTATCAACCAAACGGTCCACCTCCAAACCGTACTATCAACAACAATCCTTCCAACAACTATGGTAGTACAAATAATCGTGAAGGATTGATGTCCAAATTTATAGCATCTCAAGAAGCTCGCATAGCTATGTTTGAATCCGAATTCAATCAACAACAAGCAGAGATGACTAATAAAATTGACAACTTGTTGAAAGCCATCAACAACCAAGTGCAAACTACACCAAAGAAGGACACTAGTAGCGGAACCCAAATTAAGGACCCATCATCATCTAAACACGTCCACTTTGTCAACGTAGTCACTATTAAGCCAGTCGATAATAATAGGGAAGAAAGTGATATTTAATGCATAGGTAACTACTAATGAGGCCATGTTAGGAGCTAGTAGTCAGATCGACATAGGAAGAGGTAGAAGCTTATAGAGTTAGGGAAGATCGTACATGGCCCTACGAATGGTATTAAGGAATATAATCCGTCATCCATGCAATTGTAACAAACTAATCAACTGGTAAAAGATAGCTAGGGAGTAGTGAAATCTAAGTAAACACATTTTCTCTTATTATTGTTTTCGCCACATTTACTTTAAGTTCATTTTATTTTATTTTGTTTGCAAGTGTAGTAATTTGGGTTAGTTGACTAGCAACTAATTCCGCCCACTCTTCCAAAAACCGAGATTTTTACTTGCTTTTCATAAAATATGAAAATACAAAAAGAATCACCCCTCATCTCTAGACTTAGTTTAATTGAGTTTTAGCCCTAGCGAACACTATTCTTTGAGTTGAACGATCAATCCCCTGGTACTTATCACTATACTATACTACAACGGTCAGGTACACTGCCTTGTGGGGATTGCAAGCTTCTCAAGATCCCTTGAGAGGTTAAACCTTTTGCAAGGTTGCAAAACCACGCATCTAGAGTTTTATCATTTTCAAATTCTCCCCCTTAACATGTGCTCATATGTTTTAATTATAAATTTGCACATGTTGGGTAGAGTTTACATTTTTTGAATTGATCCACTTTCTGAGACCATGACCTATTCGAGACATGTTTACATGACTAGTTAGACTAGCTTGAAATTATTACCCGGCCTGGCCAAGACCACTGAGATTTTCTCGAAATGGTACACTCTACTCAGACAATTCCTCTTCGAGACACACTTACATCACTGGTTAGACCAGCTTGAAATTACTACCCGGCCAGGACTTCAGACACACTTACATCACTGGTTAGACCAGCTTGAAATTACTACCCGGCCAGGACAAGTCCTTTCGATTGATGACAGTTATTGTTTCGTCAATTCATTGGCGAAGTCTGAGTCTCGCTCACATGAGATGCTAAGATCCTTTTTCCAGAAACCATTTGCTCCCCCTCAATATGTGCATTGATATATAAAAGAGTTTAGCACATGTGGGTGAGCATTTGTGTAAGTTCAAAACAATCACATTTTTATCAGATTTCATATTTCAATCACATTTTCTCCCCCGATCAAAAATTTCAAACCATTTAAGATTTGTGATACCATGTGATTTAAATAAGTTAGAAAATTTGGGAGAAAATGTGGTCTGATTTTGAATTATACTGATAATGAGACGAAATGATGCTCCCCCTCAATCCTTGAGGGAGCGCGTTATGTGTCAGAAATGATGAGTTTCTAAATGATTTAGATTTTAACAAGAAACTCATGAACAATTCATATTCTAACATATAACAATCACATTTTATTCACTGCTTATTATGTACAAAGATCTTGTTATAATAATATAGAATTTTTAAATCACATTCCCCCTCAATCAATGACCCATTTTCAAATTATCATTTTACTGTTAAGTTTAATCTTTTGTCATTGATTGAGTGGCAAATTTTATACAAAATTTCAAGTCTGATTGATTTTAAAAAATCATGGTACCACCAATTTTGAGTAAAAATACTTTCCTGAAGAATCATAGACGGGAAAGTATTTGCGATGTAAAGAAGACTTTTCTTCTTATACAAGAAATGATGCAGAAATGATGCACTGAAACGTACATCAAGTCGATGAAACATGGATATAAAGTAATCCATGCCCGGGGGAAATTAATCACCCATTGATAGGAGCAGCCGTCTTTTTGGTGACGTGCTTTCCTCATTTTGAAAAATAGGTTGCTATCTGAAGTAATAGTAAGCCATTTTGAAAGAATATTTTGAGAAACGACATGTTTTAGAAGAACATTATTTGAAGTTAAAAGAAAAACTCTTGCTCGAGCACATGTATGTTTCCATGTCATTATTGTATGACATTTCTAGAAACGTACATAATATTGATTACACAAGAGACATGTCGTGAGAAGAATATTTTTTGATTTTATGATTATATATATATATATATATATATATATATATATATATATATATATATATATATATATATATATTGTTTTAAAACTATGTACAAGGATATGTGAGGTAAATCCTTTACTCTTCATTTTCTTCCTGAAGACTTTTGAGAGATTCTGGCTTAAGACTCTTCATACAAAGTCGAATAAGAATGAATTGAAATCTTTCTCGCGAAAGAGCCTTTGTAAATATGTCAGCCAGCTATAACTCTGTCCTCACAAAGTAAAGTTCCATTACCCCTTTCTCAACTTGTTCCCTGATAAAGTGATGACGGATGTCGATATGCTTGGATTTGGAATGCTGGACATTGTTACAAAAAAGAGCAATGGCACTTTTGTTATCATAGTACATCGGAACCTTGTTAAAAGCAAAACCGTAGTCCGATAGTTGAAATCTTATCCACAAGATTTGAGCGCAACATGAAGACATGGCAATGTATTCAGCCTCTATGGAGGATATCGATGTACACATTTGCCTCTTTGATTACCAGCTTACAAGTTTCTCTCCCAAAAATTGAGCACCTCCGGAAGTACTTCGTCGAGTATCCCGACACCCCGCATGGTCTACATCTGAATAGGCCATGAGTGCCATAGCAGTGTCCTTAGGATACCACAGACCCATGTGTATAGTTCCTTGGAGATACCTAAAGACCATTTTGACAGCTTCCAAGTGCTTTTTGGTAGGCTTGGATTGGTACCGAGCATACATGCATACAGAAAATAGAAGGTCTGGCCTGCTGGCAGTAAGATACATTATGGATCCAATCATACTTCTGTACTTAGTTTGATCAACAGGGATCCCAGAACGGTCATTGTCCAGCTTCGATCTTTCAACCATGGGAGTATCAACAGCATCACTATCTTCAAATCCAAATTTATTTAAGATTTCATTAGCGTATTTGGCTTGATTTATGAAAATGCCACTTGGATTCTAAGAAATTTGTAACTCCAGGAAAAATGATATCCGTCCCATCATTAACATTTGGAACTTTGAACCTATCTATTTGGAAAAACGATCACATTCTGTAGGATCATATGAGGCAAATATTATGTCATCTATGTAGATTTGAACATAAAGTAGATGTTTGCCTATTTTCCAAGTGAACAAGGTAGAATCAACAACACCTTTTGAGAATTTGTTTACGTGAAGAAACTTAGATAACGTGTCGTACCACACCCTTGGAGCTTGCATAAGACCATAGAGTACCTTCTTCAAGCGATAGACATGGTTAGGACGCTCAGGGTCCACGGATCTAGAGTAAAGTAGACTGCCTCCTTCAAGTCACCGTTCAAGAAAGCAGTCTTGACATCCATTTGGTAGACTATCATGTTTTGACTTGCAGCGTTAGCAAGAAAGATTCTAATGGCCTCAATACGTGCAACTAGTGCAAAGGATTCTTCAAAATCAATTCCCTCTTCTTAGCTATATCCCTTAGCAACTAACCGAGCTTTGTTTTTCAAAACATCTCCATGTTCATCAAGTTTCACTTTGAAGATCCACTTGAGAGTAATAATCATTGCACAATCTGGAGGAGGCACTAATTCCCAAACATCAAGTCGATCAAACTCATGAATTTCTTCTTGCATTGCAGTGAACCAAGATTCTTTAGACAAAGTGTCTTTGAAATCTTGGGGTTCGGCTTTGGATAGTATGGAATTGAAAAAGCACCACAATGCATCGGTGGCAAGTTGCTTATATGTGGAAACTGGTCGAGAAGGATTCCCAATGATGTTGTCAATAGAGATACCGTTGGTCCATCTTCTGAGATGGTCATGTAGTTGGGGATATTGAACAGAAGTAGCCGAATTTAGTTCCTCTGAAAAAGAAGTCTCTGTAGATGATTCAGGAGCGAAAATGTTTTTGAATAAGCATCTTCAGGAGCATCTTCAGGATTTACATCAAAAAAATTATCGACTGTTGATCCTTGGTGTACGGAGGAAGATTGAAGATTTGATGATGCAGGAGAATGACTTGAAGAAGGTGCTCTTGATCAATTGAAATTGAAGTAGATGGACCATTTTCCCTTTGTGGCACATCTGCCACCGCAGCTGGAGGTTCTACAGCGTGTGGTTCAGGTGCAGCAACATGTTGTGGCTCAAAGTATTCATCAAACATCGGATCAAACAGTTTCTTCCAATCCTCACTTGTCGGTGGTGCATAAGGAATAGCAGGAGTAGGACTCTGTACAAGACCTGAACTAATTGGTCCAAGAGACAAAAGGTTATGTACGGGTCTAGAACTTGAGTGTCCTGCAGCCGGTTTCTCTTTCAGCTCATCGAATGTCATTGAATTGTTTCCATGATTTCTCGAGTATGTTCGTTGTAGATTCGATATCCCTTTCGATCTGGAGCATATCCAACGAAGAAACCGATATCGGCTTTAGCCCTAAGTTTCCCAAAGTCTTCACCATCATTTGTTGGATAACATAGTGTGCCAAAAATAAAGTGCGCAAAAAACTCGTAGAAACGAAAGGTCTGGTTTTCAGCTATGCACCAGTTCATATGGAGTCTTGCAATGGAGAGGATGTACCAGGGATCGGTTTTGAGTGTAACAAGCAGTTGCAATGGCTTCTGCCCATAGGAACATCGGAGCTTTAGAAAATATTAGCATGGTCCGAGCAGCTTCGACAAGGGTACGGTTATGCCTTTCAACAACTCTATTCTGTTGAGGAGTGCGTGGAGTGCTTTTTTGATGACTGATGCTGATACTTTCATAAAATTGAGTAAGTTGCTTGTTAACAAACTCCGTTCCATTGTCACTGCGGATGACGACGACGGTCTTGTTGAGTCTAACTTGCAATTGCTTGATGAGTCTTATGATAATCTCCGGAGTCTCGTCCTTGGATCTCAAAAACTTCACCCATGTAAAGCGAGTGTAATCATCAACAATTACTAAAACATATCTCTTTCGATTGATACTTTGTCTTTGGATCTCACAAACTTCACTTACCTTATTATCACAATGTTCATCACGTAATTTTTTGTGCATATGTATCATTTGAGCGGTTTGGATGGTTTAGCCTTGCTTGTACAGTTTGTCTTCAAGTTTATTTTTCAACGTCTTCATTCGGGAAATATCATTTAAAAGTTTTTGATGAGGCGAAAAGTTTACCGCTTTTAAGGGGTCATTTAAGCCCGAATTCGAGATTATTTGATCAAATATTGCAATAAATTGTTCCTTTTGTCATTTTAGGTAATTTTGAAGAGAAATCTGGAAAAGTAAGCATTTTGGACGTTTTTGGAGCATAAAAGTGAAGAAAATGGCAAAGTCTCAAATTCCTTGCTGGGAATAGTACCTGACGACGTCAAGGCTTTACACATGATGCGTCAAGAGTGGCAAAAGAGGTGGAAGTGGAAAATACACGTGACGATCCAGAACGTTTTTAGGCTATTTGGCCTGACGGCGTCACCAAGGCCGTCAGGGTCCAAATACATGTGACGGCCCAGAGCTTATTCCTACATAACGGCGTCTGAAGTGGATCTAGACAATACGAATTTCAACTTGGCGGAGAGTTGACGGCGTCAGAGGCTAATACATGACGCCGTCAGGATGCAAAGTCTATATATTTTTTTCTAATTTTTCATTGTAAAGTGTTGAACTTTTGGGGGAACAAGTTGTGTAAAAACCCTAGGTCAAATTTCCTGCATATTGAAGGGGTTTCAAACCCTTCTTTCTTCCATGTTTGAATAAATATAAGTACTTCAATAATCATTCAATATATCTATGTATTGTTTGATTCTATCTTATGTTTATCTTTCTTTTAACATGTTAGGCTAGGCTTTTATTGTGTTTGCTTATATGTAGTGAAACCTAGATGTTGATTATGGGTTGATTGTTTGTTTATAATTGTTACGGATGATTATATTCGATGTTAGGCTTAAGAAAACTGGCAGACTTCCATTGGTAACTTGCTTGAACGTCTTAAGAAACATGATCGGAGGTGTACTAGGATTTTTGGTTGTATTTAATGAATAAGTGAATTCTAATGATCCCATGTTAGGAGCATTTAACGGCTCGACATAGGAGTGAAGTAGGATCTTATAGAGTTAGGGAATATTGTACACGCCCCTACGACTGGTATTAAGGAATATAACCCGTCATCCATGCAATTGTAACAAGCTAATCAACCGGTAAAAGATATCTAGTGAGTAATGAAATCTAAGTAAACACAACTTTTCTCATTATTCTTTCCACCACATTAGTATATTAGTTTAATTTTCATTTCTTTTATTTTATTTTGATTGCATCTTTAGTTAATTGGGTTTGTTGGCTAGCAACTAATTCCACCCACTCCTTTAAAATCCGAGATTTTACTTGCTTTCCATAAAATATAAAAATACAAAAAGAATCATCCCTCACCTCTAGACCTATTTTAGTAGGCTTTCTAATCCTAGCGATACTATTCCTGAGTTGAATGATCAATCCCCCGGTACTTGTCACTATACTATACTACAATGATCAGGTACACTGCCTGGTGGGGGTTATAAGCTTCTCAAGATCCCTTGAGAGGTAAAACCTGTTGTGAGGGCGCAATTCCCACTTATCAAATTTTTGGCGCCGTTGCCGGGGAATAGTTATTGTCTAGGTTAGAATTTCTTTTTATTAGGTCTACTTGCTAGATTCCTTTCTAGTAAGATTTTTATTTTTATTTTTAGGTTTTCTTTAGTCTGTCTTATTTCTTCGTTTCTTTGTTCTTAACCTTTACCATCTGACATCATGGAAGGTGGTAACATCTTTGATCCCATCAACCCACCACAACAAAACCACCCACGAAACCCACCACTAGCAAACCAACCTCCTAGACCCCGAACTTTAGGAGAGTATTCCCGTCCTAGCCACCAAGGCTATCAAAACACCATTGAGCTCACTCAAGGAGCCAATGTGTCCCCCTTGCGATCCGACACCATCCGGTTGGTGCAAAGCGGATGTGCATTCCATGGACTTCGTTCTGAAGATCCTAATCAACATCTCAAGGATTTCCTAAAAATCGTAGATTCCATAGACTTTGATGTTGCAACTAGAGAGTCGACCCGATTACATCTATTCCAATTCTCTCTACGTGATCAAGCTAGTCAATGGCTTAAATGTTTTCCCGCGGGATCCATCACCTCTTGGGATGATCTCACTTCTCATTTCCTTGCTCAATTTTTCCCACCGGGGAGAACTATGATGCTTAGAAATGATATCTTGATGTTCCAACAACGTCAAGGTGAAACTTTCTATGAAGCACGGACTCGTTTCAAGGACTTACTCCAAAAAGTCCCTCATCATGGCATAAATCTTTGGCTATTAGTTCAAATCTTCTATGACCATGTCGACTTCCACTAGAACGCACCATTGATCGAGCCACTGGAGGCAAGTTGATTGATAAAAACGCCGAGGAATCTTGGGAAATTATTGATGAGCTTGCCTTCGACAATCGTGAGTTATGGGAAGTTACGCATGTTATAAACTCGGCTATCAACGCAATCTCAACACCTGGGGAAACCACTCAAATCTCCGAAGAACTCTTTTGCAAACTTGAGAAGAAGGTTGATTATCACATAGAGAAACAAAAGAGACCTTTAAGTCCCAGACGGGCAGCAGTCAATTCTGTCTCAAATATGATTCCGACACCATTGTCTGAGTCACCTCTTAGAGAGAATGTCGAAACCTTTCAAAATTATGTTCAACCTTATTCGCCTCCTCAAAACCTCAGCCCGGAATTTGAAGCTCGAATGAAAGAGTACATGGCAACCCATTCTGAGCGGCTTGCTAAATTCGAGGAAGCTGTTTATAAATAAAAGGAGGAGATGCAAGAGAAAATGAAGGAGATGATGAGCCTAGTGGACGAATACTCAAACAAAAAAACCCTATAAATGATGTTATTAAGAAAAGAAAGCGTTACCCCTACTACCCAATTTGTTAACTCTATCACAATTGTCCACGAGGGTAATGAGGAAAAGGAAACCCCTAGTGTACAAACCATTGAGGAACCGCCAAAATCCCAATCACTAGGTTACTACCTAAAACATGATATAAATAAGAATACCATAACAAATTGGATAAAGGGTGACGGGCGTAACCAATCCTCCAAACAGGTTTCAAAAAAAGAGAAAGAGGGGAAAGATGAGTATGATACATTACCTGGAGGACCGGTATTCGAGAAGCTACTTATACAAAAAGTGGCTACTAAGCAGATGGCTTGTGGGAACTTTGAGATACCGGCCAGCATTGGGAATTTGCAATATCTGGACACTTTCGCCGATCAAGGATCGGAAGTAAATCTTATGCCTCTAACCATTTACACCCAACTAACTACGGAAATGCCGGCCACCGCCCGTGTTAGGCTATCCTTCGCTGGTCACTCTTATGTATACCCTTTGGGAATTGCAGAGGATGTACTGGTTAATGTTGCAGGGTTCATGTATCCCGTCGATTTCACGATCATCGATGATAAAGGACGTGGGTGCATGCCAATAATCCTTGGAGCACCATTCCTCACTACCGCGAGAGCTGTCATTAGGTATGAAAAGAGGGAAATTGAACTTAAGTCAGGAAAAAGAAAGATTAGCCTTCCTATGACCCCACAATGTGTGCAAGAAAGCCTGCTGAAAAGAAAGCTCGAAAACAACATTGACACATCGCCTAATCATGTTCAAGAAAAAATCCTCGCATGGAAAACAAGAATCAAAAACTACAAAGAAACTAAGCCTGAGAGAGGCAAAAGCAGCAATAAAGTTCATGTCAAGTTTGAATGTAGTCAACCGACGGAGAATCATGTATGTATATATATATATATATATATATATATATATATATATATATATATATATATATATATATATATATATATATATATATATATATATATATATATGATGGATCTAAACACCTTGAACTTGTGTTAGATTGATACTTTGAATTATATCACTAAGTATGCGGAATCTACTTAGTAACACTTAGAAGGTTGATTGTGAGTAAGACAGTTGTTTATGAATAAGAACAATGTATGTAAACAAACTATTAGCTCCAATATTATTAATGATAATAATACGAGTGATCTTGATATCACTAGGGTTACACCTTGAAGCTCTAGAAACGTATATGAGTTATATATCAAACCTTTAACCTAGGATCTCCTTTTATAGCACAAGGAGTCCTCTTCTACATGATAAGTATAATGCTAATAGAATAAGATATACACAAGATCTATTCTATATTTATCTAGACGCGTTTCCTAACAGTTATCTAATAAGCAGTGGACATATATGTTCTTGCAGTGGTAATGAGTTTCCACTACAAGTACAATCTTCTGCAGTTGTAACATCTTCACTAGCCGTGGTAACTGTTAGTATAATTCCCAACAATCCTCCCCTAACTTATGATTAATTCATAAATCAATAAGTTTCTTCATGTATTCAGTAAACATGAGGATATGGGAATTCTTCCAAACACTTATCTTCTTCTTAATAACTCTTTATCAGCTCTCACACTTTGATCATAAATCCTTTGTATCAAATCATCTATGACTTCAGTTCTTTCCCAGCATCTAAGCTTCTCTGTCAACATCACTGTCAATACTCCAGCTCTCAATGGATATTCTTTCTCAGCCAGCATAAAGACATCAACTCCATCTTGAGTAGAAATATGATGCACAGAACTTGAATCATAGAATTTCCACAAAGTTCTTGTACCATGAGCTTCAAATCTCCAATATCTATCACTTGGGTCAGGTTCATATAATCTTCTGAAGTGAACCCATAATTCCTTAAGTTCATCCTTCTTAAACTGATCTTGAACAATTCTCCACAAAGTATCCAAGTCTTCTCTATCACAAGATCTAACAATGTCTTCAAAATCTCTGCAAATGCTTGTGACACTTCCAGTTCTGATGATCTTCCAAGCAACACCAAAACTATCAGAAAAGATCTCCCAACCAACAACTGGATATTTTGCTTGTAGAGGTTCAATGTTAAGTACATCAGTCTCTATAAACAACATGTTTGTAACTTGCTCTTCAGTCAACTTGCTAGGACCCTCTTTTGCTGGAGATGATTCGTGTGTCTTCAACTTCTTTGCATCTTTTGATTCAAGACTCACTCCAGTCCTTTTTGTCTTCATTACTATTGGTTCTTGATCCATTGGAATGAATTTACTATCTTGTTTTTTGATTCTATAGTAAATACCTTCAACCTGTTCATGTGACATTCCTTTGAATTGAGCCATCTTCATGTTTCCAACATGGCAACAAAAAGACTTCATCTCAGCAATAATCTGTGCCTTTGTAAGCTTTCTTGGCTTCTTTTGACCTTTTCTAACATCCCCAATGATTTCATCAAGAGCCTGCTGATTCTTCATTTGAATGAAATCTTTAAGTTGAGCAGACATTTGTTCTTCATTTAAGGTTGTATTTGCAATAAGTTCAATGGCCTTCTTCCTGATTATTTGATCATTGTTAATCAAGTATTCAATCTCTTCTTCTGTAGGTACATAAGTGAATAATGGAGGTTTCTCATGTATGACAGTTGGTGAGATACTTGAAATAGGTTCTGCCATAACAGCTTCAAGTTGACCCAACCTATTTGCTTCCATAAAACTAGCAACTTCATCTTCTTCAAGCTTTCTCTCTTTCATTCTCTTCAGCTTGTTGTTGCTCTGCTAATCTTGCATCAAAGTTGATCTGAGCTTGTTCTTTCTTAGAAATCTTTCTTATTTGCTCTTGATCTGAAGCAATCACAACAGCTTTTCCTTTAACTGATCTTATTATGGCAGCTTCTTCCTCTGCAGTGGTAATTTCTTGAGTAGCAGTGGGAACATTTTCACTTGCAGTGGTAATTGGTTGATCAGTGGGAACTTGTTCTGCTTCAGTGGAAATTGGTTGAGTAGTTCCAACTAAATCATCAAAGTTAAAACCTGCATCAGCATCCATATCTTCAAAATCCAATTTCCTCCCCTCAGTCTCAGCAACATCATCTTTTGCTTGAGCATTATCAGAATCATTGAGCTTAGCAAAGTCTTTTTCAAAGTTTTTACTCCTCCCCTTAAGCTCTGCATCTATATTCCTCCCCTGTTTGGAAGAATCTCCCAAAACTTTAGTAGAACTTGCAGAAAACTCATCCTGAGGTGAAGATGATGAAGATAACACAACTTGAGGTCTTTGCATCTTGAGATTCTCAACTTCATTCTGCAATCTTTGAATCTCAGCCTTCAATTGATTCAGCTCTGTGGCATGTTGTTCTTTGGTCTATGCCAGATCTTTCTCCAGAGCTTGAACCTGCTTGACTAATTTGGTACAAATGTCCATCAATTTAGTTTGTTGCACACTGCCTTCATCACTTCCAACTATGTAACCTGCTGGGAGAGGTGAATCATGAGGCATTGATTCAGGCTCTTCCCTAGTTGGACTAGGATGAAGCCTTGAACAACCACTGCTTGTTCCTAAACCAAAAGGCTCAGCAACATGCAATGTTGAGATGAGAGAAGTTGGCTGTTTAGACCTTCTCTCATAAGTGTGAGTTACATCAGGGGTATGTTGAATTTGTGGAACAACAATAGTAGGTGTGTTTTGAGATGCAATTGGGATTGGTGCATCCTCACCCTGTACTTGAGCAATTTTAGCAAGCATTTGAGGCAAAAGTGGATGAACCTCCCCATTCCAAAGATCTGAAGCCTTACACATATTTTGAAAAACTTTTGGCTTAAGAGTGGAAGGTTCATAAATTCTATTGTGAGGGTGCAGTTGAAACTCATTTAACACTGCTTGCACAAACCTTGGATACATCAAAAATTTATATTGACTCTTTACATTGCCTTTCATATTATTGAAAATAAACTTTGAAAAATTGAAAGTCTTATCAGTTGCCAAACAAACCAAAGGATAAGCCATGGTTGATGCAAATTGTTCATAAGATGTTTTCTTAGGACTTAGGCAATGTAGAAGAGTGTGAATTAAAAATCTCCAATGGGGACAAAAACATCCTTTTCTGAAAGTCACTTTTTGTTCAGATGTATCATACCCTATTAAAGCAATATTAGTGAAAATTTATGAATTAGGTAATGTGATGATACCATTGAGATCATCCAATTGGAGAATTCTCCTCAAGGATGACTCAGTAACATCAATAGTTACCCCATCAACTGTGGCTCTTAGAGCATCCACAGAGTCTTGTGTGTCTCCCTGTTCAAGAGTTATGGACTCCACAGTGTTCCAGAACTGTTTGATATGAGAGACATAGATTGTGGGATTAATAGTTAGGGCATACCTTATATGCGTAGTGTTTAGAAAATCCACAATCTGATGGAAAACAGGGCCACTCTTCTCGTTTGACTTTTGTAAGTAGGCCACTTGGTTGTGCTCCTCGACAAATTTTAGAATCGCCATGATATTTGTGAAAAGAGAGAATAAAAGTGTTAGTAATCAAGATAAAAAGCAAGCCGTATGATGATCAATTTATACTAATAGGGTTTGAAGAGGTTGCGCAATGTGAATTATCTGTAGAAAGAATTATCTTTGGAAAAAGAATAATTTATAATTAGTAAGTGGATAATTCACAAAAAATTTTACCCTATTAATAAGGAAAGACGGTTATTTTTTACAACGGCTAGTAAAATTGGATTACTGACACAACAGTTGTAACGGCTAGTTCAGCAGTGGAAAAATTACTCTTGCAGTGGTAACTGATGAACTAGCAGTGGTAAAATTTTCACAAAAATATCAAAGAGCAGTGGTGAATAAAACATGAAAATTTGCTGCTCTTATCATAGTTTTTAGCAAACTACCAGCTATCAACGGATTTGATATGTCTTTACCATGAGCCGTTTGCTTATGGACTAGCCAACTCTTGATCACATGGATGTATGGTGAGTTGATGACCTAGTTTTTGGTAAACTATCAACCATAAACGGATTTGATAAGTCTTTACCAGTAGCCGTTTGCTCTGGACTAGCTGATTCTTATGTGGATTAGACATGGTGAATCAATAACCATTTGTTGTGTGTCTATGATACACACCTTATAACTCCAATGATATGGGTTGTATTCTGCAACACAAAGTAACTTTCAACTTAACCCATAAATATTAACCCAAAGTAACTTTTTAACCAAGTTACTATTTACAAAAATATCTCCCAAAAGTCAACCCGATAATAACCAAATTTACTCCTCCAACATACCAAAACAAGTAGGAGTAAATATCCTTCATTAATTAGAATTCAACCTTGACTTTGCATATAAAAGGGGGCTCAACATCTTTTATCTCTCATCAACAATCTTCTTCAATAACACAAACCCTAAACATCATCATGAGTTGGTTTCCATTAATCTACATCTCTTCTGATGACTCTTCAGATGAGGAAATCAGTTATTATTCAGACTCTGAAGAACTTTCTGCTGGATGGAGTGGATATTTTCCACCAAATGCTGCAACTGCTACATCTTCAAGCTCCATCTCTAGAGTTTTATTCAAGCTCTTCATCTGATGATGATAATGATCCAACCTTTGATCTTTCCAAAGAGCTTCCAAAGGCCCTCACCACAGCATTGACAACTGCAATAAACAACATGAAGTGGCCAGCTGTTGAAAAGCCTACTCAAGCACCAAGACCTCCCAAGCAAGTTCTGGGACTTGCTTGTCCAAGGAAACAACTCTTTTTTGATGACAAGAGAAAGAAAATTTCCAAGGGCAAGCATCAGTATGAGCGAAAAGGAAAGAAACCTATGGAGTAGGTGTTAGGTTGTAGGTTCATGTCTTATGTTATGGTTTTCTGTTATGATGACAATGTTCTGTTGATGGTTGTGATGTACTCTTCTTAATGATCAATAAAAGTACTCTTTTCTTCTTGCTATTATCACCAATCTTTCCACTGTTGTATGTTAATTACCACTGTGCTCTTGATAACTCTGCACACAAGTTAGTAGAAAACCATACATACAATACAAACAATATTAGTACCTAAAAAGTATCCTGCAACACTGAAAAGTATTTAGACATCAAAGATTTATGGATTGAGCATTCCAATACCTGTTACCAAGTATTGAAACCTACTCACATCAAGTCCTTTTGTTAATAAATCAGCATAATTGTCATCAGTATGAATTTTGACAACATTAATAAGCTTTTTCTCAAAACAATCTCTAATAAAATGATGTCTAATTTCAATATGTTTAGTTTTAGTGTGTTGCACAGGGTTTTTAATAATGCATATGGTACTACTATTGTCTATATAGATAATGGTGTTAATGAAATTGTACCCATAATCCAATAATTGATTCTGAAGCCAAAGGATCTGAGCACAACAACTAGCAGCTGCAACATATTCTGCTTTAGTGGTTGAAGTAGCAACCATAGTTTGCTTCTTGCACTGCCATGACACCAATCTACATCCAAGAAATTGACATCCTCCAGTGGTTGATCTTCTATCCAAACTTGCACCAGCATAGTCACTATCTGAGTATGTGATCAATTCCATAGGAGAGTCTCTTGGATACCATAATACTAGATTAGGATAAGTCTTCAAGTACCTAAAAATCTTTTCCACTGCTGTCATATGTGATGTCTTTGGAGTAACTTGAAATCTTGCACAAGCACAAACAGCAAACATAATGTCTGGCCTTGATGAAGTAAGATACATCAAAGAACCAATCATAGATCTGTAAGTGTGAACATCAACATTAGCACCACTAGCATTCTTCAATAATAAGTGAGTGGTCTTGTCAGCAGGGGTATTTGAAGATTTTGCATCAGTAAACTTGAACTTCTTAATAATCTCAGCCATATATTTGTCTTGACTGATAAATATGCCTTCCTTACTCTGTTGTACTTGCAGCCCCAAAAAGAATGTAAGTTCTCCCATAGAACTCATTTGAAATTCATCTTTCATCAGCTTCTCAAACTCTTTGCACATCTCTTGTTTAGTAGACCCAAAGATAATATCATCAACATATACTTGCACAAGTAGGATATCACCCTTGTCTTTCTTGATGAACAATGTTTGATCAATCTTGCCTCTATGAAACCCATTATTCAACAAATAATTAGCCAAGGTTTCATACCACTTCCTTGGAGCCTGATGTAAGCCATAAAGAGACTTAACCACTTAGTAAACTTTATTTGGGTGTTGAGGATCTTCAAAGCCTGGAGGTTGAGAGACATATACCTCCTCATCAATAGTTCCATACAGAAAGGCACTCTTAACATCCATTTGATAGACTGTAAAGCCCATAAATGATGCATAGGCTAAAAACAATCTAATAGCCTCAATCCTTGCAACAGGAGCAAACACTTCTTCATAATCAATACCCTCCTCTTGAGTGTATCCTTGAGTAACCAATCTAGCTTTGTTCCTGATTACAATACCTCTTTCGTCTTTCTTGTTTCTGAAAACCCATTTAGTACCAATGACCTTCATACCATCAGGCAAGTCACAAAGAACCCAAACTTTTTGAAGTTTAAACTGAAGCAACTCACCTTGCATAGCTTCAACCCAGCTAGATTCTCCTAGAGCCATATACACATTCTTAGGCTCCACTTGTGAGAGAAAATAGAAAAACAAACACTCATTCTTCTTGCTATGTTTCTTCGACTCATACACTTCACTTATGAACCCATGAATATCATCTTTCTTTGTCTGTCTTCTAGTCTTCACACCTGATTGAAGTTCACCAATAATATTATCAAGTGGATGCACTTTGTGAATTGTAGACTGTGATGTGCTAGGAATATCATATGTTGTGGGCATGTTTGAGATCTCTACATCATCACTTGATGATTCCTGAGAAGTATGGTCCACATTTGGGCATACAATGGAAACTTATGGTGTAGTAGTGGGAATTGAGTTACCACTGCTAGTAGGAATTTCTTTATTCACATCATCTGCATCACTTGGTTTTTCAGAATTATCAACAAAGTCCCAAAGTGGCATAAAAATTTGATCTTCATCTTCTTTGCAAGCTTCATCTTCATCAATGAATTCTTCTGAATCTTCAAGATCTTTGTCTCCAGTGCTTGAAGTGAGAGGAACATAATTCATTGTATTGGATAATGTTTCAAGATCAAATAAGCAATCTGGTCCTGAACCTGCCATGTTTGCTTTATTTTCAAGAAACTGAACATGCAAGTTCTCTTCAATCTTCTTTGTTCTTAAGTTATAGACTCTAAAAGCCTTGCTAACCATAGAGTATCCAACAAAGAAGCCTTCATCTGACTTTTCTTCAAATTTGCCCAGATGATCAATGGTATTGAGAATAGTAACATGACACCCAAATGGCCTCATAAACTCCAAAGTAGGAGGTCTTCCTCTGAACAACTCATAAGGTGTCTTGTTCTTTGTTTTGACCACTAAAACCCTGTTCTGAATGTAACAAGCAGTGTTAACTGCTTCAGCCCAAAAAGTCACTGGAAGCTTGGAATCAGCTAACATGGTTCTAGCAGCCTCAATTAGTGTTCTGTTTCTTCTTTCTGCAACTCCATTTTGTTGAGGAGTTCTTGCAACACTAAATTCTCTTTTAATACCTTTGTCTCTGTAGAAATCATCCATAACTTTATTCTTGAACTCTGTCCCATTGTCACACCTGATGATCTTGATTTTCTTTTCAAATTGATTTTCAACTTGAGTGATGAATGTCTTAAGGATGCCTGTGGTTTCATCCTTGGTACTCAAAAAGAAAACCCATGTGAATCTACTGAAATCATCAGTCACAACTAGACAATACTTCTTCAAATTGATGCTGCTCACAGAGGTAGGACCAAACAAGTCCATATGCAGCATAAAGAGTGGATGATTGATTGAATTGAATGCCTTGGTCTTGCAGGAAGCTCTGTGTTGCTTTCCTTTAAGACAAGCAACACACGTTTGGTCATTTTCAAATCTTTTCTCTGGTAGACCTCTGACAAGTCCATCTTTCACAATCTTGTTGATGGTCTTGAAGTTAACATGACCCAATCTTCTATGCCAAAGCATTGATTCATCCAAAGTGGCTTTAGCAAGCAAGCAAGTAACATCATTGTTAGCCACTATGTTCTGCATGTCAATGCTATACAAATTTCCTTTTCTAGGGATTTTAAGCAAAATGTCACATTCATCAGGGAGCTTCTAATCCTTAGATAAGATATAGCATTCATCTTCTGTTAATAGAACTCTATGCTTCTTGTCACACATCTGTGACACACTAAAGAGGTTGTACTTGAGTTCTTTCACATACTGCACATCTTCAAAGTCAATGTTTCCAGCCTTGATTGTTCCTTTGCCAGAAACTTTGGCACCAATTCCTCCACCAAAGCTGACAAATTGTCCATCATAAGGTTGAAATTCTGAAAGATAGGACTTATTGCCAGTCATGTGCCTGGAACATCCACTGTCTGAGTATCCTTGATCATTAGTAGTCTCTGAATGTCCCTGCACACAAAATAAAGGAATTAGTTCCTTTTGGGGACCCAAGCCACAAATGACTTGGATCTGCCTCGTGTATCAATATAATTATATCTATCAAAGGTCATTGATACACCATTGGGATTGTTTGAGGTAATGTTTCCTTTTGGTTTCCATTCCCAACGTGCTGAGGCCTTAACAGCATTTCCCATATTTACTCTTTTCTTGTTAACAGACCCACCAGTGGTAACCTTTGGCCTTGCAGTGGTAACTGCTGGCTTAGCAGTGGAAACTGCTGGCTTAGAAATTTTAGGTACCCACTTCTGATTATTGTTAACTTTCTTTTCAAAATTGGTTTTTTTCCCTGTTTGAGTAGATTTAACAAAATTAGTAACAGGGGACTTAGGGTAAACTCTGTTTTTATTTCTGGCAGTGGCAACTGCTGGTCTAGCAGTGGAAACTGCTGGTCTAGCAGTGAAAATTGGTTTAATGCCAGAATGAAGCAAAACAGACCTGGGAATCATCTTGCTAAATGGATTTGGGTGAGTTAAGTTATTAGCATTGTGTCCATTCACCCAAGTATTCCCAAACACTTCCCTTCTTCCCAAGTGGTAGGTACAGCTATAAGCCAAA